>JALMGF010000321.1:182500-552500 GCA_023333645.1 Sceloporus occidentalis
CTATATCTATCTATCTGTGTATATGTCTATATCTATCTATCTGTGTATATGTCTATATCTATCTATCTGTGTATATGTCTATATCTCCATATAGATAGATATATTAGATAGATAGATAGATATATTAGATAGATAGATAGATAGATATATTAGATAGATAGATATATTAGATAGATAGATAGATAGATATATTAGATAGATAGATAGATAGATAGATAGATAGATATATTAGATAGATAGATAGATAGATATATTAGATAGATAGATAGATATATTAGATAGATAGATAGATAGATATATTAGATAGATAGATAGATATATTAGATAGATAGATAGATAGATATATTAGATAGATAGATAGATAGATATATTAGATAGATAGATAGATAGATATATTAGATAGATAGATATATTAGATAGATAGATAGATAGATTAGATAGATAGATATATTAGATAGATAGATATATTAGATAGATAGATATATTAGATAGATAGATAGATATATTAGATAGATAGATAGATATATTAGATAGATAGATAGATAGATATATTAGATAGATAGATAGATATATTAGATAGATAGATAGATAGATATATTAGATAGATAGATATATTAGATATATTAGATAGATAGATATATTAGATATATTAGATAGATAGATAGATAGATATATTAGATAGATAGATAGATAGATAGATAGATATATTAGATAGATAGATAGATATATTAGATATATTAGATAGATAGATATATTAGATATATTAGATAGATAGATAGATAGATATATGAGATAGATAGATAGATAGATATATTAGATATATTAGATAGATAGATATATTAGATATATTAGATAGATAGATAGATAGATATATTAGATAGATAGATAGATAGATAGATATATTAGATAGATAGATAGATATATTAGATATATTAGATAGATAGATATATTAGATATATTAGATAGATAGATAGATAGATAGATATATTAGATAGATAGATAGATAGATATATTAGATATATTAGATAGATAGATAGATATATTAGATAGATAGATATATTAGATAGATAGATAGATAGATATATTAGATAGATAGATAGATAGATATATTAGATAGATAGATATATTAGATAGATAGATAGATATATTAGATAGATAGATAGATAGATATATTAGATAGATAGATAGATAGATATATTAGATAGATAGATAGATAGATAGATATATTAGATAGATAGATAGATAGATATATTAGATAGATAGATAGATATATTAGATAGATAGATATATTAGATAGATAGATAGATATATTAGATAGATAGATAGATAGATATATTAGATAGATAGATAGATATATTAGATAGATAGATAGATAGCTAGATATATTAGATAGATAGATAGATAGATATATTAGATAGATAGATAGATATATTAGATAGATAGATATATTAGATAGATAGATATATTAGATAGATAGATATATTAGATAGATATATTAGATAGATAGATAGATAGATATGATATATTAGATAGATATATTAGATATATTAGATAGATAGATATATTAGATATATTAGATAGATAGATAGATATATTAGATAGATAGATAGATAGATATATTAGATAGATAGATAGATATATTAGATATATTAGATAGATAGATATATTAGATAGATAGATAGATATATTAGATAGATAGATATATTAGATAGATAGATATATTAGATAGATAGATAGATATATTAGATAGATAGATATATATATTAGATAGATAGATAGATATATTAGATAGATAGATAGATAGATATATTAGATAGATAGATAGATAGATATATTAGATAGATAGATAGATATATTAGATAGATAGATAGATATATTAGATAGATAGATATATTAGATATATTAGATAGATAGATATATTAGATAGATAGATATATTAGATAGATAGATAGATATATTAGATAGATAGATATATTAGATAGATAGATAGATATATTAGATAGATAGATAGATATATTAGATAGATAGATAGATATATTAGATAGATAGATATATTAGATAGATAGATATATTAGATAGATAGATAGATATATTAGATAGATAGATAGATATAGATAGATAGATAGATATATTAGATAGATATATTAGATAGATAGATAGATAGATATATTAGATAGATAGATAGATATATTAGATAGATAGATAGATATATTAGATAGATAGATAGATAGATATATTAGATATATTAGATAGATAGATATATTAGATAGATAGATAGATATATTAGATAGATAGATATATTAGATAGATAGATATATTAGATAGATAGATAGATAGATAGATATATTAGATAGATAGATAGATATATTAGATAGATAGATAGATATATTAGATAGATAGATATATTAGATAGATAGATATATTAGATAGATAGATAGATATATTAGATAGATAGATAGATATATTAGATAGATAGATAGATATATTAGATAGATAGATAGATATATTAGATAGATAGATAGATATATTAGATAGATAGATATATTAGATAGATAGATATATTAGATAGATAGATAGATATATTAGATAGATAGATAGATATATTAGATAGATAGATAGATATATTAGATAGATAGATAGATATATTAGATAGATAGATATATTAGATAGATAGATATATTAGATAGATATATTAGATAGATAGATAGATAGATAGATATATTAGATAGATAGATATATTAGATAGATAGATAGATATATTATATAGATAGATAGATAGATATATTAGATAGATAGATAGATATAGATATATTATATAGATAGATATATTATATAGATAGATAGATATATTATATAGATAGATAGATATATTATATAGATAGATATATATAATATAGATAGATATATATAATATAGATATATATATATATATATATATATAGATATATATATATAGATATATATAGATATATATATATATATATCTAATATATATCTATCCATATAATATATATATATATATATATAGAAAGATATATATATATATATGTATTTTATATATCTACATAATATATATGTTTATATCTATATATGTTTATATAATATATCTATATAATATAATATATGTCTGTAATCATTAGGAATATATTATAGTATATTGGGAATAAATTACAATACATTGCTTAATATATTAATATTTGGAATACTTTATATTGAATTGGGAATATATAACATTATATTGGTAAAATATTTTATTAGTGAAAATTAGTAAATATATTATATTGAAAATATATTAATTTATATTGGCTAATAGATTGGTAATTATATGAGGAATATTTTATATTAAATTGGGAAAATGTACATTATATTGGTTAATATGTTGGTAAATCTATTATATTATATAAAATATCAACAAAGTAGGAAAATATATTATAAATCTTAGTTTATTGGCAGATAGGTTAGTGATATATTATATTAAATTGGCAATATATTACATTATATTGGTTAATGTATTTGGTAAAATATTACATTATATGAGTTATATTAGTAAATAAATATATTGGTTAATATGGTAAAACATTAGTAAATATATATTCTCCATATGGAGGTTTCCAGAAATTTACGGTGTTGACATAATTTTTAATAGAAGCTTCCCTGGGCATCAGCATGGAAATACAGTCAAGAAATTGTAAAAAAAAAGAGAATTTATAAGCTACATAGTTTTATTTACACACTTTGTAAAGTACACAAATACAGTAGTGATACAAATTGGTTTCAGAGCCATACGTATCAATATGCAGGACTTAATCAGATCCCGCCGGAACATTCTGTCATTTATGGCAAGTGAAAAAGCAGAGATTCCCTCCCCTGCGCAGGAATTGCTTATGGTTTTAAAGAGAAAAACTAAATTCTGTGTACAGTGGTTAGAAAAGTAGGTTTGTTAAACTTGACATTCACATATATTTACAGAGAACGCACGTGTGAATAGTTGTACAAACAACATGGCGTCATGCGGAAAAATATTACAGGTTGACAAAGCATACACGAGCCTCTCCGTTACAATCCTCAAAATGTAGAAATACTTTGTACTAAACGTTCTTACGACAAGAACACAAAAACTTCCAGCTAATTTAATTATCCATCTAGCAACAGGGACTATTCCCGCATCATAAAAGATTTAAGTGTCTACAGAATAAAAAAAATTGCTTTTTTTTTTTAAACTTTCTTTTAAAAAACCAAAAATTGAAAACCACATCGAACGACTTTAAACCTCCTCGCCCCGCAATTTTTTATTTTTTTTTTTATAACATTGCACGAATGGCTCCGTGGGAAGGAACGCACGTCTTCCCAGAGGGAGGGGGAGAGTCAGGCTCCCCACGTCTATTATTTGAACACTTACGAGAGATATACCGCGTCATCAAAAAAAAAAAAAAAGGAAAGGACCGGTATTATTAAAACAGGTTTTAAAGTTTAATGTTACATTTACAATAAGAAAAGAAAAAAAGAAGAGCGGCCCTTGCCGTGACAAACAATAGTGACGACGTGTGGCTTCGAAGGGACAAGACACTGCGCTAGGTTATATTCCATAACAGACCTAAATAGTATGTATGTATGTATATATATAAAAAAAAAGAAAAAAAAGACTATACAAACTAGGGGTGGTTGTGATAAATGCACAGTGACTGCTACAGACCCCCAACTGTGCTATTAAAACCTTTTACACACAAGACAACACGTCCATGCACAATGCCATTCTATTATTGCCAGCCTTTGCCACATTCAGCTTTAGAACGCTACCCTAACACTTGATTTTCAGCAACAATCTTCCATCCGAAAAGTGGGGCGGGTTAAAATTATATATTACGAGAATTTTTTTTAATGTAATTCTACATTAAAGAGAAAAAAAACCCCATGAACTTAATAAAACAAACCAAAAAACGCCCTCTGATTAAAGCCCCTCTTGCGCCTCTATCTTCTTGCCCATAACCTTCCTACGGTAGAACCCCGATATATATATATTTTTTTTCCTCCTGAGAGCTCTAAACGGTTATGAAAGTAGGACAGACAAATCAGGTGACCGCACACATAAGTTGCTTAGCCAAGAGATATAAAACCCCCCAAAACATATTTATATATACAGTGGAATAAAAAGGGCTTTTTCAAAAGATAAAATGGGGATGCTGGATTTGGCGCTTAAAAAAAAAGAAAGAAAAAAAAGGTGGTGTTAGTCCTAGTCTACTCCGGCCCTGCGGCTGAAGAAGGTCCATGGTGGTCCACAGCGCTCGTCCACCCCTGAAAAACCTCCGCTTCTGCAGCTGGTACAGCTTTGCCGTCTCACCAGGTCCATCCTGGTAAAAAGCGTCTAAAGCTCTGTTTGGATTTGGTTGCTTTTAATACAGGAATTTATTTTTTTGTGTTTTTTTTTTGTTTTTTTGCTAGCGAATCCACTGAAGGTCAGCCATGCATTAACCGCACGCCGAGAGGACGGTGTTCATCGATGCACGCTGGAGGGAAGACCACTGGAAGCCACCCGACTAGGAATCTGCAAAAAGGGGGAAAAAAATAAAAAATGGCGTGGCTGGTTAATACACGTCAGGAGGTGATGCACACAAAGACATCCTACTAAATATGCTTTCCCTGGTGATCTTGCCACAATCCTATTACCCCCAGCCATTAGCCGTTTATAGACTGAAGCTCTGGGTTGTTGTAGCTCTGTGCGCCGAGTACACGGCTTGCGGGCAGAAGAGGGATCCGTGACCCATCGACGGGGGACTTCAGGTAGAGCAGCTGGGCTCCCACACCGTATCCTCAGTTACACTTGGCTGTGAGCCGTATTATATTAAATAACTCTTTGTATTGAGCTGTCATTTTATTTGATCCGATAAAAGCCTAAATACAGTGTAATTTTTTTGCTCAGTTGTGGCAACAAAGTCGGATACCCACTGATGTAACCTAAACTATTGTATTGCTTTATATATATATATATATATATATATAAATAAAAACACGCAGGAGCGTAAATTCGCAATTACAGGTTCACAAGACAATGACCCAGCAGGAAAAGCCCGGAGTTTGGCTTAACGCGACAGTCTTCCCAGGCCGTCCTGGTTATCAGCCGCCAGCGCATAGCCCCATTTCTTAAAACAAATATACAACTCCCACCACATCGAGCCAGATATACGCGTGTTTGGCATCATTCCCAACATGTCATTGGAGTCTCGGAGCTCGCAGAGCGGCGGCCTTTGCTGCGCTGAACAACAGAGAGACGAAGCAAGCAGGCGGGAGACAGAAGAGAGGAAGCATTTTGTCCTGCGAAGGACGTCAACGTGTCCAGTCGTTCCCACAATAAAGAATTACTGCCCCGTCTCTTGTGCTTTGAACTCTTTGTATAAACCTCTAACCATCATGCTCCAGGGCTGCCCAGACAGGCAAGCCAGTTGGGTGGGCATGTAACATATATACACCCAGGCCCCCATAATTCACTATGATATAGGAAGTATACTAAAGCAGAATCTATTGATTAAAATAGGGACAGGTCCATTCATACTGGTGCAGGACTCAAGGGCATTGGGTTACCAAGAGAAGCGGGGAGGGGTTTAAAGGAATGCATGCTAGCCATTTCCCCCCACTTTTTTTAGGTTATGGATAACAAAAAAAACCAAAAAAAAAACCAAAAAACTCTCCTGGCTATCAAGGATAGTCAGCCAAACGTTACAAGTCTGTGGGCGATTAAGATCGAGCCATTCTATTGTGCCCCACAGGCAGGGGCAGGGTGTTTGTCTAGTTGATTAGGCTCAGATAACAGAGTGAGAACTCATAGAAATGACATTAGAAATGCGCATGTACCTAACCCACGTTTCCTCTACTGATTCCTGCACCAGTTATAAGACAAGTTACAGTCATTAATACAGTACAATATGTCACAGGCCTGCGAGGAGCTCAGGTGCATGCAGGGGGCGGGGGGGACGCTATTGAAAGGTGACCCACTTCACTTAAAGTTACTCTGGCGTGGAGTAGCCGCACGGCTATAGATTCGATTGCCTTACCGCAGCTCTAAAGGCCGCGTTCTTCTTTTACACACCGCATGCATTGCTTAACATTGCACTAAATGCTGCATGCGCGTCGCAGCCGCCCCACAGCCCAAAGCTTAAAAGCAATAGCTGAGATTTGGCTAAACAAAAACAAAACAAAAAACTCACCCGGTGCGGCCTTCAACCCAGAGCGGGGCGAGCGGTTACTTGCCTTGATGTTCGAAAGGAATGCTATTCTGAGGTGAGGAAAAGACAGCGGCTCGTAACGTCCCCAAAAACTCATCAAAACCACCGTGACGCCCAAGTGTTCTCAAAGAGTGCAAGCTACCAAAGGGTTAAAATATTAAAAGCCAACTTTTCAGCCCCTTGGTGCTGTTCCACTTGACCTCTGTAGCAATTTGGCAAAATTAGGCAGTAAGGAATCCCAGGAAGGGTCCGGGGCCGCTTCTAACGCCGCGTTACTGGGCAGAGTAGGTGGAACGGCACCTTTAATGCGTCTCTTCGCCAGCATCGCTGAAGACGGGATAACTAAGAAATCCCCAAGAGGTCTGGGGGGAATGAAGTTCAAACCTCCGGGTAGCCAGGGCTGGATAAAACTAACGGGGCGGCCAGCTGGAGCATTGAAGAAGCCCGTGGGCACCTGGGTCGGGGAAGTTATCCAGCCCCCGGCGCGTAGTTATCATAAAGCCGTGTAGACCCCATAACCTGGGCTGGGACAGAAAGATCATACGTGGCTCCACTTCTAGCCTCGACGGGGTATATCGGAACGCTGCGCATGTTTCAGGAACACCAAAGCACCGCCACCGATCTGCCAGCCACCCGCGTGTTCACGCATTAGAAAGCACACGCCAAGCATGCCGTGCTCCTGGACCCACCAGCAGCTTTACTAGCCAAACAAAGCACAAGACGCCCCCCCCACCGCCATAAAGCCGCGAAGCAACAGCTCCCAAAAAAACATTTTCCGGGTATGGCCAGGAACCGCCCCGTACGCCACGTCCCAGCACACAATCGCACCCAACAACCAACACCAAAAGCTTCAGATATGAGAGAGGTGGCTCTAGGGTTTGCCCCCTTGGAGAAGTGCCCCAAGGCCAAGGAAAAAATACCCCCCCGAGCCCAATAGACCATCTAAAAGGAGAGGATGAAGCCTAGATCTCCTATTCGGAAATATAAACGGCAGGGAGATGGGGCATTCCCTGAATAATAATAATAATAATATTATTGACAGCCAGGCAGTGTGCCGATGCCCGCAGACACGTACAAATAGTATGTGATAATCAGAGCTTATTACACGTAAATACTCGGCTGCTTGTTATAACAGCTGCCATAGTTTACATTAAAGTGGATATATATTCTATATGATTATTAGCTACGGTTTTAGGCTCTCCAATGGAAAGCATTATTCTGCACAACCTCCGGCTCCATTTGCAAAGCAGTTTAAAAGATGTAGAGACAAAAGTGGCAGCCAATCAGGGAGAGATCACTGCGTGTTCTAAACATGGGCCACGTAAGAGCCAAGACGATACTAAAATTGAAAAACGCCTAAAGATCAATGTAAGGTAATGCGTGCGACAGTCGGTAAGCCGGAACCCACAGCGTACCTGAGAGGTGGACATGCGAGACGTATCTTGCCGGCCCGTTAAATCCGACGAGGAGACGTTGACCGGAGCACCACGATGCAGCCTCATACTCACTTTCCGTTCGCGCTCCATCCCTGACATGGGACGGGGAGAGGTGTTAGCTAGCAAAAACACAAAGGTTTTTGTATGCGGTTTCGCTTCCTGCATCCTCGAGGATCAGAGCCTTAAATAATTTAGCCCAAGACTAAAAAGGGAAAATAAATATTTCTACTGAGGGCAGGGATGCAGAGGATCGCAGAGCTCAGGCTTACCTGTGTGAGAGGTGGGAGTGAGCGGCGTCGGTGGGGTGACTTCTGGGGCGCCCCTCAGCCTGCCGGAAGCAGTAGAAGGCAGACCCCGGGCACCAGGATTTCGGGAGTGTCTCAGGCGCTCCTCTCGCTCTCTCCTTTCACGCTCGGCGTCTTCGGCTGCCCGGCTCGCACCCTTAAACAGACCACAACTTTACTGTCCCAATTCCCTAGCATTAGAACCCAAAAGGCTTACACCCTAAAGCAGGGGTTCTCAAACTGCGGCCCTCCAGCTGCTGCAGGACTACATCTCCCATAATGCTCCTTCAGCTAAGGGGCTGGCTGAGGAGTATGGGAGATGTAGTCCTGCAGCAGCTGGAGGGCCGCAGTTTGAGAACCCCTGCCCTAAAGTATTTCGGAGGAAAACGCCGGGACAGGTACCACTCCTTCCGACCTGATCATGTCCAGTCGGACCTCAGAATATCCCACAATACATACTGGTTTAACGAAAGGGACGCCAATTATTTTCGACGGCGCAGAATACTCACAAACTTCAGCATGTTCCAGTCGAACACGTAGTCGTAAGAGAAGCCCTGGCGGTGGAACAGATTCCGGAAGAGCTGCCTCAGGTAAGAGTAATCCGGCTTATCGTCGAAGCGCAGGGACCGGCAGAAATTCAGGTAGGTGGCAAACTCGGCTGCGAGAGACGGAAACGCGTTAGGGATCCAGACGTCGGTCCGTGCGATAGAACCACACGACGATATTAACGACGCGGAAACGCGTTCCTATCGGCTAACTAGGCATAAAGATGGACCCAGCCACGGGGGACATCATGTCTTCTACCCACCCGACACACTGGTTTAACGTCACAAGCTGGAGGTTTACATTCAGACCCTAAAAGGTTCCAGGGCTGTGCTCTGCTTACATCATATTTATCTTCCCCTAAAGATGACATCAGCACAGAACTCAAAAGGAGGACTTACATGGATAGCCTTTACAGAGGACCTCGATCGGCGTGGACATCTTCTTTTCGCTGATGCGTTCGTACTTTTGCCGTTTGGTGGCAGCTTTCAGCCCTTGCCACGGGAGGGAGCCCAAATTGAAGTACATGAGCACGTACCCCAGAGACTCGAGGTCATCCCTGCGCGATTGTTCTAAAAGGACACAAAAACGGTCATAAACACAAGAGTCAGAAGCCAAGGGAACCAGATTTCCAGACGCGCCGCTGGCGGCTCATTTTCAGCATACTGCTTGAGGTCAGAGCCCTCCGTCTGCAGGCCTACCTATTCCGAGATGCGTGTTGATGGAGGCGTAGCGGGCGGTCCCCGTTAAGTTCTTGTTTTCGCGGTACGGGATGTGCTGGTGCGTCCGGGCGTCTCGATACTTCTTGGCGAGTCCAAAGTCGATAATGTACACAAGATTCCCTTTCTTGCCGAGGCCCATCAGGAAGTTATCGGGCTTCACGTCGCGATGGATGAAGTTTTTGGAATGAATGTACTCGATGCGGCTAATCTGTTCCAAAGGAAAGAAGAAGCGAGGGGTTAAGGGGCGCAACTGCATGCAGGAGGTACCCGCGTGGAAGCTTCAGCGGGGAAGTGGAAGTTATAACCGAATCGAAGAGGCGTGATGAGACCTGTAGTTAAACCCATGGCTGCTACAAACAAAACGTATTACAAAATAATAATCCTCGGGGTTTATTCTGTAAAGGAGAGCTGTTGGGAGAGCTTTGTTCTGACATGGTTAATGGCTGGGAAGGTCCTGCGTAATTGACCCATACATTATACAGGGCCAGCCAGGCTCTTCCTGCAGCTGAAGCTCACCTTGGTTGGCCGTTCATAGTGTATGGGTAAGTCAAGCAGCTGAAACGCAATTCTCAACTCAACCTTGGCCTTTAGTGAATAAACCCCCTGGTCTGACACTGTTTTTCCAGCTTTGGTGCTGTTGCCTGGCAACCAGAAGACTAGGTTACAGGACAGCTTGAATCCCCCCCCCCCCCCTTCTCGTATTACAAGGAAGTCATAAGGTGGGTCACCAGGAAACGGAGCGAACACAAAAAAAACCTGTTAAGACAAGGTGAAAACCTCGCGCTTCGCAAAAATGTATTTACTACAGGGAGCAGGGGGTTAAAACCTTGGTGCCAACGGAGCATGATGTCATAGTGACGTAAACGCCACGGCGCTAAGGTTTTCTGAACGCTATGGCTACAAGTAGTCACCATTTGGTCAGCAAGGAGGAGCACGGTCTTCAAGCTAAATTTCCTGGAGCAGAAGTTGAACAGGTCCTCGAGACTCGGTCCCAGTAACTCCATGACCATGACGTTATAGTCCCCCTCCGCACCGCACCACTTTATAGTCGGGATCCCCACTGGAAAGAAAGCAGAGCCGTCAGTAAACCAACGGGGGGGGGGCCCTGTGTACCGGTGGGCCGGGGTGCGGACCCTCACCTCCTCCCTGCATCATCTTGTAGATCTTGCTCTCTATGTGGAGCTGAGGATGCTTCGTTTTCACGCATTCCAACTTGATGGCGACTTCTTCCGCGGCAGCGATGTCGGTACCTGCCGGGAAATAAATGGTTAATTTTACACACCCACAGGAAGTTAATACGCTGTATTCGGCATCTACGTGTGATGTCATGATCTCTAGGCTGCTGAGGATTATGGGAATTGTATTTCGTTAGGCCGGGGACTGTAAAGTTACCCAAATAATAATTAAAAAAAAAAAAAAAGCTTCCAATTCTGAGGGTCGCTTCCAAGCTATGTCCACCCTGGACCTGACCTCACCGAACTAAATAAATGGAATAAAAGCGGGGAGGAATAATCGCGGGGTTGGGTGAAGTTGATGGAACCAAGAACGTCCTTGATATATAGGCGACAGGTCGACATTAGAAGGGCAGGACAGGGGGCTTCATTGACCGGCACGACCTTACGCAACGGACAGCACTAAATCAATGGCTACGACTCATCGAGTCTGCGTCTCCGAGGTGAGCGCCGACTACTAAAGAACCTTGCCGGTCGAGGTCCGCGTTGTATCGGGCAGAGCCTCCTAATCAGGCCAAGTTTTTGGGTCTTGGCCAAGGTCGCTCGCCCAGGTCCCCTCTATATAGACCCTGAGTTAAGGAACCAACGCGTCCGATCCCTGGCCCCCGCGTCTTGGTCTAGATCAGCGTCCCGGGGTCACTCTTTAATGTATTTAATAAATCATTTATTCCAATGGAGAGGGGAAAAGGCACTTGGCCCGAAACACCAGGAAGTCGGGGAGCGGCATCTGTCCCCGGGGGCCCAGAACGAGTGGGGTGAAATAAATGACATCAACTCTAGACTATATAACCCCTCATTCAGGGGTAACGAGACCACCGATAGGTATTAGGCAGCATTAACATCAACCCCACTATAGGATTTTATGCCCTCAAAGCCCTCCCATCATGAGTGATAAGGATTGGGGGGCCCTATGTCCGGTCGGATATCTGGGGTCCTGATTTGGGCCCCCGGGGTTCAGGAGCTTTAGGACCGATCCTCGCCAGGACCCTGGGTAATAAATGGGGTTTGGACTATCCTCCCTTGGCCTGAACCCCCCGAGTAATTTGGGCTCTCAGTTCCTGGTTTCACCCAGAGATGCCCCCCCTTCGTTTACTGAAGATGAGGTCACTCGAGCTGTAGCCCCTCATGTACCATAGAGATCCCGGGGACCCCCTACCCGGCTCCCGGGCCCAGTCACCCCAAAAGGCCCGCAGCCCCCCCCCCAGCGCCTTACCCAGGTAAATGTCCCCAAAAGAGCCGCTGCCGATCTTCCGGCCCAGCCGGTAGCGGTTTCCGACCCTCAGCTCCATAACCCCGGCCTCTGGTCTCTCCTGCTTCCCTTAATCAGCCTCTGACGCCCGGCGCACTTTTCACCATCGGTTCCCGGGAGCCATACGACCCAAAAGCCCGCAAGACAGATCTGGGGGGCGAGCGCGGAGCCTGGCCTCGCTGTCTCCGCCTCCTTCGCAGTCCGTTGCCGGTTTTAGCTGGCGGATTAAAACGGATTCCAGCCGACTATCCGCCGGTCCCGGTAAACAAGCTACAGAAGGGCTGTCAGCCACTGCCCGTGACGTCACTCCACCTAGCAACAAGCTACAATACGATGGGCGGACTCACTGAGCGCCGAAGTCTGCTGCCCCCTTGTGGTCTCCATCATGTACTGCGCCAAAACATACCTCCCAAGTGCCCCTGCTGAGTTTGACCAGTCCCTATCTGGGCTCCAAATTCCCATGCCCCTCCCTTCATGCCCCCTCTTCCCAAATGTCCCTCTTTTCTAGAAGCTCATAGGTAGGAGCGCAGTGGGACCACATAATGTGGCCACTCACGCAGTGTGCGAGCAGCAATAAAGAAAGGATCCAGGTGAGTGTTAGGGTGTGAGTGTGTGCTAATGTGTATTTTAGTTACTGGGGGTTTGTAAGGGCCCCACTCGGCTTTACCTGCCACCCCCACCCTGGGCTAGAAGGGGCCAGCCCTCCCCTGATTCTAGGTAGTCTTTCTGTGGGTATTCCTCGTCTCCCTGGGGTGCTCCTGATCTTCCGGGATCACCGAATGAACCCAGGGACCAGACAATGCAGCTCATCACATATAATATACATGGAAAATAAATACTTAAAGCCTCCCTGCGTCTCGTGAATTAGGAAGGTCCTGAGGATCCTTCGGGCCACCCATGAAGAGGAGGCAGATCCAGAACGCTGGGTTCCAGAATGAGAACCCTGTTGGCAGAAACCTCAGCCCCGGCAGCTGACAGGAGAGGCCTCTCAGTCCACAGTCCGTTTCGATTAACGTTGGCGTTAGGCCTAGAATGTCCTGGCATGGAAATTACTTTTCTGGGATGTTTAACACCGTCAGTGCTGACGTTAAACGCCCTGTTATCGTTCTCACGCAATTATTAGATATTTGATTAAAAAAGATCCATAATCCGTGGATACCGCGTCCGCTCTGAAGTTCCAAGACGGCAGGCTGGTATATATTTGCTTTGGTCTGGGATACTTCACGCACCCTCGGGTTCTCCGTGGGTTAATAAAGTCCTAATGTACCGGTTTCAATTCTGCCGAGATACGGAGGAGTGGCCATCGATGGTAGGACAAGGACCAGCTTCTCGTCAACATCAGAGACCACTTTGCCAGGGACCCGAGAAGCGCAATGTCTGATTTCACCGGGACAGATGTTTATCAGGAGTCGTTCGATCCCAAAGCCTACCTGGAGGATTATTTCCGCTTCGGGGAGGGCAGCTTGGGAGACGGGTTCTTGAAATTTGCCCTCAAACAGTATTCAGATGTCTTCTCGTCGGGTGAGTCTTTAAGACGGTCATATGGAACAAGAATTCACACGGTGGGAAGAGTATATGTTGTGTATATTGTGTATGTTTACGTATACTAGGACACATTGGGTAGGGAGGGGAGCGTATGGGCTTTGCCGGTCCTTGTAGACCACATTCGACCTTAAATATCCCGGGGGACCAACAGTGGCATAGAACGATTCAATTGAGTCGCATTGGGCTTAATTGCGATTGCGTGGTTCTCAAGAACGCCTATTTGGCGGGCCAAGAACAAACACAAGGGGCCTTCTGTGGGGAACGACGAGCCGCCTTCCTTTGTGATCTTCCTGGGGAAAGAAGAGATTATTCCTACGCGACACAAAAGAGGAAGCTTCGGACGCGAGAAACGGGAAGCAAAGTCTCAGCTGAGCAGCTTCTGATAGTTCCTTGAATGCTAAAGCAGGCAGAGACTCCGTTGATTCATGTAGGCTCTTCCGACGAGCTTAGGCTTGTCCGATACGTTAAAACGCAATACAATGCAGTGAATAGAAAACCCCACGGATGACACAACGGAATGATTCAACAGTAATTGGGGTGTAAAAGAACACAATGTGGCAATAAAAGCATCTGCTGGGTAAATCAGAAAGTCAAGAAGGAACAAGTAGAAAGAGAAGATGCCATAATATTCCACCAACTCGGCATACTTTAGAATCCATGAGTATTCCGCAGGTTAATAGATAGAAAAATACAATATATATAAATATTTGAGTTGGAGGGAGGCAGGGTTAGGAAGTATCCATTGGGTCATGCTTATGGGTGGAGAATGTTAGCTGTCCGCCTAAAGTTGACCCAGGACCTATACGTCTCCTTCATGCTGCTTCCTTCATGGACTCTATCATTATCGATGGCGGAGAAACCTGCATCCATAGCATGGGTTGAGCCACTAGTTGACCTAATATGAAGTCTCACGGAACCAACCTTTGTAGATGAACTGGAGCTATAGAGGGCTTCATCCATCTCACAAGTTGGACAACGGTACTTCAGAGAAGATGAAATGTTTGCCTTCTAAATATGTTAATTCTACCTTCTTACAGGTAACTTAAAAGGCAGAACCTTGATTGACGTTGGGAGCGGACCCACCATCCACCAGATGCTGTCGGCGTGTGAGCATTTCGAAGAGATAATAGCCACGGATTACACAGACAAGAACCTGGAGGAGCTAGAGAAGTGGTTGAAGAATAAACCGGGTGCATTTGACTGGAGTCCGGTTCTGAAATACGTGTGCGAGCTGGAGGGAGACAGGTCTATATAACATGATATATTTTATATATTAAACATACAGTCGTGATATTATGCAGTAAAGTTATAAAGTAACTAATAGCGGAGTGTTTGCAGCGAATTCCACACGTTTACTGTTCTTACTGTAGAGTTTCTTCTTTTCTCAGAGAGAAGTGGAGGGAGAAGCAGGAGAGACTGCGGCGTGCCGTGAAGCAGGTTCTGAAGTGTGATGTCACGAAGTCTAACCCTCTCGAGCCTGTGACGCTTCCTCAAGCCGACTGCTTGCTGAGTTCCGAATGCTTGGAAGGGGCGTGCAAGGATCAGGAGGCGTACCGCTCCGCTGTGAAAAACATCAGCACTTTGCTTAGACCGGGTGGTCATCTGGTGCTCTGTGGGGTCCTAAACACCAACTACTACATGGTCGGGAAGGTTAAGTTCTTCTCCTTGTGTTTAGATGAAGCTTTCCTCAGGGATGCTCTGCAGGCTGAGGGTTATGTGATTGAGCACATGAAGATAGCACAGAGGGAGGAAAAATCCATGCAAGAAATGTGCGATTACGGAAGCTCGTACCTCATCGTGGCGCAGAAGCAGGGCTGATCGCACATTACTGCAGTTCCATGCATGAGTTGTCTTTTTCACACGGAACTCATTGAAATAATTCATTTTTTCCCTATAAAGTGTTTTCGAATCATCTAATAAACGGTTGCTTTAGGACCGATGTAGGGAGTCGTAACCATGTGATAGAACTTTGTTAAATAACAAGCCTGTTTTGATTATTTTAAACACGTGTTGTATTCTAACAAAGAAAAATAATACTTTATCGATACCCGCTTCTGCGTAACTATCGTTTCTGTGTCAGAAATCCCGACTCCGCAAACGAGTACCTTTAACATCTTTACGGACTGTAGGATAATTACTGCATACAGTATAGATATCAGTTCACTAAGCGCCATTTGCTTGACTGTTAATAAACAAGGGGTTAAACCTCACCTAACTGGGAAAAAAAAAGAGAATTAGGGACAGGCCGCCTAAGAGGTGAAAGGCAGATATGAGCGTGGATTAAGATTTTTTTTTTTTTTTAAAAAGTGCCTTTATCTCCAAAAACTCCCAATCCGGAACTTTTCCAAAGGAGCCATGTTCCCCTTTCCTATGTTGCTCTTACATGGCGTGGCCCAGGTACTCAGGGGCTAATGACACCATCAAGGTAGAGGGGTGCCCGTAGGCAGACAGACCTCATTCTATTAACCTATGATTACCCCATGAATACCAATTACCTGGCGCACGGAGATCTTTGCCAAGGCGTTTTTCTTCTTACCTCCCTCTTTTTACCACCAGAGTAGATCGTAAACCCACGGGCAGGAACCTCATAACCGACTGTAGATCAGCGGCCGGATAGTTTGACTGTAAATGGTTAAAACCGGTATAAATATAGCACAGCAACTGGGCTGTGATTGTAAGAATTAAAAAAAAAAAAAAAAAGATGCATTTCTAGGACACAATATAAAATAACAAACAAGATCTAATGTTCATCTTATATTTTTTAATCTCTCAATCGGAATCAAGGGTAAAATACACGACGGTCATTACCTATATCTGAATGACCATGAGACAGGTTCTTTAACGTAACGTCCATTTCCCTGAACAAAAACTGTGGAAAAGAAAAAAAAAAAAAAAAAAGAGAAAAGAGAAAAAAAAAAAGGAGAACAAAAGCACCTGGCGGACCAGAAACATGAATTATCGTTCCTGGTGTCATGAAGCCATCTTGGATATTTTTCATATACCTTGGGAGTTTTTCCACTCCAAAAAAGTAATGCTTTTTACTTATTAATTTTTTTACGCGAGTCCATTATGTTTTATCGCTGCCCGGCCATAATTGTTACTGTATCTAGTGTGTTGAGGAAGAACGAAAACTCTATCTTTAATGCCTGCCCTCATAGTCTCTCCTCAGCCGAGTCATTCTCAGCGGCCATCGAGCGCTTTGTCTCGGAGGATGACGGACTCGTCAAACTTGATCATGAGGGTAGTGCCCTTGTGCCAGTGCGCCGTCACCTTGGCGGGAAAGCCGCTGCACGTCAGCAGAGACTCCACGATGCCAGCTGTGAAAGACGCGCAGTTCAGGGTGCTGTTCTCCTTCGGGACGGAGATATACGCGTTTATGAGAGGATCCTTTTCGATGATGTAATAGGTTTTGTCATCGTCGTTTGCCTGCTCCAGCTTGTCCGCCTCCTTGCCGAAAAGCGCTTTCCAGGCGTTCACCTTTATGAAAAGCAGGGCGCTGATCACTTTGGTCTCCCGCTTGCCGTTCTTTTCCCGCATGACCAACGGGTCGAGGATCCGACATCCGACTTGTTGGCCGAGCTCCGACAGCTTGGCCTGAAGCTCGGACACCGAGTACACCCGGTTCTGGCAGTACTGCACTATTTCCGAGAACAGGAGGGCGAACGCGCTGAGGCTGACCTCGGTCTTGGGCCGGGCTAACGATCTTTCCAAAATGGTTGACTTTCCGCGGCTGAAACGGGAATCCATGACCTAAAAGAAACAGCAAGATTTGAAAGCCCGCGAAATAGTCAATGAAATACCGAAAGCGTAAACACAAAACATAAAAAACCCATTTCTATTTCCGGAGATCTCCATAGCAACCCTCGGGATCTTTTATAAGGCAGGCTAAGCATTATGGGAGTTGTAGCTTGAAAAAATGGGTTAATTTGTCCAGCCTCTCCTCATGCACCTGGACTAAAGCCCACAGACACGGATGAAACACAGCTATTGGTTTCTCCTGTACCCCGTGTAATAAGTTGGTGCTTAATAAAGATGAATAATAAAAATGATGATGATGATGACTTGATATGCTGCACTACAGATCATGCAGGCGCTATACAAATAACTACTCATAATAAAGGTGCACTACAGTTCATGCAAAGCCTAATGGCGGCAATGAGGTAGATATGGGGTGCTATAGAAGATACTGGGGTGTGGTAGTTGTCTTGGAAACACAAAGAAGGCTGCCCCCCCCCCCGTAACCCCTGCGTGGCAAGTAATAAGCATGAATGGCCAGCAGGTGCCAACAGCGCCATTATCTGCTAATTGCGAACGACAGACTCATCAACGACGGCCACCCACCTCTGTGTACCTCAGAGAAACCGGAACGCAGGTAATGACGTCACTACGCACCGCCCATCAAGCCTCAGTGCGCGTCGCAAGTAACGGCGTCACCCGAGTTCCCAGCAGCCTCTGCGGGGAAGTGGAACGAGGCTTGGACCGCAAACAAGCCAGAGCTGCCATTTTGTTTGTGCGTTTCACCAGGAAGCAATGGAGTATTTTATTGTATTACTTTAACAGCGTTATTAAAGGTTTTAATTAGAAGGAAGGTGTTTATTTTTCTAAAAAAAAACATTAATCTGTCTAAATGTTTCCCAATTTCACACAACTCCCATGGGTTTTAAAAGTGTTTTTCAGCTTAAATGCCTATATATATATATATATATATATATATATATATATATATATATATATATATATATATATATATATATAGTGTTAATGTCACATAACAGAACTAATAGGGTCAATTGCATTTTTAAAAAAAAAAATATTATTATTAAGGCTCTTGTCTTTTTACCCAGGAGATGCCCCCTGGGACCCTCACAAACATAGGGTTACTTCTCAAAGTTTTTTTGTTTAGCCATTTTTTGCTATAAATGCTTTAAAGGTCATATATCCACTCATTTTTTTTTTTTTAATACCATTGTTAAATAATATACAGGAGACACAGAATTAGAGGAAAATTACATATTTAAGCATAGCTGCCAACTAACCTGATTCTGTTTGACAGCAGAACATGACAGCAGACAAAACACCATGGAGGAGAAGGGCAGCAGATGCTGCAGAGCTGACACTCTTACGTCAGCTAAACGCGTTCTTCTTTGGTTTAACCCCTTCAATCCCAGGGGTTTTTGGTACCTCAAAGCCCAGAGCAATTTTGCCATTTTTGGGGTATGTCGGTTTAGCGATGATTCTCTTTTCCTGTGAATAGTGTACCCATGTAAACTATATATTGTTTTTTCAAGGAGAGATAGAGCTTTCGTTTGATACCATAGTTGGATGATTAGCTGAAAATTTAGAATGAGAAATTTAGTAAAAACTAGCGAAGATTAGAAAAATAAACTAATTTTTTTTTACATTTTCCCTCTGAATCCTCACAAAATTAGGTAAAGTGATGGAAAATCCCCTCCAAGTTTATCAATTCAGGTGTCCTGATTTCAGAAATACCTAATTTATATAGATTTTCCAGACTTTCCCAGCACCAGGGAGCATACTATTAGGTGTACAATTTTGTATAATTTTTATGCCTATGGCTTAACGGGTTTGGGGGTTGTGAACGGGGGCAGGAGGGTTATACTGGCTAGATGTTATGCTAGGGCAATGGGATGTAAGGTTTTTTTAAGAATTTTTTTTATTATCTTTTTTTAAATTTTTTTATTTTTTACATTTTTTTTTTTACACAGTAATGGTTAGAGGTCCTCCTAGGGACCTCCTGAACATACCAGTGATGTCACAGTGACATCACAGCTCATATTATAATTTTTTTTAGTATTATTTATATTATTATTATTTTAATGATTTATTTAATATTATTTTTAAATGACTAACCGTTTTTTTTTTTTTCAGCTTTTCTGTTACAGGCTGGGAGGGGGAGTGAGAGAGATGGTTTCTCACTCCCCTCCCCGCGATCCCCCTGCACCGATCACACTGTGATCTCTATGCAGGTCCTCACAGACCTGCATAGAGATCGCAGCGTCTCTGTGCCTCATCGGAGGGCAGGATATCCCCGCAGGGGATATCCTGTCCTCCGATGACCTTCCGGGTTACGTCAGCAGTGACGTAACCCGGAAGGGAATGCCCGATCGCGCGTTTGCAACTGCGCGATCGGGCAGTTTACCGGTAACAGCTTACCGGCTTTCATGCCGGAAGCTGTTACAGGCGATCGGACATCAGAAAGCCGGCAAAGCCGGCTTCTGCTGTCAGTGGGGAGTCCAGGCTGTGAAGGGGTTAATGATTGTGGTCATCTTTTAAACGTCTCAAAACGTTTATTATAAAATATATTGTGTTTTGTTTTTTTTTAACAAAATATCGCATAACATTTTAAATCTCACTCCCCTTTATTTACTAATAATAAAACCAAAAGTGCAGTTGCCAAAAAGTCTCACCTTTTTAGATTTTTTTTAATCGATAATAAAAAGTGATTTGATATTTATACGTACAGACAGTGTCGTGTCTAAAATAACGCCCCCCCCCCCAAAAAAAAACATTAAATTAGATGTTTATACATAAAAATACCCACATTTTACATCGCAAATTCACAATGAAATCAGAATATCTGAAGACGATTCGGAGGAAATATCTTTACATATTTATTTTGTGTAAAAAAAAATAATAAAATTAAATTTATTGAATTACATAAAGTTACATTTTTGTCATGTGTTCACATTCATGCTATAACAATTCTTTATTTACATGAGAAAGACCGAACCAATCCCTATTATTAATAAGCACACCCAGAAAATAGGATTGACTTTGTACATATATCATTTTATATTTCAAATACATACAATACCAATGTAAAAATGATATCTATTTCTATTCTTTTTTTTTTTTCTTTTATTCTTTAAAAAGCACTTAATATAATTTTTGCCATAATGAGAAACTGCTGGTCTATTCAAATATCAAAATTAAATAATTAATCACAGTATTTAAAATAATTAAAAAGGGTCGCTGCCAGGAATATTTAGCACCATGTATATAGGACAGGATTAATTAAATTACATCAAACACAGGCAAAAATAACAATAAAGAAATATTAAACAGGCCAAAAAAATAATAATAAAAATCAATACAATATTTGTAAAATATTTGTACATTAAATCTGTTATGCCCTCTGGATAATTTTTAATGCCAGATAACGTATTGCATGTTTGTTTTTTTTCTTCAATGAGTCTTTGGAGTCTAAAATTAATAATTAAAATAATAAAAATTATTTGTGCTAAAAGCAAGAGGTGTAAACGGCAAATCATTTTCGTATTATATGTAATGTTAATTTTATAAAATCACCCTGTGGCTTAGTTGCCCTTGGCCTGGTGAGGTTTGGAGGTGGGTATGACATTCCTATAACCAGAGAAGAACCGGTGCATGTAGATACTAAACTAAACCTTAAAAAAAAAAAAAACTATATATATATATAAATTTTTTTTAATTTTTTTTAAATTCTTGTAAAGCACGTTTGTTGTGTAACATCTGGAAAATATTTCAGAACGGAAGCGATGCATGTTAAATGTGAAAAAAACTAGTATAATGTATATGTTATATATATATATATCACAGAAAAAAGGAAAATAATGAAAATAAAACTTTATCGCCACAGGTTTCAAACGGTTAATTTTACCATACTACAATTTTAAATTGTGCATTAAATGGCTCTCCTCAAAATACACAACACACGCATATATATATATATATATATATACACACAAAAGCCTACGCTGTTCCTGAGAATGAAGTGCACACGTCAGATAAAATCCAGAGAAGGACATGTGAGGTGTGATATTAAATTTAACTTTTGGGTAGTTGATAACATTTTATAAAACTCACACATACAACTTTATCACAATACTCACACTTTTTCTTCTGTGATTTATACGACTGAACTAAAATTACTAAATCTTTAACATTTTTTTTTTTTTTTTTGAGAAGCAGATATATGATTAATATTAAAATATGTACATTAAATAACCCCCCCCTTATAATGTTTCTTTACAAAAATATAGTACAACACGATTAAAATTCCTCTTTTCTAGTGGTTTATGAAGTTTGATAACAATCAAAACAATGGTAATATTTTAAGATTTTTTTGTCCTTCCTTTATCTAGAAAATACTCTCTTAATATGCAATTATGTAGTTAAATCTATTATTTTTAAGTTAAGATATACAAAGAACCTCTAAAACCAAGAATGAATGCTAGAATCCCACACAGAATATTTTAAACACTGTAAAGAGTATGAAGAGTGATTGCCCCTTGGCTAATTTAAATTATTTTGCATATAAGTATGCGTATTTTGCATATATGTGTCAGTCTGTGTTTTTTTTTTTTTTTTATTGCTCTGACCTGTTTCCTTAAATCGGGGCAAAGCATGTAGTGGACTAATAATAATGAAGCTGCATATACACACACGTATGTGTGTGTTACATGTATTGTGTTTTGTAAAGAAGAAAAAAATAATAATCACGGTTATGACATCACAAACCGGCGATTGGGAAAATTAGGAATTATAGTTGTTTGATAAATTAGATACAAAAAATAATTAATATTTTTTGGGGGGAATTTTGACCAAGGTTTCATTTCTGGGTAGAAAATAAAAAAAAAAAAAAAAAAAAAAAAAATAATAATAAAAAAAAAAAAAAAAAAAAAAAAAAAAATCGGGCTGAAGTACCAAGAAAAAAAAAAAAAAAGTAAAAATAAATTCCAAACACCATTTATAATGAATTCTACCATAAAGTTTGACTACATGCTTAGATAAATATTTGTCACAGAATTTAAAAATATTTCAACAGGCCAACTGAATTCCTGGAGAAATTAAAATAAAGTAAACTTCACCATAATTTGTTACTCAGAAAGCCAATATGACTGTTTATAAGTCCATGAACCAATGTATTTAAGTCTGCAGAATGGTGTTTTCATTTCCTTTTACTCCAATCACTTGTTTCTAGAAGGAATCCCACTCGAAAAGGAAAAAAAAACATCAAATACACAGTTATGCGTTGCTTACGCGACACAAAATTCACTATAATTTACAGTAAAATCTCAAAGCACAAAAAAAAAAATAAAAAATAACAAACCTGTCTCCCCTAAGCATCACAGAAACTTTCAATTCTTTGATGACATTTTTTTTGGCATGAAATATATTTATAATAAAACCGAAAAAAAATAAATCTTTTGAGGTTTCAGCTGCCGTGAATCAGTGCAAATTACTTTTGCATCAGGTGCAAGCAACCTGTTTATTGAGGTTCTTACACGTGAATTGTCAGGTAGTTAAAACTAAAAAAAAAAATAATAATAATAAAAAAGGCCTAACAAAAAAAATTGCTTTGGGGTCTAATAGTGCTTAGGCATCTATTGCAATATATATATATTTATATATATAATATTTTGAGCTTGCTTTCTTTATGCCACATATGACATGAGCATATATCCTGGATCAGTAAATAGGTACTGATGAACTACAACCCCCACAATCCCCTGCTACACCAATTAATATATCATTTTTGTAAATGGATCTTGTGCTTTCTTAAGGTAAAGTATAAATCTTTATGCCCGCCAACACAACGAATGACACGCAGCATCCAAATCTTAAGTAAAAATATGGGGGAATACTTTATTTGCGGTATCCCCTTAACTCACCGTAACTGCTGAGAAAACGTGGCTATGTTAACTAAACCCATCGCTGTAACCGAGGTGGGATGGGGGGGTATGATCCATGCGCAAGGAACAGAACGTGAGTTAACAATCTGAAGAATTATTTGAAAATAAAAATTGTAAATCCTGGTTACCATGACAACATCCCAGTTAGGGATGCTGGTATCATCCTCTAGGGGCACCTAGATTGCACTCCTTTATCTTATAGCTAACCACGGTTGGACAGAAGACAAGATGGACCAAGTGGTTATCTGCCATTGAATTCTAGGTTACATTGGACACTTTTAAGGGGAGGCTATCGTATTTTGGGACCTTTTTCATGGTTCTCTTATAAGCAACATCTAGAACAGAAGTAGACATCCTGAACACTTAAGGTCCAGAGCGCAAGTCACGTTACTCTAGTATTATAAAGGTCCAAGACTATCTGGCCTCCACCAGTCCTGATCGGTAAAAGCCAACACTTACACACAGCCAGCTTCAGAACAGATTGCTAAACGTCTATCCCCCCCCCCCCCCCCCAAATGCCTTGTGTGGTTATGTAGCGGAAAGAAAAAAAAATAGCTGCCCAATTCTTCTAAATATATCAGCCGTAGGGATCTTTGCCCAATCCTGAGAAGACAAGTTGGTATTAAGAAAATTAAGAATTTTAGATCTACCTGATGTACTGATGGGGGGGGCCAACTCATCCCAAGACAGTAAGTGGCCTTTGATTACCAATTATGATTAAAATTGTAGTAAAACATTGTATTTTTTTTGTTAAAATTATTTTAAATTATTAAATTATGGGACGATGGGATATTCTCAAGAATTTATAAAATATGATATCTGGGAGAATTATATTCTGTAGAAAATTCTTAAATGTAATCTATATGGTAGATGCTGTTCCACCTCCAACTTTTGGAAACAAATGTTTTTTTTGTTTTTTTTGTTCTTTTTTTTTTTTTTTAGTTGTTTTAGAGGAGCATAACTTTTGCAAAAACTCATGAAATATTAGCACAAAAAATATATATATACTTTTTTCAAATTAAAACATTTCCTGGTTAACAAAACAAAAAAAGTTACCCAGTGTGTACCAAGTCTGCGTAGCTTTGCAAAAAAAAACAACAAAAAAACCCCATTTTTTCTTACCAAATATATCTAGCCCTGCTGTGTCCCCCCAAAAAAACTAAGATTTTTTTTCCACTGCCCACAATTCACAATAATTTGTAAAATTTCAAAATATTAAATTTGTTTTCTCAAAAACTTCAAATACAACACAAAAATTGTTAATATCATATAATAAATTGAAAAAAATCTGGTTTTTTTTTTTCTTCACCAAAATATTTTTCTTTTTACCCTTTAACAGAGTGTCCCTGCACATAAGTCCAATTATAAATTCTGGTTTTCAAATAATTTTGTATGAAAACATTCTTGTCTTTAAATTATTAATAGGATATTTACGATGACATCATGGTTCTTGTTTGATGTAATAGCTGCCAGAACCGTTACTCTCCTGATCGGAAGCCTGAAGAAACGTGTATTCTTCACTGTCCAGTAAATCTTCTTTCAGTTGTAACGTTGTCACTATAAAACCAAACAAAAAAATTACACATTGCTGAACACCATCTATGATACAAAAATCATAGTTTTTATAGTGGAAATTAAAACATACATTTAGAAATCTGAATAAAACCACAAATACATATATATTTAATATAGAAATACAGTATATAATAATTCTAAATAAAACTACAAATAAATATATATTTAATATACAATATATTATTTAATATATAATAATTCTGAATAAAACCACAAATATTTAATTATCATTTAATATATAATATATTATTTAATATATAATAATTCTGAATAAAACCAAATATTTAATTATCATTTAATATATAATATATTATTTAATATATAATAATTCTGAATAAAACCACAAATATTTAATTATCATTTAATATATATTATTTAATATATAATAATTTAATGCCCTTCGTTTCGCTGTTCTTGTCCTCTCTGTTTCATAGCACCTTGCCCTTCTTGACTTTCATTTTACAAGGGATACCTGCAGCCATCCCCGTCCTTCTCTCTCCATCCCAACGAGTGTTTAATGATTCTATATCTCATTGCTTTTTTTTTATTGATCGCTGCCTCTCTCTCCCAATCTCAGGTTTTGTTAAGGATCCGTGCCCTTCTCACCCCGTACGATAGGACGTTTATTGATCTGTTCTTTCTTTACATCCTAATAGTTTAATAGATCACCCCCTTCTCTCCTCATACCCTACTTCTTTTTCATTATGGATCTCACGCCCTTCAAGATTATATGAGTGGCGCCCTACCGTCGCCCAAAAATCTATTGTCAAAATTCTGAGCTCATGATAAGACATAGATGTTTTGTCTCAATGTATACGCCTGCCATTCCCCGCGCCCCAAAAAATGCCGATTATTGCTGGAGCTTGTGAGTAGCGCTTCTTTTTGTTCTCCCCCTACCTCAATGTTGTATTGATCATTGCCCTTCTCTCCCCATACCTCAATGCTTTTTATGGATGGATTGCCCTTCTCTCCCTAAACATCAATGTTGTATTGATCATTGCCCTTCTCTCCCCATACCCCAATCATTTGTTATCCATAGATCACCCTTCTCTCCCTAAACATCAATGTTGTATCGACATTGCCCTTCTCTCCCCATACCTCAGTGTTTTTATAGATCATTGCCCTTCTCTCCCCATACCTCAGTGTTTTTTTATGGATGATTGCCCTTCTCTCCTACCTCAGTGTTTTTATAGATCATTGCCCTTCTCTCCCCATACCTGTTTTTTTTGTTGTTGTTGATGATTGCCCTTCTTTCCCCACACATCAGAGTTTTTTTTTATGGATCAGTGCCCTCCTTTCCCCAAACCTCAGTGTTTTATTGATTATCCTTGCTTAATATGATAATTGTATTTATCAAACAGGGACTATGCAGCAGTCTCTCGGCCCCCTGTTTCCACGTGTTGCCCCTCTTTCTTCTCTGTCCTAACAGCCATTGTCTTTCTCCAAGACCTCTAGGACGTCATATCCAAGAATTTGCCAGGAAATCCCCAATGTGTTCACACAAGACGCTTTGGGCCTCTTCTGACCGTATGGTCAGGACCCAGCATTTCTTCTGGACTTTTATTTCATGTGTGTAACAATGTTGATGTAGAAGTTCACCTGATAGCTAAAATAAACTTCCCGGCACCAGAATATGCTTGATTTTTTTTTTTCAACCTAAAGACCCCCTTGTGGTGATAGGAGGTCCATGTATGCTGGAACGGGGCTTCCACGACCCAGGTGGGGCGAAAAGTCAGGTATCGCTAGACTGAATGATACTCTAATACAGTAAGATAAATGTTCTTATCTCTCCCACTGGGGTATGCTCAGCACTGTACACAAAGGGGTGAAACTCAAGACTGTCCAGCCCAAAATGGGCCAGTTGATCAAGACCCATGCTTACATCATACCTGCCTCTTCAACAGTGACTTCATCTCCATAATTTTGTAAATGCTTTGAGAAGGCTCACACAAAGCCCGTATTTTATTACATATAAGAAAAAAAATATTTACAAAAATTGCCAAAAGAAAAAAACAAAAACAAAAACAGTAAACGTTTAAACAATTTAACAAAACCAAACACACAGGGGCCGTGTGTAGCGGGGCTTTCAGAGAGGCGGCAGGGTTTTAGGGCATGCTACCCGGGAGGCTTCCTGAAATCTGGAATTTTATTCAATAAAAAAAAAATTTAAATAAAATAAGGCTGGATTAGAAGTAACAGAAGCCTCATGGGAGACGGAAATATATAATATATATTTTACACCCTGCCGGTTTAACGTTATTTCACAGCAATTAGAAGCATATACCATGTGATGTATAAATAAAGCATAAAACAAACCTACTTTATTATTATATATATATTTTTGTGTAATTTATATATATATATATATATATATATATATATATATGAATTACACAAAAATGTTCCTTTTTTTCAAGAATTTCACCTCAATTCATTAGCCTTTTGTTAATACCAAACAGCCGTGTTTTTTTTCATCTTCTTTCATTATTTTAGAGCACTCGATACATTTTTTATCACTTTTATTTACACGCACTTTATATTTATTTACGGCCAAAGCAATAGATCAAGCGAGAGGTTAAAAGCAGTGTTAGCGTAATGTTCTGTGTTGTAGGTCTCATTCAATAAAGTATCTTTATGTCCTTTCACTTATTACTTAACTTAAATCAAGCTGCGTCGATGCGCCGGGTGTAGACAGAACGATTCCAGCTTGTTAAAGGGAAACAATCGAGAACGTGATTTTGCTAATCAGGGATTCTCGATATTAGGGGCGGGGCATGGATAGAAGTGGGAAGGGCTAGCACTGAGCAACACCCACTCGGACTGATGCCCTTTAAAGAATCTTACGCTATTCCATTGATTTTCTTCCTTAAAATCACCACAATCATTTGTCATAGCGACGGTGCGAGTCGGGCCGACACATTATAGCCCCCCTGGTATTTTAATGCCCCCTTTAAGTATAACATTTTATAGATAAGAAATGCCCGTCGTTGGTAGCCGGCGAGTCATCCTCGGGTGCCAGAACGGAGTTGACGTTTGTAAAGAACACAACGAAACAATATGGCAGACGGAGGCCACAACCGCAATGATATCGTAAAGGTTCCACCTACTAGAATAAACCAAAAATACGGCGTACCAAACACAATTACGTGGCTTGCAGCTTTTAATTTCTACCGGCTCTGTTGCCATAGCAGCAGAAAGGAGCTCTATAGTGCTGATATTATTTTGCTGTGTTTAAAATGGAATGAAATTCTACTTTTTGGCTCAAGCGAAGCAGCACTTTTAACACTTTCAGATGTAGCAAGTGTCACTGTTCCTTGTGGACACCAAAATTCAGCACTTGGCCGAAGCTCGGGGCAGTTTCCGGTGAGATATATATATATATATATATAATATATATATAATATATATATATAATAAATCGGTAAATGTTCTTTGAACATGACTTGGGTGTTTATCAGAAGGATCAATAAAGCTTGCAACATCCGCGCCCCTAATATTAATTAGAGCTGCGTTTACATCAGCAACAAACTCCTACCCTGCGGACACGGTCTGCCCCGGACCCAGCTTCACACCGGGGTTAACGGGCTGAATCTTTGTGAAAGGGACTAGAAGTTGACACGATCCAGGTACCAGTAGACAACTACACTACCGTTCAAAGATTTGCGGTCACTTTTATATCAGTTAGCATTTTAAATGTAAACTTGGGACAGCGAACACGACTTGGGTGATGGGAGTGAAAAAGGGCCACTGGAACACAGGAGTGATGAGAGTGATAAAGGGCCATTGGAACACAGGAGTGATGGGAGTGATAAAGGGCCACTGGAACACAGGAGTGATGAGAGTGATAAAGGGCCATTGGAACACAGGAGTGATGGGAGTGAAAAAGGGCCATTGGAACACAGGAGTGATGGGAGTGATAAAGGGCCACTGGAACACAGGAGTGATGGGAGTGATAAAGGGCCACTGGAACACAGGAGTGATGGGAGTGATAAAGGGCCACTGGAACACAGGAGTGATGGGAGAGATAAAGGGCCACTGGAACACAGGAGTGATGGGAGTGATAAAGGGCCACTGGAACACAGGAGTGATGGGAGTGATAAAGGGCCACTGGAACACAGGAGTGATGGGAGTGATAAAGGGCCTCTGTAGGCCTATGAAGAAATTCCATTAAAAAAACAGCTGTTTCCAGCCACATTTACAAAATTAACCCCGTCTGTGCTGGATTTCTGATCCACTTCATGTTATTTTAATGGACAAAATGTGCTTTTCTTTCAAACACAAGGACATTTATAAGCGTTTCCCAAACTTTTGAACGGTAGTGTACATTTTGTTAAAAGCAAACCAAATAAAACATAAAAGTTGAATAAATGGTAGCAATAACGCTCTGCAAGGAGCTATTCATATTTTGGGATTAAAACGCTGCCTTACATTCAATACAAAGAGCAAATAAACCCAAATAAAAAAGTTCCATAACCTACTTTTTTTGTGTCCTTTGTACTGCTGCGACTTGGATTTCTTCTTCTGTTTGGAGACATTGGACTGGTTGTCTTTAGTTGCTGCAAAGGCAACGTGGGATTTAGTGGCTTTCTTACATTCTCAAATCCAACATTTTTTGTTGTTGTTTTAAACAAAACCCCCCAAATCTTGGAATCCTTGTATGGGAACAGATCCCCCATCATGCTGTGCAACTTACTCTGCGGCGCTGGGGGCTGTAACTGGTAACCCGTTAACTGGCACCATCCGACGGGATAGAGGTCTGCGGATTCACAGTCCACCCACTGATCGTACTCGTCCTCCCAGCCGTCAAAATGAATCCTTAGGAGGCGGTGAATAATGCGCGTTACGGTGGCCACACACACTAGCCGGGGCTCCATGAGGTCCACGGCTTCGAGCTTCATTCCCACGCGAAAGCCGTGATTGGGAACTTCCTGGAAGATTGGGATATTGTGAGAAAAATAATAATATTAATAAAAAAAAATAAATATATATAACAAAAAAGAAAAGCCAATGTACAAAAAATATTATATATATATATAATTTTATATTTTTTTTACATTGGCTTTTCTTTTTTGTTACATTTATTTTTTGTGCGTTAAATAAATAAACTAGGCTTTTGCAAAAGAAAATTAGCAACCACTCATATAGGATATCTATTAAAATGAAACACTTATTTACAAGGATTCCCAGTGAAACTGACATTTACTGGAATATTCTGAATGTTTAAACAGTTTTAATATTTGAATAGATGTTTTAGTAACGCCCACCCTCTCAGCGTACGGTTCAAGGATTTCCGCACGATTCTTAAACGCAGACTTTTTATAAAAATAGAGCAACGCTCTTGGACGCCCCCCTAACACACTCCCCCGTATGATTACCTTGTTAAAAAACTTTACCGGGGCAGCCACGGATCCCGTTTCCCTGAGGTAGTCAAACCATTTGAAAGGTAGTTTTGTGTAGCCTGGAAAGTACATATTTGTCATTTCTATGTCATATATAAAAAAGTTTTTTTTTTTTAAATCGTCATTATGTTCACCATAAAAAAAGTTTTGGTTCGGGACAATCCGAATGTAGATTTGGAGCAGAAATTGCACTACTAATAAAAACAACAAATATCAAAATTTCACTATTAAAATAGTATTATTTTACTTTGATTTAAAAATCTGTAAGATGTTGGAACCCCAATAGTTTTCATGGCCTTACATCAGATGTTCACATCTGAGATAAATCCGAATATCACTCCCAAGTACCTCGAGGCGGCGTCAATTCAATTTTGTTAATTTCACAGAAACCAACAGGGAATATAGAAGGAGAGGACGCGTGGTAACAGAACCAGTCAGAGCCGTCCGCTGCTTCCGAGCCGTCGATTCCAATCATTAGGTATCCCTGCGCGAGCACCTATAGAAACGAAAACGCACAAAAATAACACGTGATGATTTCCTTATAGAGCAGGGGCGTCCAACCTGCGGCCCTCCAGCTGTTGCAGGACTACATCTCCCATAATGCTCTTTCAGCTAAGGGGCTGGCTGAGGAGGATGGGAGATGTAGTCCTGCAGCAGCTGGAGGGCCGCAGGTTGGACGCCCCTGTTATAGAGCATCAATTCCGTAACGCCGGATAAAATATTAGCATATAACCATAGAAAGCCTGTGGGTGCGTTATATGTAACTTGTTTTAAACATGCATTAGAAGATCATCATGTGATTAAATGTAATGATTTTTGGCATTATTATTAACAATAATGGCAAGAACATTATAATGTTGATAATGCACGCCGGCGCCCTCAAGTGTCCCGCTACTGCAACTACAAACCTCTTAAAAGATGCACCCATTGGAGGGTATTTACCTTTCTGATGGTCGCTACACATATTGCCGATAAATTTAAAGGGTCGATCGCTTCCAGCTTCATGCCATCTTTAAACCACTCGGCGCCCTGGTCCACCTCTTTAATCTGGTGGAGAACATCGCAACGGTTATATGAAGTATTAATTCATAGGATGTGACCCTTTATGGTCCAACACAATAATACACAAATAAAGATCTGCACTCGATAATAAGCAAAAATAACTTAAATAAATCTATTTTCCTACCTTTGCAAATAAATGAGGAGGAGCATCATAGCTGGATTCCTGCTTCTTCAAAATATCTAAAAATATAGACAAGAGCGCCAGTGATAAAACCATCCGAACCGATTGCATGCTTACGGGGGAACGATTATTTGCGGATCTCTGCAGAGCGTTTCACATGAGACATTCTGCAAGGAAGCAGCGGAGGACCCGCGATACTTCTAAAAAGGAGGGCAATCAAGAAAAAAAAATAAAAAAAAAGAGACTGTTCATATAGGAATCTTGATATACATACCTGTTCTTTTGAATCGATGCCCTATGCTCCGAGACCACCCGATGCGATGAATGAGGGGACTGTACATATGACACCAGAAGTCGTCTGTCTTGTCTTCGCTTTCCTCGTAGACCAATCGTAACCTGCCTCCGATTACGCTGTCCACTATGGCCACCCGCGTCCGGCAGAGGTGCGTCTTGTCCACCACCTCGACCCTCATGGAAGGTTTGATAGGATACTGCATGCTTTCCGATACCTAACGAATCCAATCACAAATCCCCAAAGTAAGACAAATCTGCCATAACCGTAGAAACAAACAAAAAAAAAAACAACCAACCATACGCAAATTGCTCAAATAGTACATTTACCTTTTGAGAAAAGTCAGGAGGCAGCGTCTTGGCTCCTGTGAGTCGTTTCACTAAAAAGGCTTTCCAATTTGTGTATCGGTGTTGTATCGCTGATGGGAAAAGAAAGACAATCATATCTCAGACTGCGCGTTTACCTAGTGTACCGAGTACCTTACCCAACGCATGATTCCAAAGACCAAGAAGCTCATGACGTAACACAATAACACGCAGTTGTGGTATTCCGTAGGACTGGACCGGTTGTCCGGATAACCAGGAGAAGGGTATTAGCAACGTGCGGAATAGAGACTCTTCCTAATACTATGCGATTGTAAGCTCCCGCGAGCAGGATTGTTATGTTATACACTACTTGTTACGTCCTGTCTACCCGTTGTACAGCGCTACAGAATTTGATCGCGCTATATAAAACAATAAATAACAATAATAGTGACTTTCACCAAGAGCCTCGTTTAAATAACCGTTTATCGTCGAGGAGGATAAATTACTCGTAGAAGTTTTTCTGAATATTTAGTATGGTTAACGACACAAAAACGATTTGTGTGTCGCAAGAAAAAGGAGGCCGGGGCTAGGTAGAAATGTTTGTAAAACGGCACCGGGTGGAGGGATGAGTTTAGCGCCTTACTCTGCGGAGGAACCAACGGCTTCCCACTGCTTGCACACCAGCCGACCGGATGGACGTCAGGAGCACAGATATTACACCAGAAGTCCAGGCTGGAATCGTTTTCGAAGCCCTCGTATCTCAGCAAAGCGTTGTACCCTGTCCAAAAAGTCAGAGAACGTTACGGATACGCGGAACGGTAACGGGATCAGCAAGTATCAAACCGGCAGGAGAAATACCCTCGTCGCCTGCCTGCGGGGCATATTGGGCGATGCAGCATGAAAACAAAATGCAGAGGGACCGGCTTTACTCCGACGCTCAACATTAAAAAGCAGCAATCACGTCTATACATATCGTATAAATATATGCAGGGACGACATAAAGAGCTCTTCAGTGACCCGTTCATTAAGAAAAATGTACAAAGAACAAGAGGTCGTCCTCTGAGATGGGAAGAGCGGAGATTTCATAGTCGACAAAGGAAGGGATTCTTTACAGTGAGGGCAGTAAAGGTATGGAATCCGCTGCCAAGGGAGGTGGTGTTATCAAATACACTAGGTGCCTTCAAGAGGGGTCTGGATATTTTTTTTAAGAAAGGCATGACATACAGGGCTATAAATAGAAATAATATTTTAGAGCTTCTTGATCCAAGGAGAAATCTGATCATCTTTTGGAGTCGAGAATAATTTTTTCCCCTGATGGCAGAACTTGAGGTAGCTTAATTAGGGCCTTTTTGCGATCAAGAATAGGAAAGTTGGGTAGAAGGGTTGAACTTGATGGACTTAGGTCTTTTTTTCAACCTATATAGTATGTAATAATCCCACTTCTCACACCAATTTCCAGTGAAGAGAAACAGTCAGCACGCTCCTGAAAACGTATTACACCAACGGTGATATAATCACCGACCTGCTAACTTCACAATGGCGGCAATCCAGAACACTTTCTGGGGCAGATTGTTGTCTGTGTTTGGAACTTCGACTCTTACACCTTCTGAGATATCTCCCCAGCAGTTTCCCATGGGTGCCTGGAAAACAAAAAAAACAAAACAGCGGTTTTATAAGCAGAAAGGTTAAAGGAGCCTAGAATGGTTGAACGCGTTAATAAGTCAATCTCTCAAGACGCGTTAGAACGCAGGGAATCTGTCAATGCCTACTTACGTGTCTGAAACAAGCGACAGGAGCAGCGATCAGGTTATTGCTCGTGATGTAGTTGCCCCAATTAAATCCTTCTGCTGTGACAGCTGCAAAAAAAAAAAAAAAAAAAAATGAAAACCAGATGGCAACGACTCGGCGACTCAAGCATGAAATGATACTTATCGATCTTAAACAAATTAATACTTTTAAAAAGGCAACAAAAACAATTTATGTAATTATTACGGAAATTCAAACTACTTTATTATCACTCCCATCACTCCTGTGCTCCAATGGCACGTTGCGTTAGCCGATTCAAGTTAGAAGGCCAATTGATGGTTAGAAACCCTTTTGTAATTATGTGACAGCCAGAAATATCATTGGTTTCCATGGAAACAGCGGAGTGAGCCCAAACTTTTGAATGGTAGCGTCCGTCTACAAATATTTCATCTCCCCCCCCCCCCGCGCTGCGTTTCCTATAACCACTACTCTTCTCAGGACGCCTCTTACCCATTTTGTTCGTCGGTTGGTTCTTTAGCGTCGCTTGGTACTGAGCGTAAGCTGCTAACTTGGCAACCAGCGGCTGTTTTTGGAGAACTTTTGCTTTTTTCGTAGGAGGTTTACCCTGCAATTAAACAGAAAAACAAGGGAATTAGACAAGAAATAAACACTCAAAATGGTTTTTTGTTTTTTTTTATGTAATAATCACTGATGCCCAAACTGCTTTCCTAGCGCACTTTATATCCCTGAAGAGTTTGGTTTTAGGGATATTTTTTTTATTATTAATTTTGATTATTTCTTGTAACCAGTAGCTGACCTCACTCTCTCTCCTGACACTGACTCTGATCGCTAAACTAAACGTCTATGTCGAGGGCCGATGCGTTTTTTACGCTGGAAATCTACACTTACAACCTAGTACCTGAAGCCTTGCCAGAATGCTTGCCTTCTTGGAATTGGAGGAGTAACTCCGGGAGCAGGAAACGCTGCAGAATCGCTTCGTCTTGGAGTAAAACGCGTCCCGGACTCCGACCATGCCGCACATCTCGCAGGTAGCTGGGCGCCAAAATAATACGTGAATATATACACGCTTACATACAACACAACCACAAGGTCCTCAACAGCCATAAACCGAACCCCTGGGTGAGCACAAGTAAGTTAAGCCAGTATTACCGAGTCACCTGTGCTCAAGCAGAAACTAGTTTTGAAACCTTCTAAAAGGACACGGATCCTTAATGTCACCACACGGGGAATACTCACCCATTCCGGATTTCCCGTCTGGATACGTGTAAACTTGCCCATTGTTTTTGATGATGGGGAGGCTCGACTGCAGCGGGGTAACTTCCTCCTCGCTTTCGTCGGAACTTGAGCTGCTACTCGTGTCCTCGCTGCAGCTGTCATACCCGTCGAACATTCCGAACGAATCCCGTCTCTTTCTCTCACGTGAAGAATGGTCAGACTGGAATCAAAGATGGAGAAAAACACAGATCAGGAAGATCTTTCGGCCGACGACATTAATTGAAACAGAGGCGTCATTAACCATTTGCACGCCACAAAACCACAAGCAGACAATGCACGGTATGGGGGGGGGGGGGGGGTCCTTAGAAGGACTCTTCCTAATTAGCAAAGGCCCTTTTTTCAAACCAAATTCTAACGGCTGAAGACACTACGGACCCGCCGGATGCACAGAAAGCAAACGCACGAGGAACCCGCTTGCACGTCGGGGTTAAGCAGTGTCAGGCTGGCGCGCCACCTGACAGATCGGGTCAATTCATTCCAATTAACGCAGATTAACGAGCGCCGGGGGCTACGATTTTAAGCCGCTAACGGGTATTTTTGGTACGGCAAGGCGCCCGCCTTTCCGTCAGCTATTATTAACCCTTTGAAACAAGCACATTAATTCCCACTTTAAACATCCCATGTATAGTATACATTTACATGCGTGCATACGCTTTAACGACGCATGCACATACTGCATTAAGACCTCATGCATGCACTCCATGTACAGGACATACATGTTTACACAGTATACATGCAGTCTGACTGCTGGGGTAGCTGTACCCACGTGACTGGGCTGCAGTAGGCTTACAGAAGGGTATTAGCATGCAGTCACATGCCCAGGGCCAGTTACCCCACACACAGGCTCCTGCCCCCTTGGCATGCCAGGGCTGGTGGGCAGCTGGCAGGAACCCCTGCCAGGCCTCACTGCAGAACAGGAATAACAACAAAGAGAGGAGAGCAGCCATGGGCAGCCCTCACCGCCTACCAGCTCCTTGGGCTGTTCCATCAGACCCTCATGGATGCTCCGGTGCACGGCGCTATCCCGGGGCCACTGCGCGAACACACGGCCGGTAAAGGGAGCCTGGAGCAGGGGGGAAAACAATGAAACTCCTTCCACAACATCAACAAAACCTGAGCCTGGCAGCTGCGCCTGCGCGCCACGGGGCCGCCGATTGGCCGCGCGCTCAGGGAACGCCCCCTTCCGGCGGAAGACTGGCCGTACGAAGTGACGTCTTGGGTGATGGAGGGCAGGAAGTGTGGGATACGGAGCTAGCAGTGCTGGGGAGGCAAGGGAGTAACTAAAGTCGGGTTTTACACCGGGGGCTAAGGGGTTTCGGGAAGACCCGGGATTTGGGAAAGCCACACACGGCGCTTCAAGCTTTATTTGGGATCGGGGTTTCCGGTTTGGAGGTTAAAGGTCACAGGAAGCTCCACGTGCGTTAGTGTGAGTATAATTGCTGCATGAGATCAGGAGGTAGAGTCACACGTGTTTTTAGTGAGGTATATGAGGGTGAAAAGTGAGGGATTTATTTACTAAACTGTGAGATGGAGCAGGTCATCTCACTGGATTCACTACCGCTTAGATTGTAAGCTCTACTGGGCAGGGACCTCCCTTTTCTAATGCACTCGAATGTCTGTAGACTGCTGCACTTGTATAACTTATTATACTGTCACTTTTATCATGCTGTGAAGCACTAAGTACATCTTTAACGGCGTAATAAATAAAAATATTCCTACACATTACACTGTGAAGTGGTAGTCCTACCCAGATCTTCTATCAGCTGTGTAATGCCCAAGGACCGGTTCGGCCATTCTTGAAAGAGAGGGATATTTTGCCGTGTTGGTCATAGTTGGCAACTGTCAGGCCGCTGTTGGCTGCCGCGTTGGGCAAACGCAAAATGTATTTGAGAAGAGATTTTTAACCCATTCCATGCATGCATCTGTTCTCTTTCCTTTTATTTTCTGTGCCTGCCCCCCGAGTCGTCTGAAATAAATAAATAGATAATAAAAAAAGTGCGTGTTTATCTTAATGCAGAGTCTTTTCCTCTTCGTTCAAATATTTGACGTCACTCGCGCATGGACCCCGGTGCGTAATTCTGTATGCAGATTGGTGTATGAAATCTCTTTTTAGGGGTGTTAGAAAATGAAATTTCTACCTAATGTCCCTCCCCCTGGCACACTTGTTCTACAGCAGGAAGCATACTTAAGTATGCTTCCTACCCAACGTACCGCCATTAAAGTCATTGGCAGTACATGTAGCATGCTAGTCTTCTAGCCACCCGTGGGAAGTGTGCTTGCGGTTCTTTTTATTGACTCAGGGGAACCTTGAACACTTAAGACAACCCGCAGTGCGATCGCCGGCATTAAAGCTCTTGTTCTCTGCTTCGTTTACCAGGAAGATGTCTTCTAAGGCGATTGCCCGTTCTCAGCAACGCAGGAAAAGAAAAATGAAAACCGTCGCCGTGGACGATGAGGTTCTGATGCAGGAGGAGCAGCTGAGGGCGAAACATTTGAAGAAATTGGCAGAGAAACCGGAGACTGAAAAATGCTTGGAAGAATTGGTTTTTGGAGGAGAAGACGAATTTGTGGAGAATCTTATCATTGGCACAAAAGTAAATCCTTGTCTTCTTTGTAGCTAACTCAGCGCTCTGGCCACGGTTCATGCAACAGTTGAGGTTCCTCAAAGTCATGGCAGTCAGGAAGTAGTCTGCGTCTGCTTGAGATCTCTTCTGGGCTGAACTGTTTTGTTTTTTTTTTTGATCAAAAGATCATAGAACGGTAGCCCGGAGTGGCAGGGAAGTTGTCAGCGATTCTCCGTGGCTTCACCTCAGTGCAAAAATAAGGCATCAGCTGGGTTAAAGGGGCACTCGAGTGTCCCAGGGAGTCCCCTAAATAATCAACGCATCATAGGTGTTGTCCAAGGTCTGATCGGCTGCCCCTGTCAGTGGCAGGAGATTGGTGCCATTAAACTTACTGAGGACAAGGTTCTGTAGAATGCCTCCATTTATTTGCAAAGGGGACACCACTGAAATTTAGAAGGATCATGCAGTAATTTACGAAGGCATATATTGGGTCCAGGGCAAGGTTGCTAGTAATTATAAATATTTAAGTGTTTAAAAAAAACAAACAAAAACATCTTGTTTAAAAAATAGCTGAGTATATTGTATCATAAGAGCAATATATGTCAGCAGAACCTGACAAGCGGTCTTATGGAATATTTCACGAACGTGTAAAATGAACAGCAGCGCCGAGCGGCGGATACAAGACGAAGGAGCATCCCATGCAGGCCGTTCACTCGCTTACGGTTTCCCCTGTTGCAGGAAACAGAGGAGGCACTTGGGATCCAGCCCAGCAGTGATTCCGATGATGACCATCCTAAAAGCGACTCGCTGGCAGCAAGGAAGCCCGTTTGGGTCGATGACGACGATCTACTTGAAGAAAGGTTTGTGTTCCTTCCTTTTCTGTCTTCTCTCTCTTTCTCTCTATTTCTTCTCTCGTTCTCTCTCTCTCTTCTCTCTTGCTTCTCTCTCTCGACTTTAACCTCTACGCTAATATTTTTTATTATTATTTCTCTTTATTTGATTCCCACTTTTTTTTATTCTTTTCTAGTATCGCAATGACTCACCGCTATCGCCGAGACATCAGGAAAAGTAGAGAGGAGAAGACGCTTGGCAAAGAAAAACTTCAAAGCAGACTGCAGGAAGAGTAAGTGTCAACCTCCTGTTCTCAGGATCTGCAGGATTATTCCTCCCCCATGAAGTCTTCTGTCTCCTATAGTTAAATGGCCGAAATCCTTGTTCTATCGCTCAGCTACCCTGAGATGAGACGAGTCCCTTTAAAAATTATTGTCAAACAAACCAGTACCAGCAACAGGTAGATTTAAGACTCCCAACAAAAGCTGTAAGGAAATTATTTTTTAAAGATCTACAAGTTGAAGATGTACAGATAGACTAAGCTGCATTAACACTTTTTCCTCCCCTGATAGATTCCAGAAAGCAATGGGGGGAGTCCCATCGTGGGCTGCCAGAGACCGTAAAAAGAGAGACTCCGATGAAGGTACGTTTGAATGTAATGATGAGATCTGAACATGTTTTGTTTTCCTATTTTTCCGTATGACGCTAAACGGTGAGCCTCGTTAATTTCTCTCGCAGATGATGAGGATGAGAGCAGCGATGAAGAAACCGAGGATAATTTGTTGAGTAAGACGGGCAATTTACTGACAAAATCAAGCTCCCTACCTAAGGGTATTCTGGCGGTAAGACCACTGTGACGGAAATGTCCGATCTACTCCGGTGTTTAATATGAATATCATTGGTCTTGGAGTAACCAAGAGGCTGAGATCTAGCCGTCGAAAGACAGTAACGCGCATGGCCAGCCATAATGGACTGCGCTGCATCATATTTGGCTACCCCAAGCCTTGGCAGAACTTATAACGACATCAAACGTGGGGCAAATTATCTACCACTTTTACCTGCCAGGTTGGGGGGGTTACCACCATATTTCTCTATCTATGAACATTTACTGACAGTCACCGTGCTTTTCTCCAGGTGAAGAGGTGCTTGAATGCCAATCACGAAAGGCTATCGAAAGTCCCGCTCTCGACCGTGCAGTTCCATCCGCTGGCGCAAGTCGTAATGACGGCGGGAGTTGACCGCACAATATCTCTGTTCCAGGTGAGCCTATAGCGCTTTCCGGTAATTGTTTGCATGCTTTACAACATTACCAACAGGAACCTGTTAGATCGCGCAACCCGGATAGCGGGATAATCCTTAACAGCCTTTCCATTCTAATCCCTCTAGGTGGACGGAAAGTTAAATCCAAAGATTCAAAGCATTTATCTGGAAAGCTTTCCAATTTTTAAGGCACAGTTCAGTGCAGACGGCGAGCAAGTAATAGCCACAGGCATGCGTCACAAGTTGTTTTATGCGTACGACATGATGGGTGGAAACATTATCCCGATTCCCAGCATAAGAGGTAAGGGAAACTCCTCCTGTTTTTTTTTGTTTTGGTTTGTTTTTTTTCTAACCCCATTCAGTACCCTATAGACGTACAGTTACGTCGTGTGTGTTCCACAGCGGCATGGACATCTTCCCATGGCTGCATGGGAGTTCAGGCCTTCTATTTACAGCCCAGACTCCTCAATGCAGAAAAAATAAAAGCTGCCGGAAATAGTATCTGCATTCTAATAAATTATTATTATTTTTTACGTCTCAGGTTTGAGCGACAAGCGTTTCCAGCAGTTTGAAGTGTCTCCCGACGGGTCGTATCTGCTCCTTAACGGATCGGCTGGATTCTTACACTTGCTTTCTATGAAGGTAACGTCTTGTGACCGTAATACATATTTTTATGACGGGTTTGCTATTTTCTACCCAGCAAAGTGTCTCTGTCTAAATTTATGTAGCAAAAAATTAGAAAACATTCTATAAAAAAAAAAAAAAGAAAAAAAAGAAGATTTAAAAAGCAGATCCAACTCTTGAGTTTTATCAGAGGGCTCAAGGATCCTACTGGATTTATTTGTAGCGTTTGATGAATGGAAGGTTTCAAGTTTTAAAATGAGAAATTATTCTCATGGCTGTAGCAGCCGGTGGAATTTTCCCGCTGATTGGACCTTTCCATTGGTTGCCATAGCGATAACATCAGTTTTCCGACTTTGCACAAGAATCATTTTTCATACATAACCTCCATTGTGTAAAACGTGTACGTATTCTTTATTCGTATTGTGAATATTTGTGCTGATTGTATTCCTTTTATTTATGTGGGGGTTTTTTTTTTTCTTCTTTTCTTCAGACAAAAGAGCTGATTGGAAGTATGAAGATGAACGGCAAGTCCGTCAAAGCAGCATTTACTCCGGACTGCAGTAAAATAATCTCAAATTCAGGTATTTTATACATAATTTAAACTAATTGTATACACATAACGCAGAAGAGGGGTACATAGGAGAGGGGTAACCCCCCCCCCAAAAAAAAACACCCCATTCCATAATTGGGGGCGTTTGCTTTCTTTTAGATGACCGCTGTGTGTACATTTGGGATGTGAATAGCAGGAGATGTCTGAACAAGTTTGTGGACGATGGAAGCATACGAGGGACGACCATTGCTCTGTCCGGAGACGGGCGCTACCTGGCATGCGGGTAAGTGCACCGATAACCCAAAGTTATACGTTTCTACCTGTAAATGGTTGTTTGTTTGTTTTTTTACCATTATACGGTGCAACAAAACATGATGGCACTATATACACTACCGTTCAAAAGTTTAGGGTCACTTGTTTTTGAAAGAAAAGTGAATTTTGCCCATTAAAATAACATGAAATTGATCAGAAATCCAGCGCAGACGGGGTTAATGTTGTAAATGATTATTGTAGCTGGAAACGACTGTTTTTTTAATGGAATCTCTTCATAGGCGTACAGATGCCCTTTATCACTCCCATCACTCCTGTGTCCCAATGGCCCTTTATCACTCCCATCACTCCTGTGTCCCAATGGCCCTTTATCACTCCCATCACTCCTGTGTCCCAATGGCCCTTTATCACTCCCATCACTCCTGGGTTCCAATGGCCCTTTATCACTCCCATCACTCCTGTGTCCCAATGGCCCTTTATCACTCCCATCACTCCTGGGTTCCAATGGCCCTTTATCACTCCCATCACTCCTGGGTTCCAATGGCAGGTTGTGTTCGCTGATCCAAGTTTAAGTTTAAAAGGCTGATTGATGGTTAGAAAACCCTTTTGTAATTATGTTACAGACACACATTTCCTAGTTTTCCATGAAAACAGCTGAGTGACCCCAAACTTTTGAGCAGTAATGTATATCAACATCCAGTCCCTGCAGTGGTCCCCGTGGTCCGTGTTTCTGTTAAGCAACTTGTACGCCAGTGCATACAATGGCCGAGGGGTCTTCTTTTTATTTTTATTGTATTTTAGGTCAAACACCGGAGTTGTGAATATATATAATTCCGAAGACTGTCTACAGGCCACAGCTCCCAAACCACTGAAGACGGTAATGAATTTAGTGACCTCGGCTTCGACGATGGTCTTCAACTCAAAAACCGAAATCCTCGCCGTGGCGTCCAACAAGATGGACGACGCCGTAAAATTGGTAAATAAACCACCCCCCTATTAAGAAAATTAAATTTCAATTTTTAATTAAAAAATAAAATATATAAATAACGATTCTGGCTGGGTGGACTGTCCATTGGGCAACCCAACACACATGGCCACTTAACATTATAGTTAATTCATTTCCTCTTAGTTTCAGTGAATACTCCCCAAGTTAAGATATCGCCCTTTTTGTTAAGTTGCTGAGCCTTGCTGATTGGGTCAGGCAGCTTTTGTAAGGCTGGAGGGAAGGAGAAGGTAGAGAACTTCAGCAAAGGAAATGGATGCGATTTAGGTTTCCCTTTAAACAAATATACACTATTTCTAAATTATTTCCCTATAAAGGGTTAAAAAAAACAAAAAAAAAAAAACAAGCTAGGCGACGCTTTAGGTAGTTTTGCTAAATATCTTTAGTTTTGTTAAACGGAAACGAAAGGACCTGGCGAGTCCAGACGAAGAGTCACATAAAGTTTGACTCAAGTGGCTTTTACTGAATGCCCAAAGTTCTAATCCTCGTATTTATCCAAGAATACCAAGTATGCGTAAGCGGTACTTAAAGACTTGCGTTATTATTCGACGTGTCAAGATGGTTTTTAAGCCTTGGGGTTTTTTGTTTTTTTTTTTCCACCCACAGATTCATATCCCATCGTGGAGCGTGTTCTCTAACTTCCCGCAGCAAAGCAAACAGAAGAGAATCCACCTGACCCGCTCCATGGACTTCTCCCCGCGCAGCGGCTTCTTCTCCATCGCAAACAACAGAGGGGAAGCGTTATTATACAGGTAGGCGTCCTCCAACGACGTAAACGACGTCAAAAGAAACAAGTCATCCATTTTTCGGACGGTTTAATTTTCAAAGGAATTGAAAATTAGTACAATAAAGACGAACGCAAAGGTGGTCTTCTTAAGGATTAAATAAAACATGTTGGGGGAGGGAGGGCTATTTGTTGATGGGTTTGTAATATCCTTGACTATATCATATAAATAACTATTTTATTTCTCTTTTATGTTGAAGGCTAAAGCATTATACAGATTTCTAAACAGTGACAATCAAGTGTAAGTTTCAGCTCAGTGGTATCTGTCTGTCTACCTGTCCTCTCTTCCAATATATTGTATAAAACGAAATATAAGACGGGGGGGGACTCACCAGCTAAACTTTGTACGCCCCCCGTCTCCTGAGACCCGACCTGGTTTCACGGAAAGTCCGTTGACGGCTGGAACCGTCATCCAAGCGCGAAGGGAGTTTTCCCCTGAACCTTCCATTCCCCCTGCACTAATACACCGGCTTCTTCTACGTCTAAGAACCACGTTCGATACATCTTAACGTATTTTAACTTCTTTTATTCTCCCCCAGTAGTGCGTTCCATTACTCGTGGATGAAGAAGCCGCTTCTGCACCAAGGCCGCCTGACGTTTCTCCTTTTGTAAATGTTATCATTTTTTTCAATCATGATTTTTCATCAGTTCTCTGGTTAAGTCTAAAAATAAATATATTGTAACATTTTATTGTCTGGTGTTTATTGGACGCTGGGGCGATTTTAGGCCAACTTGCTCCCTCCCGTGTTAACTGCGTCAAGTTGGAGCCCATGTTTAAGTCTGCAGCCAACTTGACGTAAGTCAGAACTTCTGTGCGTCGATGAGTTACTCCGCTTTTCACAGCATTGCGCAACAACGTGCCAGCGGAGTCATCTTCTGTGTGGTCAACCGGAACGGTGGTCAACTTGGCCATCGAGTTGAGGAACAGACAAGTTGCTCCTTTTTCACAAATTGAATCTCCTGTCGGCTTGACGCATCTCAAACTTTTGGGAATTGACCGCGTAGAGACATTTCCAACCATACATCACGCAACTTAACATTCTGGGGCAGAATCTCATGACACGGTCTAGACACTAACCGAAAACAGCGCTTCTACAATGGCGCCTTAGGAGGTTAGCGGGTATGGCGCAAGTCATTGAGTTAACAAGACTCGGAGCTTGACCTGGGGTCTAAATCCAAGTCACCATTTGGGTTTTGACCTTGGAAACTGCCCTCTCTATTGTGTATTTTAGAATTTTTATAATCTTCTGCTTAGACGATTCTTATTTCCATTATGCAATAAGTATCACCGTGGGCTTATAGCGACCCTCCAGCCACTTTAATGCATATCGTAGCCAAAAAATGGGGGTGCTATTCTGTAACTGTGCTGATTTCAGATCACCGCATGGTGGAGCTGTTGGTTTATGTATTTCCTGGGTTTCCTTTTGAAACGCGAAGCTCTCGGGCTTCTGTAATATATACGAATTATCTATATCTATATAAGGGACCCATTTTTCCCCTCTCTCTCTCTCTATATTCCAATTAAGTGCGGCGCTCATTGTGATTTAATATATGGAGATCTATATATATGAAGATCTACCTCTTGCGAAATATCCCCCAACAACTACTACTAGATAGTAAGCTCCTTTGAACAGGGCCCTCCACACCTTTTGTTTCTGTAAGTCCACGTTGTATGTGATGCCTTACTGCTTATGTACTGTTTAGCTGTTGTACTGCGCTGCAGAATGTGATGGCGCTATGTAAACCAATTAAATAATAATTGCAGGAAATGGCTTTATGAATTTAACTGTATTAATAAAACCCCATTATTCTTCCTCTAATAGGACCCCCCCACCACAAAATTGAGCATTTCTTCCAGGAAGAAGTGTGGCCCCGTTATTATGTATTGTTAACGTAACTCAGTGTTTAGTGAGTCGGGCCCGACTTTGTTCCGTAACATTACATCTGGAACATATCTGGATTTATAGCGGTAGACCTGCAGCAGCGACCCCCATCAAAAATGCTTTTTAAATGTGCTTTTTCTAGGGGAAAAAAAAGACATTTTCACAATTCTCTTTAAGAGCTTTTCAAAAGTGAAATACTGGGAGTAGATTTTTCACTTTCATAACCCGCATGTCTGATATAAAACATTGATAGGAGGACGCGCGCCGTACAGGAGCTGCTCCTTAACCCATCCACAGCTTTTACAAAACCCATCTGCTAACGATTAGGGTACCAAATTATACGTAACTTACAGTATTGGGGCCATTGTGTGTTTTATTACTAATATCGTTATCACATATATCATATTAAAAATACATTTTCCAAATTATTGCTCTGTTTCCTTTTTTGGCGCCTGCATATTAGCCATTTGTATGAGTTCTTGCTCTGTTATCACCCCTTATCATACTGCCTGTGGGAAACAACAGAATGGCTCAGTCTAAATCACCCAGTTGGACACCCTGGGGGAACAGACTTCATTAGCATTGCCACAAAGCATCAGCTCAGTGTGGTGTTTGAGCCGGGAAAGTCACTCAAAATATCACACGACTGAAAGCAACGGCGGCCTTCAGGTCTGGAGATAGAGAGTTAAAATTATATAAAACCAGTGTACAGGACTGGGGGTTATATTACTGTATACAGCGCTGGGGGTTATATTACTGTATACAGCGCTGGGGGTTATATTACTGTATACAGCGCTGGGGGTTATATTACTGTATACAGTGCTGGGGGGTTATATTACTGTATACAGCGCTGGGGGTTATATTACTGTATACAGCGCTGGGGGTTATATTACTGTATACAGCGCTGGGGGGTTATATTACTGTATACAGCGCTGGGGGTTGTATTACTGTATACAGCGCTGGGGGGTTATATTACTGTATACAGCACTGGGGGTTATATTACTGTATACAGCACTGGGGGTTATATTACTGTATACAGTGCTGGGGGTTGTATTACTGTATACAGCGCTGGGGGTTATATTACTGTATACAGCGCTGGGGGGTTATATTACTGTATACAGCGCTGGGGGTTATATTACTGTATACAGCGCTGGGGGTTATATTACTGTATACAGCGCTGGGGGGTTATATTACTGTATACAGCGCTGGGGGGTTATATTACTGTATACAGCGCTGGGGGTTATATTACTGTATACAGCGCTGGGGTTATATTACTGTATACAGCGCTGGGGGTTATATTACTGTATACAGCGCTGGGGGGTTATATTACTGTATACAGCGCTGGGGGCTTATATTACTGTATACAGCGCTGGGGGCTTATATTACTGTATACAGCGCTGGGGTTATTATTACTGTATACAGCGCTGGGGGTTATTATTACTGTATACAGCGCTGGGGGTTATATTACCATATACAGCGTTGTATAATGGGGTGTGTGGTATGGCCCATACAGTCTTCTACCTCTGCATTGCTTCCAGTCTCCCTGTGCTGTTATCAGTGTAGGTGTCGAGACATGAATTTTAAATGAATTAAACAAAAACAAACAATAAAAGGGATCTATTAGCAGTTCTTGGTATTTGTCAGATCACTATATTGAGAAACTATAATTAGCATATTGGAAAATTTGAAGACTATCCTGGGCATAGCATATGTCATCACCGTACACGAAGGGTCCACAAACATCCATACATCTACCGTCTAATATAACGCCTTCTGCCGGCATTCCGGAAAGGAACCCCATTTGGTATAAAATAGATTTTTCACTTTCATAACCCGCATGTCTGATATAAAACATTGATAGGAGGACGCGCGCCGTACAGGAGCTGCTCCTTAACCCATCCACAGCTTTTACAAAACCCATCTGCTAACGATTAGGGTACCAAATTATACGTAACTTACAGTATTGGGGCCATTGTGTGTTTTATTACTAATATCGTTATCACATATATCATATTAAAAATACATTTTCCAAATTATTGCTCTGTTTCCTTTTTTGGCGCCTGCATATTAGCCATTTGTATGAGTTCTTGCTCTGTTATCACCCCTTATCATACTGCCTGTGGGAAACAACAGAATGGCTCAGTCTAAATCACCCAGTTGGACACCCTGGGGGAACAGACTTCATTAGCATTGCCACAAAGCATCAGCTCAGTGTGGTGTTTGAGCCGGGAAAGTCACTCAAAATATCACACGACTGAAAGCAACGGCGGCCTTCAGGTCTGGAGATAGAGAGTTAAAATTATATAAAACCAGTGTACAGGACTGGGGGTTATATTACTGTATACAGCGCTGGGGGTTATATTACTGTATACAGCGCTGGGGGTTATATTACTGTATACAGCGCTGGGGGTTATATTACTGTATACAGTGCTGGGGGGTTATATTACTGTATACAGCGCTGGGGGTTATATTACTGTATACAGCGCTGGGGGGTTATATTACTGTATACAGCACTGGGGGTTATATTACTGTATACAGCGCTGGGGGTTATATTACTGTATACAGTGCTGGGGGTTGTATTACTGTATACAGCGCTGGGGGTTATATTACTGTATACAGCGCTGGGGGGTTATATTACTGTATACAGCGCTGGGGGTTATATTACTGTATACAGCGCTGGGGGTTATATTACTGTATACAGCGCTGGGGGGTTATATTACTGTATACAGCGCTGGGGGGTTATATTACTGTATACAGCGCTGGGGGTTATATTACTGTATACAGCGCTGGGGTTATATTACTGTATACAGCGCTGGGGGTTATATTACTGTATACAGCGCTGGGGGGTTATATTACTGTATACAGCGCTGGGGGCTTATATTACTGTATACAGCGCTGGGGGCTTATATTACTGTATACAGCGCTGGGGTTATTATTACTGTATACAGCGCTGGGGGTTATTATTACTGTATACAGCGCTGGGGGTTATATTACCATATACAGCGTTGTATAATGGGGTGTGTGGTATGGCCCATACAGTCTTCTACCTCTGCATTGCTTCCAGTCTCCCTGTGCTGTTATCAGTGTAGGTGTCGAGACATGAATTTTAAATGAATTAAACAAAAACAAACAATAAAAGGGATCTATTAGCAGTTCTTGGTATTTGTCAGATCACTATATTGAGAAACTATAATTAGCATATTGGAAAATTTGAAGACTATCCTGGGCATAGCATATGTCATCACCGTACACGAAGGGTCCACAAACATCCATACATCTACCGTCTAATATAACGCCTTCTGCCGGCATTCCGGAAAGGAACCCCATTTGGTATAACGGGGCAAGATGTTCCTGACTATTTCTATGTATCATGTTTAAGAAGAACCACAGAACTCCAAAATTCTGATTGGGTTTACGGTCAAATAGAATAAATGCAAAAGCCAGCTCACCCCCCCTATATATTCATCAGCACGGATCCGCACGGACTTGATGCGTGGAATAAACACAAAGAAAAAAGAAAAAAAAGGGGGTCGATCCAGCACTTGAATGAAAAAACTTCCCACTTGATTTAACTTCCATATTAAAAAGCATAGTTCACAGGAGACCGAAAATCTGACCGCGTTTCGAACGGCACCCCGCTCTTTATCACAGGTAACTCGCCGCTGAATTTGTTTCCCTTAAATGAGGCAAAAAAAGGAGTGGTGAGATTGCTCGTCATCAACACATGCGCGATTAAAATTCAATTACAAAACAATTGGATGCAATAGGATGAAAAAAGCATGGCAACATAACCTACAGAAAATATATAAACATATAATAATGTATAATTTATATAATGTTTATATAAAAATATATAAACATTATTAGTCCAAAAATGATATGTATATATATCAATAAGGCTATTACATGTATGTATGTATGTATGTATGTATGTATGTATGTATGTATGTATGTATGTTTTAACCTGCTCACAGTGTTTTTATATCACAGGGAGGTGCATAAACACGTATATTGTTACAAATGAAGCATTAATTATAAGTAATGTTTACCACTTAAATAATGATTTTAGATAATTTTTAAATAGAAACACCTGATATCACCAAGACAAAATTATGTGTCAAATAAATTCTAATCATAATATTAAGTCCCATTGGTATACAGGTCTCAAGAGTAAACTGCCAAAAAGCTTCTCTATTTTGCAATCGTTTATGTAAAACACCTCCTTTTTTTTTTTTCCAGACCTTGCCTTGAGGGGGTGGGTGGGAGTTTTGTAATTTTGTAATTTATATAATAATATTTATGGCTGATATATTGCTATTGCATTTAGGCTCAGTAATGTGAGCTTTTTGTAATATTTGTATTTTTTATAAGAATTAAATAAAAAAAAAACCCCAAAAAAAACATATTGAATACTTCATATTAATTATTAAAATAAAAATCATTGGAATAATAAAACAAAATATCAGGTTAAAAAAAAAATATAAATAAAAAAAAAAAAAATCACCTCCTCTGTAACCAGATGTCACTTTTTCAATAGCATAGGCTACAAAATTTTTTTATATTTTTGACCCCGCATGTTTATCCAAAAAGTGTGCAGAAGCAGAGCCGGCCTTAGGTGTTCCGGCACCCTGTGCGAACTACTCCTCTGGCGCCCCCCTCACTACCCCCCCTGCCCCTTCAAACTACCCCCCTCTGCCCCTTCAAACTACCCCCCTCTGCCCCTTCAAACTACCCCCCTCTTCCCCTTCAAACTACCCCCCCTCTGCCCCTTCAAACTACCCCCCTCTGCCCCTTCAAACTACCCCCCTCTTCCCCTTCAAACTACCCCCCCTCTGCCCCTTCAAACTACCCCCCTCTGCCCCTTCAAACTACCCCCCTCTTCCCCTTCAAACTACCCCCCCTCTGCCCCTTCAAACTACCCCCCTCTGCCCCTTCAAACTACCTGCCCCTCTGCCACTTCAAACTACCCCCCTCTGCCCCTTCAAACTACCCCCCTCTTCCCCTTCAAACTACCCCCCTCTTCCCCTTCAAACTACCCCCCCTCTGCCCCTTCAAACTACCCCCCTCTGCCCCTTCAAACTACCTCCCCCTCTGCCCCTTCAAACTACCCCCCCTGTCCCTTCAAACTACCCCCCTGTGCCCCTTCAAACTACCCCCCCTGTGCCCCTTCAAACTACCCCCCCCTCTGCCCCTTCAAACTACCCCCCCTCTGCCCCTTCAAACTACCCCCCCTCTGCCCCTTCAAACTACCTCCCCCTCTGCCCCTTCAAACTACCTCCCCCTCTGCCCCTTCAAACTACCCCCCCTCTGCCCCTTCAAACTAACATTTTTTTAACAACAAAAAATACCAACAATGTTTTCATTTAGGTGCAGAGGGGGCGGCAGAGGACCCCGCGGCGGTGGCGGCGGCGGAGGAGGACTCCGCGGCGGCGGACCCAGCAGCGGCGCCCCCTGGAGTGCGGCGCCCTGTGCGGTCGCACAGGTCGCACACCCCAAAGGCCGGCCCTGTGCAGAAGCCCCCGATTTCGATCGTGTGGAATGGGGATTTATGTCATAAAGGTGCTCCAGAATGCGAGTCTTAAATTGTCGTTTGGTACATCCTATATATTTAACTTTGCAGCTGGAACACTCAATGACATAAACTACATTACCGCTACGGCAGTTCAAATATTTTTTTATCTTTTAATAAATACAGATTCCTAGTAACTATGTTCTTAGCAATGTTTAAAGATGGTGAATAAGTTAATGCTAATACCGGTTTGCTTTCTATCCTAGTACTTTTATTACTTTTATTCAATAATAATTGTGAACGATTTTTGCATCTAACTATATTCTCTGCTCGTTGGATTTGTCTAGAGCTGGGGTCCTCAAACTACGGCCCGCGGGCCACATGCGGCCCGCGGAGCGCATTTACCCGGCCCGCCGGGTGTTTTTGCCTCAGGACATCCATGTGTTCCGAAAGATGGTTTCGGAACACAAGGATGCCTCTGTGAAGTCCCTGCGGCACGCGTTTACTTTAAAAACGCGGGGACCGCCGGGAGCAGGCGCACGCAGCGACGTCACTGACGTCCCATGCGTGTACCCATGGCAACCGAGCGCGGAGGAGCGGAGGAGCGGAGAAGCGGAGAAGAAGAGAAGAAGAGAAGAAGCAAGGAAGCAAAGAAGCAAGGAAGCAAGGACGCGCGCTGGAGGTAAGTGTTTACCAGCGGCGCGTCCCTTCGGTGTTCTGACCACCGATCCTCCGGTCCTGCTATGGCCGGAGCGGTGGTCGGAACACTGAAATGGGGCAGTACACAGGCATACAGCCTCCAGCCATATTGTATGGCTGGAGGCTGTATGCCTGTGGGGGAACGTACTGCCAGCCCCTACAGTCCGGCCCTCCAACGGTCTGAGGGACCGTGAACTGGCCCCCTGTTTAAAAAGTTTGAGGACCCCTGGTCTAGAGGAATACCCCCTTTGTTTAAGTCGAGTGATTAACCCTTCGTTCTGTGCTTGAAAATTAGACTCAGTCCTACTGTTCCTTTTGAGGCGTGTCATTTCACCAACAGGAATGGCCCGTGTGGTATGTTTTGGATGGATACTATCTGCCCTCAGTAATGCATTTCCGGAAGTTGGTTTTCTATAAGTAACAGTATCTATAACTTGATCATTATTAGCAGTAAGGCTTAAGTCTAGGAATGAAACTATCTTAGAAGAAAGTTCATGGGTACATTTTAAATTATATGGATTGTCATTCATGTAACTGATAAACAGTGGTACGGAAGACACATCTCCCTCCCAAATGAACAAGAGATCATCGATGTATCTTCCGTACCACTGTATAGAATCTAAAAAAGGGGTATGAACGTCAAATATCTATGTATGTTCCCAAAAAGACATCGTTAGATTTGCCAATGAAGGGGAATGTCTAGCACCCATACTAACACCACTACATTGCAGGTAGTACACTCGATCAAAAGAAAAAAAGTTGTGAGACATAAGAAATTGGGTGACTAGTAATATAAATTCACTTAGATCAGGTGTGTACCTGCTATGAATTTTTAGGTGGAATTCTAATGCTCTAAGTGCAACCTCCCATGGAACGCTGGTATACAGCGATGTTACATCGCATGTGAGCCAGCGCCAACCCTTTTTCCATTTGATATTGGCTAACTGAGCCAAAACACCCTTAGTGTCCCTAAGAAACCCTGGGACACGTTGCACTAAAGGTTGCAATAACTGGTCAAGCCAAGAGGAAAGTCTTTCTAACAATGAACCCCTAGATGACACAATTGGTCGCATCTGGGGAGGAATACCTTTGTGTATTTTAGGTAGACCATATAACACTGGTGTCACAGGGGTTACTACTAGTAGGTATTCACTTTGGCTAAAATTCTCTGTAGGATTACACTCCAATTTTCTATACGTGGTAACATCGTTAAGCATTATTTGCATCTGTTTTATATAGCAAGTGGTATCCATTACCGTTACCATACCGCCTTTATCGGACATTTTAATGGTTAATTCGGTATCCGGCTTTAATGAGCGAACAGCTTCACGTTCAATTTTTGTTAGATTGTCGCGTACAGACTTACCGGCATTAACCCTTTCCCCCAATGCTATGAATTCTTTAATTACATGGGTTTATGGTCACATGCTCCATGGTCTCCTGCCCAATCATCTAGAGGTTCATCATCTGGTGAGCGCCTCTCCGGAACTTCACATTGTCCATAGCTTTGATTTGGGATAATGGAACCAACTCCATTGTTGTCCAAGTCTTGGGTCCATGGGTTGACCAAGGTCAACCAAGCTCCACCAGGGCTCCTTTATGGTTCCCACTGACCACAAACATGATGCCTTTGATCATCCTTCACAAATAAATTGACTCTGTAGTTTATCCAAGATTTTAATAACATTTATTCAGATGCTGAAGGTAAACAAACACAAGAAATTATGTGTTATCGAAAAAAAGATGAAAACGTCTATATTGTTCGATTTTGTCTCAACCAAATGAAAAAACTTAATATGATTAAGATATAGATGTAGTGTTTTCAAGTCAATTTTTTCAGAATATTATATATATATATATATATATATATATTTTTTTTTTAACAGAATTGACCGAATCACATAAAATATTTTAGCTGTTTCAAAGGCAATAAATCCGCATATTAAGAGTTCAGACAATCGTAAATGAAATAGCAAAAAAGTAAAAAAAATAAAATAAACAAAATAAAAAAATAATAATAATAATAAAATCTGGAAGTATTCCAGTTAACAAACAAAAGGCGATGGAATGAATGTTTTAGGATGATTTAGAAAATCTGTATTTGTGTGCGAAACAAATGATGTCTTTATATTTTTAATAATATATATATTTTTTATATATATATATAATCCATATATCGCTCAACTTCTTTTTTTTTCCATGGAATAAACAGTATGACAACCTAGAAATAATTATTTTTTCTTTCTTTTTTTTTTTTTCCTTCTTTTTCCGTATTCCGGCATGTTTGCGCGATGGACCTCTAGAGAGGGACTCCACCATGGGAAGTCGTTGCGAGATAATGATTCCGATCGGAAAGTGTTCAAAGCAATTCGTAGAAATGATGCCGTATGTACAAAGGCTGGGAAAAAAAAAGTCTTCCACTCGATAATGGGTAAAGTCCGCGAAGATTTGTGAATCGGCGCCTCCTCGCGTCTTTTCAGGACGCCGTTACCGAGTCGCCGTTCCCAGGACCTTTGCCTTATTTAATGTTCTTTGCAGCTCGTTAATATATATTTTGTTTTCACGTGATGGCCACCGTGTATGAAAAACGTATCCAAAAAGTGAATGAAGAGCGGTACGTTCTATGGTACGGAGATCCAGAGGAACCATGTTGTGGTGAATTTTTAATTTTTTGTTTAACTTTTTCGAGTTTTTTTCATTTAAGAAGCCATTCGTTCACTGTATGGAAATAAACACAAGTTTTACCAATGATTTGACCATATATGAAGATATTACATGACTCCCAAGTGTCCCTCTTCTCTAGAAGACTACATACGACCCAAGTGTCCATGTCCACTTTAGTCCTCCTTGGTCTCCAAATCCCTTGTGCCCCTTTCTCCTCCCCTGATGCCCCTCTCGCCTCCCCTGATGCCCCTCTCTCCTCCCCTGTTCCCCTTCTTTTCTAGGAGGTCAGAATGTTTGCTGGGTATGAGGGTATCGCAGGGTTCTACAGCCCTAAAAGCCCCGATAATGTGCATAAAACCCACTCTTCTTCTTCTAAATGCCCCACTCAGTTACATAAGTTGCTATCAATAGGTCACAACGTCAAATAAAAGTCTTCATAAAGCCCCACCCCATCTGTACTCTAACCACACCCCTTAAAACAAAAGTGGCCATATATGGTCATTGAAAACATTGGGAGGCGGAGCCTGACATTGAAACTGAATTGTGATACTGGCAGAGATCATTTTTATATTCCCTTTAGAGTACAAACTCCCAAGAAACAGGTTTGTCAACCCCTTTGTATCGCATGAAATAAATTAGACGTTCAATGTCTGCAAACAGACTTAAAACCTACGAGCCATGACACACACGTGTAATTAGAATTCTATCATCTAAAAAGATCTGATGATGTCTGATGATGATGATTATACGCATCGATACAAAGTTATGATGGCCGATTAACTTTAAGGCATATGTCTGTCCGGGGATTACCCTAGAAGAGACCCACCTTTATACTGAAGCTTCTGCGCTCTGTTATTCGGACAGTCTTTTCCCTGTAAGCTGAAGTTGATATTCGTCCGGATGCAGCGGTTATTTAGAGGCTGGACTGGTCTAAAATTGTCGCTCATGCTGGAGAATATCTGAGACGGCTGATTTTGACTTAGTAGCCTTAAAGAATGCATCTGCCGGAAAGGAAAAGAGACAGTCGATAACCGACACGCAGCAAAAAATAGAAATTTAAAATTTAACGTTCCGTTTATTTAAATGTTTACGGCATTCAGATTCTGAAATTATTATTTCATACTTTGGTGTATGGCGAATGGAAAAAAATAAATAAATCAATAAATGGAAATATATATAAATAAAATATAAAATGATGTATAATAAATATATCATTTTAATCTGCAAACACAATTTGAATATATTAATATTTGTTTTGTTTCCAAATAATATTATGGATTTGTGTCCTGTTTTTTTATTATTTTTAAAAATTTTCCATTTTTTCCCATGAAAGCGTAAAGTGTGTGTGTGTGTGTGGGGGGGGGGTGTTAAAAGATGCTCTGTATGCATTAGCATAAAAATGCATCAAAATTGGGGCTAGAATACCTCTTTATAGGATAATTAGCAAAACAAAGGATTTAACTAATATAAAACATGTATTATCTGCAGGGACCTGGAAATGTTTTTCTTAAAATGGGACTAAGGCAAACGAGATTTGATCTTTATTCCTCCCCATCCCAGATTAAATCGCTTCCCCCCTTAATTAATTAATTTGCGTACTTGAAAATATGTATATTTTTCAGATTTTTTAAAAAAAATACATTTATTTTTTTCTATATATTTTAAATGAAAACAGTTCCTTTTAGGCAAGTATCTGATGAGATAAGATTCCTATTAGAGAAACATATCAGGAATTCAGAATGTTCAAAGGAAGCCTTCAATATGGCGTTAGGAAATTGCCCGAAGGGGGTGCGAATATATCAGATAGATTTGAGCCGCTGCTTATACGCAGAAATATATATCTGGTATGGGAATTTTTTTTAGCATATATATATATATATATTCAGATACTAGTAGCTGGGTTCTTATCTTCAGCTGAAATACGCTGACGGCATTCCACGCTGGATAACGGACATGCAACAAAGTTATTATTATGAAGAAGATACATTATAATGACTTCATGGTTGACTACATCTCCCATGATGGTCGGCCACTACTCTGGAATACTGAGTACTACTATACGTCATGCATGTATTATGTGGGCCTTCACGTATATATAATATATTTCAACCAGAGCAGCTTCGTGGTTTGTGTATTCAAAGGAGAAGAAGTGTTAAGACAAGCGGTCATGAGTCTACAACCAGATGGTCAAAGGCTTACATTCCAACTAAGCCGATCCGACCCTCTAGTTGTAGACCACTTGTCCTGACGCTTGGTTTTTAGAACACCCAAGGGTTAAAAGGAACCAAATTACACAGAAAAATATTAAAAACCCCTGTAATAATAGTCAAAAACCCAACAAATAATGACAACATCCTGTAAGTCTTTAAATATGGTGACCTTGAAGCCTCATTAACCTTCCTCAAGCAGGAGTACTTCACGACGAGCGTCTTGGCCTTTCTAAGTGCTTTAAAAAGTACCCTCCGAAGAAACAGAGTTAGTCTTTCAGATGCTCTAGAAAGATTTATTACGCTTGCCGAATAATTATTACGGTTCCTCCCCAAACCTTCCATTCGATACGCGCTATATAATCAGAATACTGTAACATTCCACAGGAAGTAATTGAACTCTCGCTATAAAGAGTCACATTCCAGGACATCGGCTCCCATGGCGCTTGGCAGGTTTTATAGCTAAGGTAGTTTAGTTGTTGCAGATGGCTACGCGGCTTTTATCAGAAGTTAGTCCGGCCAAGCATCTTCTTAAGCACAGCTACCAACTGTTCTAAAGCAGTTGGGACAGTCATTACAGCACATGCTGGCTGTTCCCACCGATGTCCCAACGAGAAGATGTCCTGAAACGCATGGGGAACAGGCAGAGGCATAACTAGAAACCATAGGGCCCTGGTGGGAAAATTGCCCTGGGGCCCACCCCAACTTCTACAGCTGGTCTGTGCCTTCTTTGCCCCCCCTCTTCCAACATACACTCTGGCACACATATGTAAACACACTTACACAAATTACACACGCACACAAGTACACATTCATCCTAACACACACTTAATCTAACCCCACTGACACATTCATGCTCACACACACATACACATCCATGCTCACACACGTACACATCCATGCTCACACACACACAATCACACATCCATGCTCACATACATCCATACATTGTATAATCTGCCCCCCATTTGCACTCTATTACCCTCCCTCTCTAATTAATTAGAGTTCAAATAAAGACAGGGAAGATGATAGGAAGAAGCCCTTTTGATCTACCACTCTGCGTGACAGCCGTGCATGCGCAGACGAGACAATTCCTGTAAAAAAAAAACCCATCCAAACAGGAAGTGCCCAACGATCCGGACTGTCCAGCAAAAAACAGGACACTTGGGAGGTATGTTTGCCTGTACAAAGTCACGCACTCATCTACAAAGTGTAGATATTTTATGGCACCGCAAATCTTCATGCAAATTTGTAACTTCTTCTCCTGAGAGAATGGTAAATTAATATTTTTCAAGTGTGCAAATTCTCCAAAAAAACCCCAAAATCTTGAAATATCCGCAGGCACGTTAAATTTTTACCATGGAACGAGAATGATTTTGAAGTGGCAGTTTGTGTCGAGTACCTTGCGTCTTAATATTATTGTTATTTTTTTTTTTCCGGTGCGTCGATATAAAGAAAAACAAAAAAAGACAAACAGCGGAGGGTTTCGAGCGCTCTGCGGGGAAAATAGCCAATAAATTATTAAGGAACGATCCGAGAAACGTCAACGAGGGTGATTGTTGTTTACTGTCAGATGATATAAGTGCCCAGAGAGCAGAACAGTATACCATCACGTCCTGCGACTGTATGTAGAACTAGCTAATAAAAAATCAAAGCACGCCAAAAACAAGCAAGACGATACGCAGGCCGCATAATAGAACAAAAATCTACATTTTAAGATATAAATATTTTAAAAGCGTTTGGTTTCTGAGCAATTTATTTAGATGCTTCAAGACGTATGTTGGGTACCGATCGTCTTCTCTCCTGGAGTTGCACTGTGGCTTTGCATTCTTATTGGATGCTGTGATACCATGGTAACCTCGCAGCCAATCAGAGCTTCCCGGGAAACTATCGGATTCTAGATCACGCTTGATTTCCACCATCTTGCTTGAGTCTCATCACATGGTTTAAATGGCTGCCTCGCCCTAAGAAATTTGGAAATACCGGGGCTGGAAAAAATATCTAGCGCTAGCGGTCCATGCGCAGTCTACTAAAGGAGAGTCCAAGAAGATCCAGCCCTCCTGCAGGACTTCAGGCCCGGGAGGGAAGGAAGGGCCAGAAAAAGCCTGGTGCCCACCATGGCCTTCTGACACTTTCACTTTATTTTTTCCCCCCAAGGCTGGGCACTTGAAGCTCGACGTGCCATTAAAAAAACAAAATGGCGGGAGAGTCCAGGAAGTGGATTGCAACTTCCTGTTTGGGCTGACAGTAGGATTCTAATGCTGTCTGGACTGAGGGATCATGGGAAAACACATAAAAATTGGCATGAAATATCCCGCCTCTGCCTTTGGTGATTGTGGAGGTAGAAAATATATGAAAAAACGGGAATAACGTAAAAATGGAACGTTATGGAAAATATTAATACATTTAATTAGGGTTTTAAAGTAGATGGGATGGAATGATAAACCACAAAATAAAACCGGGGATTTTAACCATTTTCCTTGCATTTGGGTAATATGTCTGTAATGGCTGCTGCGGTTTTCTAGAAGGTACCTGCATCCTGGTGATATAGATGGGTTTGTTCATTATGATCCAGCTGGCTGTCTCGTAGCACGGTGGCACGGTCATCGAGCCGTCGTATGTAATGAAACTGGACGTCTCGGGATACAGCTCTTCTATATTAAGCCCCTGTAGTAAATATGCATCATCTAAGGACATATTACGAAAAAGTCTGGTTAAGGAGACATACGTGATTAGGATCCGTCACGCAACATACATGTAATCCATTAATTATTGGGAGACGACAACGTTTCATTTAAAGAACGTCCTATAGAGCTCGAGATAGTTAACCTAATCATTTAACCTCCTCTTAGAAATCCCAAGCTCTTCATACCTTCCATGTGTCCCAGTTCCGTTTGACCAGTCCCTCTATGGGCCCCAAATCCTATGTGCTCCTTTTTTCCCTCCCCTGATGCCCCTTTTTTTCAATCAGCTCAGAATGTTGGCTGGGTATGACGGTATCACAGGGCTCTACAGCCCTAAAAGCCCCGATAATGTGTATAAAAACAACAGGGAAAGGGTTAATAAATTAAATTGTTGTATGATATACATATCTTCTGGAGTGGGATGGGGGGGTACATACTATCAGGAATTTTACTGTCCCCCAACTGTAACAAAACCAGTTTGAAGGGCTTGAGTCACACATGAGCTGACCACACTCCACTATGGCTCCATCAGGAGGTCAACTCTCTAAATTTGTTCATCGTTCTATAATTTTTCTAGAACTTTCCACAAAAACTTACTTTTAAAGGTTATTCTTGTTATCGGATCTCTGCTAAGCATGCGATTTAGGAAGGGATTGGACGAATCGGTCACCTGGAGGAAAAATAGAAATAACCTAAAACACCAGTAATTCGAACATTATATATACACGCATGAAAACAGAACATTGTAGCCTTAATTTTAGGTTATTTTTAATAATTCAGCTGACATCACACGTCTATGATGTAATAAACTAGTTTATTAATTTACCGACCTTTGTGCTGAAATATAAAACACATCCCAAAAACGACTGACCTTTATAAATATGGAAATGACCACTATTCCGTTTGGACTTTTGGCTGCTTCTGATACATTTGTATACAACTCATGATTGTAATGAATGAGTTGCACCTAGAAGAAAACATCACATATGTATTAAATTCAATAGAACTTTACATATTTATCCTTAAATAATTGAATATGACGATTTTGTCGGCCTTTGTAGGTTGGTAAAATCATTCCTCCAGAGCCATTTTTTTTAAAACATGCAATTCCAGTTCTTACCACTAGGGCTCAATACTAGCATTTAATAATTTGCCCCTAGTAGACGTAACTTGCCCAGATCGACGATAGCACTGGACAATCTCTTGAGTCCCAGCAACACTTTGTAAAGCCAAAAACTGGCTTAAGACTGATATGAGAGTAGAAGTCCAAATGTAGCTACACTGTAACCATAATATGACACAATATATAATACCTCGAATAATTGTTAAAAAAATAAAAATATGGAAAAAAATATCTGAAAAAATTACCCTGGAACTTGACAGTCTCTGGATTATATACAACCCTTTCCAAGGATGGTTCTTGTTACATGTGTCCTTATGACATGAAATATTATAATTTGGTAGGCTACATAACGCTAATTAGCCACCACATGGTTGTTGTATTACCTTGACTGTCACATTTCCTCCTTTTTATTTAAGTAATGGCCGAAAGTCAATTTCTCTACAAAAAAAAAATTCCACGTAATGTTTGAGGGTCATGGTCATCTAACTTTTCCTCGTTATTTGGTTGGTATAACAGATAACTAAATAAAAGCTCACCAACATTGCAGGAAATCACTACATTCTTCCTGCTACTTTTTAAAAAATAAAAATCATTATTTTTTTTCTAATATAAAACTTTCAATTGAGTTTCAAAATGCGTAAAAATGAAACAGTATAATTATGGTTAAAATTGGACAGTGACATCTAGTTTCATTAAGAAGGCAAATTCATATTCCAAAAGTTGAAAGAGAATGGCTTTATTATATTTATTTTATGTTTACTTAAATTTTATAATACACAGAACAAGAACAAATAGTAAAGAGTCAGGTCAAGGTCAAACCCAAGACCGAACCAAGAAATAATTCTAGACCACCCATTGCCTTGAAGCAGAAAGACACGGGACTGTTAAAAATACATGGATCCCAATATAATGCAAGAAATACCCCAAAATAACTTACAAGGGTGAACCTCAGCAACCCCCACTCAAAAGACTTAACCACCATAGAAGCTCTATATCGAGAAGACCACCAGTTGGCCAATATTGGACACACGATGTTGGACCTCACTGTATTAACGTTAAAGGACAGCTTCACAGTTAACCATAAAACTTGTCAATTAAATATATCAGCATTTTGAACCCTAGGAGAGATGGATTAAACCACAATGATGGTTTTATGTCATACTATGGAAAATTTTTATCTCATCTTGTTCATACCCTTTTATCTGCATTTTTCCTAATCTCATCTCGCTATGAGCCCACACTCCCTATTAGTCGTAATTCCAATTGCATGATCATGTGGTAAGGTGGTATGAAAATCCCTTCCAATATTATGTCAAGAGACGAAGCCAACCCAACCTGGGCCCCATCTTGTAGGCCATTATTATATGAACAGAAGACATCTAAATCCCATACTGCAGAACGTGAACTTCTGTAACGAAGATCTTGGTCTTACCTCTCCAGAAAACGCTTGTCCATTAAGTAGATGTTCTGATCCTTGACCGTCTTCGCTTCCAAAATGTAACCTTATCTCTTCTAACCGATGACTGTAGGTAAGAGGCCCGCCGGACACATTTACTAAATGTTCCTTGTCTAGCTTTAGCGATACGTGTCTTCCTGTGTTGTACATCGTTCCACCCACCTAGGAGAAAAACAGCAGCCATGATATTATCTGGGATGTTGACTTAATTAAGTAAGAAATTATGCATTCTACAGGAATGAAGTAAGTAAAGACTCAAACTTTAATCACTCATAGGCCTCATGTTAAGTTCAGGAGCCATATGCCTATCCTATGCTTGTTTATTTTCCTTCCCAGCTTTACCGAAGAGTTATTTCCAGGATCTGAGCTTTGAGATGGGTTTCCATTTTGGCGAGAGGTGCTTGATGACCTCGAGTGTCAGTGTATTTTAGGAGCATGGGACAATTAATAGGAACATTTCGAGATGCGGAAAGGCTCTTAATGTGAATTGTGTTGAAAGAAAAATAAACCGGAGAGGAACGCAAAAGGTCTACTCTAAAAGCATGGCAATAAAAGAGACGAAATGTAAAAAAAATGATCAGTCAGTCTAATGGAGCCAAAAGAAAGAGGAAGAATGGTAGGAATAACCAGGGGCTGAATGGAGGCCAAGCCTGAGAGCTTAGAAGCGAGAAGTTATGGTGACATTAAATTGTCAATGAATTCAGAACTTTAGTGGTTTCTAACACTTGAGGAAACTTGAAATGTATGAGTATGGGAGACTGACCTTATACAAAAACAAGACATAGAATTGCATACGGCTCCTTGAAGCCATTTTATCTCCTGTAACCTGCCTCACGGCTCCCTTTATACCCAGCCAGCATGTACCTGGGTGCAAATGCTGGCTACGAATAATAGGACTTGAAGTTCAACAAATTCTGAAGGCCAACTTGTCGACTGTTGGTGGCCTATTCTACTACAAGTCATAGAAGTCCCTTTTTGATCATAATAACTACCAGGAGAATATCACACAATACGCGGAATAATTACTTTCCTTTTGCGTTAAAAATCAAACCTGTTCCCTGCCTCTAACAGACATTAACTTGATTCCCTTGTGACCTCCCTCTACCCTTCCCTGCTACAACAATTGCAGTGATTTGCAACTAATTTCCATTATCATTTATTACCGTCTTCCTAATCCATTCATTATATTTTTTTGATAGTCAATTGGTCCTTGAAAGTGGCTGTTTTCTCCCCAAGGTTAATTGGGTGTATTCAGAATCTCCGAAGATCAAAAAATCGGATCTAAACTCCAAATCTTTGAGTGATTATGTACAGATTTCGTTATAATACCTTAAGTGGCTTGGTTTAAAAAAAAAAAAAAAAAAAAAAAAAAGAAAAAAGTTTTCTTATATCAAATTCATCCTCCAACACGCAGTCTATGGATAAGAACGTTTTAAGAGTAACTTATTTGTGTCACTAGTTCAGTCTGGAAAACAATTCCCATCAGTATTAATTTCCCCTCCCCCATTTATATAGCTCCAACTGTTCTTAATGTGGCTATCTTTAAACATTATGGGACTCAGGGCAAGTTCACTGAATGAGCCCTCAAGCCCAACTCTAACTTGGTGAAGGCCTATGCATCTCCATAGACAGTAACGTATACCGGTCTAGGCCGACTACCAAACCGGGGCCGATCATGCCCCCCCCAGTGTCCTGCTGCACAATGAGACCTTCGATCTTGCAAACCAGCCTATTACGGCTATCGAGGCATTAAAGTAGCCGTGAGGCTTTAAGATATGAGCCGTCGGCATATGACATCATATCCCGACGGTCTGTTTGTTAAAGGCTCACAGAGCCTTTTATTGAGTCAGAGACCTCGGTCCAAGCTGTCAGATCCAACTGGATGAGCAATTGGATGTTGAGACATTTTTGGGTGGTGTAGAGAGCTGCGGAGTCTGAAATTGCGGAGTCCACGCAATTGTTGCATTGTCACAAAGAGAACATGGCAGTTGAGTTTTCGCGATTTATTGAGAGTTTATGCAGTTCTTGGTCAGAAGATCCCATCCTAAGACACTGATGTGGTTGAGTTGAAGCCCAATCTTCAACTTGACTTCCAACACAACTCAACTTGACATGAAGTTGACTTGATTCTACTTGAACTCCAGTTGCGTACTCAACTCAGTTTCCCTGTTGTGAATACAAGACTTACTCCATCTCAGTTCAGTCGGCCTGAGGAACCCAACTCAACTGTTCACTCACCAAAAACCCCAGACTCCATGGAGAAATTACTGATTTTTACAGCGCTCACCCATCTATATATTGCTCCAGGTAAACATTTCCACTCGATTACTGCAAATATATATTAGAAAGGGGTCAGAAAAAAAATATTGCTGCTTCTTGACTAATTTATTATAACTTCTAAACACAACGAGCCAAGTATGCCCCATATATGCACATTATTATTTTTTTTTACATTTCTTTCCAATTTTATTTTAAAATTATTTAAAATTTATAGTGAAATTGAGGCACGTTTGATTTTTAGTACGTTTTTTTAAATATTATTTTACAAATCATTAGAAAATCATGTTTAGCGCTATCATTCATGTTACTGAGCGACCCCCCAGGAGCAAACCTTTTTGTACGCGGAGCAGACTGCGCTAATGCACTTTTAGGAGAAAAAAAAAAAAAGACTAAATGCATTCTTTTCTAATACCTCAAAGGCAGTTGTACAATGGTTTCCATATTTTCTTTTTTAATGGCTTCATTATAAGAGAAATAATTTGATTTTTAATACTCGTATTTAACATGTCCTCGCCTTAAGAGACCCAAAAATGTTGTATCGTAAATCTGCACTTCTAAAATCCACTTTTAGCACATTATATATTTCATTTTAACAGGAAGAAAATGGCAAATCTCTAAATTATACATAAAAATACCTTTGTAAAAAAAAAAAAAACCTCTTGTTTTCGCTGATAGTTCCATTATCTATGGCAGTGGGTATAGACAGAAATGAAAGGTTAATATATTTTTTAATACCAAGTTTCTGTGCCCCCTAACTCTCTGTGGGGTATATATTGTCTGTGGGTTCCTACAATGACATCAAAACCGGAGGCTGGCTATTAACTCTTACAATAGAAAGCCTTTAGGACTGACAGCGTTCCATGGAACAATCCAGTACCCTGACCATAAAAAGGTACATTAAAACCCTAAAAACAATGCTATTTAGGAGATTACTGTGAATCTGAACTTTGAGGCTGTCGGTATTCACAGCTGGAGGAAAATACTCTCTGCTACTTCAATGTAATTGTTTAGTTACCTTTGTTAATAGGACAGAAAAAAAAATGGACAGGTTTGGACCTTTATCTACAGATCTGGAGGCCGCCATTGTTGTCAGTCATGTGATATTTTGGGAGACTTTCCCCGGATCAAACACCACACTGAGCTGATGCTTTATGGCAATGCTAATGAAGTCCTTTCCCCCATAGACTTTCATTAGTCAGAGGTCCATTAGCATGTGGGTTGCAATGTTCCTTGTGCTAGCTCCTTCTGGTCATCCACCAGCTGGGCTACCATCTACTGTACCGGCGAAAGCATGCGTATGCCAAACGCCATCAGTCCTGTGCCACCGAATCAACAAGCGTCTGTACACGTCGTTACCTTGTTGCAGTCACCTAGTTAAGCTCGTTAGATAATTAGCAAAGCGTAAAGTAATATATCAGCTCATCAAAGTGAGACGAGGTCCTGTTCTTAGATCATCAAGAATGGTGGGTTCTTCAAGAGCATTCCCTGAGTTACAGTTTTTGAATGTAAAACCTGTTCCCTTTCTTAACTACTCTAGAAGAAGAAACCGCGAAGAGAGTGGAGGTGATCACCTATACAATCTCCGCTCGCCAACAGACCAGTGGATTTGTTTAACCCACCGCGTTTTGTTATATCACGAACGCAGAAGAACTGCGCTCCAGCAGAATGCCCACCCTCTCCCCGTCTGTTTACTGGCTTCGCGACAAGGGCAGACCGAATGGCTGAACAGACGGATAATGAATTTTCATTTCCAGAGACGGCTTGATTCAATGTTCACAGGGAAAAAAAAGAACAGGAGCTAAGCAAATATTTTGGCCTATGGACAACCTTTTAATGGTCTATCACACATGAACATATACTCAGCATTCCGTCGCGTACAATTCTAAATTGTATCTTTTAATTAAGATTAACATTAGTTGTGTAGCCTAGCCCAATGCTAACTACAGAACAGAGAAAGTTAGTATGGGAAAACTTTGAATAAAATACATTGTTTTGATAAACCATGTATTATTGATTTTTGTGTCAAAAAATAGGAAGGGCCAACCAAATCTGTCAACCCACCTAGCCTGACAGTGAGATCAAATGTTAGTGACAGCCAAGAGGTTGTGCTGCTAAATTGGTGGGTTTCTAGCTCGGACTCCAGTTATTTCCTTAGTTCCAGGATGAGTGACCTAGAATTTGGGGTAAGGATAAGACAAGTATCCTCAGGAATCCAGTTGAGAGATTTTTCTAACCCGCTGTAATTGGCCTTTCGTCAGCCAAAACACGAAGAAAGGCGGACAAAGGGAGTAAAGTTATCTCCTAGAAGAAGCCAAGAGTCCTAGATTATCTCCTAGAAGAAGCCAAGAGCCCTAGATCTGATGAGGGACGTTGTCCTTTGTGATCTGGAACAAGATCCTGCTTCAAGCTACTGTCCAGTTTAGAAAGTCCATCGTAGCTTCTGTGTCATAATTGGTCATTTAGGTCCAGAGAGTGTGGGGCAAGCTGAGTGCGAGCGAGCAGCATTCCCTCTGAGGCCAACCTTCCATTAAGGAATGTCTTCATTTAACAATTGTGTTTGCATTGGAACAATAGGCATTCTACACATTATTTAACTAGATTGTTACATTATAGGCCAAGTCTTGCATCTGGTTCCATACTGACGTGACAAACAAGGCAGAACCGCAACCTTTAATCAGAGCGCAGGTGTTCATTTGGACAAAAGATAACTTTGTAAATATTTCAATATACTTAACACTGAGATGGCGCTTGGGGACATAGTTTGGTATATTCCTGGTGGACTAGATAAGCTTGGCTTGTCTTCTGCTTACTTGAGTGGACCCCTAACTGTTGACATTCCCTCCATTACGTTTTGAGTGGAAAACCAGAAAAAAACTGGGTAAGAACATTCAAGATCCATCAATCCCCAATGACTTTGGATATCTGTTTCCAGAAGCACAATTAAACCTCAAACTGCTTGCCACGTGGACACTTTCACATCACAGAATGAATCCTACCCTCATCTCAAGCCCAGCAAAGGAACGCAAATTACATGTAAATTACAATAAATCTCAAATTGCTATAAAATGTACACCCAACTTCATGCCGACCGTATTTAAAAATGTAAAATACATTGGAAATGCTTGCCTGTTAAAAATGAAAACACAATTATTAATTACTTAAATTCAGGACATACATCAGATTCATGATTAAGAAATTACAATTTGACATTAATTACCAAACTCATGTAATTGCAAAATGAGTACAATAGCCGATGCATACGCAGCAAATATTTTATATTTGTAGCCGCTCTCCGCAAATCCGTCCCATTCATCTGGATCGCTTTGTTTTAGAAAACATTAATCTGCACAGATGGCATTCATGGTAATCTCTTATTCTCCGTTACTATGTTACCAGATAGCGGGCTTTGTTTTTTTTTTTTAAAGAAACGGTTTATAGAAAAAAAATATTATTTCTCCTAATTTAAAATAATTTTGTAATTATTCATTTGAATTGATGTAAAGTGTTTAAGATTTGATTTTTTTTTTTTTTTAAATGTAATTCTATGAGCTATAGTAATAAAAATATAAGGGAAAATAAGAATAAAAGCAATGGGATAACTGATCAAAAATAATCTAAGACAAAAAATGTATCTAACAAAAAAAAAATGTAAAAAAAAAAAGAAAAAAATCTTTTTACATAGTATGGACCCAAAAAGAAAACTTTTTTTTTTAAAGATGAGGACATGCGTACATGGAATAAGTTCTTGACACACAAAAAGGTTCAAATCAAAAATGATTTTTTTATGCTTTATGTTTACTTTATTTTGGGTTTTAGTATATCTTCTCATTTGTTTCTAGTTTCTTTCATATTCACGCACATATTCTATTTTCCTATTTCAAAGACAACAAGCAGATGCCATCACGTATAAAAGCTTTGTGGCAGATGGAATCCTTTACTTTAAGAAGATTCTTACCTTCCGTCCACCCGTGTTAATGCGCAGTGGAGTTAAGAATGGGTCGAAGATCATATGGCTAGTTTCTATGTTGACAGGAGACTGCCTCTTCCCAACGGCGCACAAATTCCAGGCTGAATTTACCAATCCCCAGAAGGAAGGCACTGCGTAGGGAATAAATAATATCATTTGCATTTCTTTTTTTTGAGGTTTAAAGCTAAATTGGCTGGCTGTGCTACCTCGATGTGAAATGTAAGTTTATGTTTTAAACATAAGAAGTGTGGTTTGGTCATGATGTCGGTGGACAGTGGTGGGTGGCATATGATTGTTACAATGTTAACTCAAACAAAGATGTCTTCTCTCCTCCATCTCCTGCTGCTCAAGACTATCTCTTTCACTAAACCAGAATCTGTTCACCTTCCTATTTCCTCCTTTCTGGAAAAAGCCTTCTTCTTAAACCTGCCCTTCTCTCCCTTCTCCATCTTGCACCAGAACCTGACCTCCACTATAGCCTTCATTCTGTCCTCTGCATTGGCCTTCAAGCAACAAACTCAAAACCTTCTTTCTCACCCTAACCCTGCTCTTTTCTTTCTTTTCCATTCTGCACCGCAATATACCCTGCTCTCGTTTGTTCATCAACACAACCACCAAACGCTCTTAGTTTGAGTGATTTAGAGTAGTCCTTTATGAGGAATACATTATGAGAAAGTGAATAAAACTTGGTGGGACAAGTTAGGTGGCCCGAGTAGCTGAAGGACATGGGTGAAAAAAGATGAAGATAGGAGCAGCTACCTACCACCCAAGAGAAATATTCTTGATTCGTCTGGAAGGCATAATCTTGATGGCCAATGACTTGGTCGTTAGAGTCTAATGATAATCTAAAAGCTCTGGATTGATAGTTGGTTGCTTAGCCCGGAGATGAGTCTGATCATTCACAAGTTATCCACACAATAAGCCCTTGCATTTACCACCAAAATGGAACCTGATTCAGCGCGTGCCGTCTTTCTCTTTAATTTCTAGTTATTTGCAAACAAATTACCTTTAATGAACTAGAACACTAACCATAGTGATTATAGCTTTCTGATGTCCCAATGAATCAAACCAAGCCAAGGCTAGGCAGAAGACAACCTAACAAAACCCAGTAACTAGATAATTACATAATAGGCCTCTAATTAGTAGCACATGGCATGATAATTGCTAATCATAGGTAATGGACATGGGCAAATGCAGGAAACAATTAGCAATATAAATGAACACATGCTTTATTAACCCCTCAAGGACCAATGATGCTCTGTGTCGCCACCACAATCTGGACCTCAGAGATCCATTGTCAACATGTTATTAACCTACCGAACAGTTATCTTTACAGAGAGGCTTTGCGATATAAACAGGATTACAGAGCATGGAATGGTACTTTTTCGCATTATATTTGTTTTAAGTCCCATAATTTTAGGCTCTATATATGTGTTCCATGATGAAAGCTGCTGGAACAGCTATCTCTGGCCTCATCATAGAGTCAATGAACCAACCGTGTCATTAGGAGGGCCTGGTTAGTTCACATCTGCGCATGAACACATAAACTACGGACATGCACAAGACCGCCCCGCCGCTGGCCACGGACCTTGGCATTGAACTCACCAGCTGGAGCAAACCCATCCAAGCCAATGGCACGGAAGTCATCATCAATGGGAACGAGCTCAGGACAGGTACCAAAGTATTCACGCCTAGACACATGGCCTATTGGACTACCATAGCCGTGGAACATTAAGGTTCCTTGGGTAGAACAGAACTCGCTGCACATTTACATCCGTGATTCTGTTCCCAAGAGCTTACAATCTGTCGTAACGTGGACAGTGAAAGCATGAACAGATTTTCAAGGGGCCTATTTAGAATTAACTTCAGTCAATTTTCATTTTGTTTAATTATTTTTTGGGTTACTCCTCTTGCCAATGAGCTACTGCAACAAATTGCTAGCATTTTCCTCGGCGAAGGTAAGCGATTTAATTTCCCGCAGCCTTCTCAGTCACTCACAGAGTGATCTGTCTTTGTGGTACAGTCGGTGACACATTAATTGGATGCTTCTCGACTCTCCAGCCCGGTCTAATTGTTACAATTTTGAATAACTTGATGAAGCGGTTATTAAAATTTTAGAACCCAGACGGAAAGCTTGAGTCATTTATTCAAAACCAATAAAATTTGTGAGGCTTCCGTTAAAAACATTAGGAAAAAGATTTTATACCTAACCAAAAACTTCGAGCCTGGTCCCAAATTATCTCATAATTTATTTAATTTTTTTTAACAAACATAAACTTAACGTTATCAAAAAGAACAAGAAAACGCAGATTTTTTTTTTTGGTGACCTCTCTTTTTTAACTCATTATTTGGGACATTTTTGTAAAAAAACAAACCAACAAAAAAAATGGTGGATATTTTCATATATTTTTTAAAGTACAGTAACGTTCAGAATATTTTAGGCTAATGACAGAAGATACACTTTCCATTAACGGCATAAGGCTTAATTGAAATCACGGCAGTCTAATCTTCCCAACACAAAGGACGTTTAACCATGTCTACTATCTTCAGCTTTAATCTTTGCCTCCTCACTTATTCTCTGAGATCACTTTTGCTATTTATCACTTTATTTATCAAATAAAAGAATTCTACAGGGAGATTTTTCATATAAAAACTATACATACACCAAAAAAATTGGAACAAAAAAATTTAAATAAATTAAATAAAAAAAATAATAAATATAAGACTTTTTTTTAGGCATTTTTTAAAGCATAAAAATATATATTTTTTCTATAACAAAATTTACATTTTCAGTAAAGTTCCTTTTTTTTAAGTTTTTTTTAATATTCCATATTATTTTAATATTTAATGACATTTTAATTGTATTCATACTGGGACAATAATCATGTTGGTAGTTTTTTTTTTAAATGTAACCATAACATAAATATTATTACACATAAAAAGCTTGGTACCTGGAACAAAACTGCCCTGGACGACTTCTTTATATGCCCACCAGCCTTCATGAATTTTTGGTGAATTCTGCTGTGCTGAAAACAAAAATATACAAAAAAAGGTTTTTTTCTTTGAAACTGATATTTCCAATATTTATAGATATTTCTAGGCAAACTGGCAAACTGGCTGGCTGACTTTTGGCTGAGCGAGACCCCCTAGTTCCCCTGTGCCAGTAGACGTTTCTATAACTAGTGGTATAATATTCACAATAAAACATGTGTATTTTTTTTTTATTTTAGTTGTTCTATTATTGCAATAAAATTATATTCTGCTAAGTAAAAATACATCTGTTTTTCCCCCCAAAGATCATGAATCTGAAATGCTAGTTACGTTTTTGTTTTTCATTCCAAATACTTGGAATCTTTACACATACGAAACGTTCTTTTTTTATTGTTTTAACGGCAAGATGCTGCCGGTCCCTTGAAAAAGTTTTTTTTTTTTAATGTAAAAACAGCTCCGATTCACACATTTTCTTAAAGAGTATTTACCATCTTTCCATCAAGTCACCTAAAGAACAAATCAAAATTAATCCGGCGAGGCTTACGACTAAATCAAAACAGATGTGCTAGATTGTACGAACGCCTCCTCTTAGTTTCCTCCTGATTTATTTTTTTGGCTCTTGCCTGCTCAGAAAAGATCAAGAAGCTTATGGCGACAAGGACAATATAACAGGGAAATACTAAATACATACATGTAAAATCGTGACATGGAATCGCAGTGTTGATGACACCACAAAGGGTTGATGACTGGCCTTATGTTATAGACATTTTCAACCCCTTACATCAGGGGTGTGAAAGAAGACACCACGTAGCATGAAGCGCATCTACGTTGACTGCGATGAAGATAGAGAGGAAGAGAGAGTGTTCTTGCGCTAACTAAAGGTTTAGTTATTACTAAAGTTATTACTTTGTAACAAGTCATCCAAACTTTCTTTGGCCAACTAGGCTTTGGGCGACAGGTCCAGTTGGGTGGCTTCTCCTGTGCCATAAAATCTGGGCCATGCAATGGTGGTCAAAGGGCTTGTTCTAAGAGACGTCTCCTGTTTACTCAATGGAGACTTCTTATTTCTTTAAAGTAATTGAGCAGGAACGGTTTCCCCAAATAATTCACTTTTGACAATTACTTACAGTAAAGAAATGAAGGCCGTCACTTAGCTGTCAGATACGGGGGAAACAACTTTTTATAGACACAACACCATCACTCACTTAGACGAATCAATACCTTTCAAACAAACTCCTATCGTCTGACAGGTATTCAAGTCGATTGAAGTCTCCCTTCTCAGTTCCGTCGGTAATTTCCAGTAAAGACACATCACACGAGACTGACGGCTCATGTCTATTTTTTTCTTTATGAATTCTACAGAGTCAAAAGTCTGCGGATGAAAAGTGGCGCTGGCGCTTTAAGGCTGGTGGCCGCGCGAACGCATGCTGTGTTCTTAGCCATGAGCATCCAGATGGCAGAGGCACACTGAAGGTAAAGGTAAGCGTGTGGCGCCGTGGGTCATGGGATTAGATGTTAAAAAAAAAAAAAAGATTCGGAAGAAAAGTGGTTTTATCACCATGGCAACCAAACCAACCCATGATAAAGATACGCACTATATATTAATATGATTAATCCTCTCCATTGCTATGTAGCTATCTGATGTTAATAAAATCAAATCCATTATAGCATATTTATTGTTATGGTGAAAAGAGTTTAGAAAAAAGTAAAAAAATCTCATTGAAGATGTTTTTGGATGACAAAAAAATTCCAAAGCAAATAAAATGTACTTATTTTTAGATAATTTCTTATAATATTGTAAGTCTCTGCCTTTTTTCCAGCTAAATCGAATGAGTTCCCCGTTCTACCCGACCTTTAATTTCGACTTGGATTACGGTTCTCTTTTTTTCTCCCATTCATTCGCTCTCTCTTTCAGAGTCTCTTCTTTCATCCGTCTAACATTACTTCTCATTTCCCAGTTTGCCGGGAAATATTAAACTTTAATTCGCGAGAACGGTTTTCATTCTATACCATTATTTCCGCTCTACCTTCTTTAGTACCACTGCATATGGGATTTTAATTAAATCCTTTTTTAAGGGATAGCATTAATTTAATGTATGCCCTGGCGAGAGCTAGGTTAGAGTTTAGATAATTCCCATTATCCGTTGTCACTTTGTCAAATCTTCACCTGACAGTTAAAGTCACAAAGTCACACGTTGTAAGCCGTATCAATAGCCCACGTCTCACGTTACAGCACATCAATCTTACATCATGGGCCGCATCTAAAGCCACCATTCTTCTATACATTTAAACGTCTACATGGACAGTTTGTTGTTTTACAGCGTGATTGCCCTCTTCCTAAATTCCTTACCCTTTTAACAATATTTTCAGGTTAAAATAACCATAAATCAATCAATCTACCTATATAAAACTTTTTCTATATGCATGGTGGTAGAGGTAGACCTTAGAAGTAGATGGCTGTGGCCAAACAGTGCTCCATATCTTTATATATATATATATATATATATATATATATATATATATACTTGTACGTGTGTTTGAGCATGCATGTGTACTTGTGTGTGTTTGATCATACATGTGTACTTATGTGTGTGTATGAGCATGGATGTGTAATTGTTTATGTGTATGAGCATGAATCTGTTATTGTGTATGTGTATGAGCATTGATGTGTAATTGTGTATGTGTATGAGCATGAATCTGTTATTGTGTATGTGTATGAGCATGGATTTGTAATTGTGTAAGTTGGGCGAAATGGTGTGTGTTTTAGTGAGTAGGAGTAAATGTGTGTAATTTGTGTGTTTATAAATGTTGTATGTTGGAAGCAGGGGCAAAGAAGGCAAAGACTAGTTGTGTGGGGGCAATGATGGCACAAACCAGCTTTTGAAGTTAAGGTGGCCCTGGACAATTTTTCGCACCAGGGCCCTGAGGTTTCTAGTTCCGCCCCAGGCTTTGGTGATTTATGTAGTGGTGCCAAGTGACAGCAACATGAGAAGGAGGATGAGAAGCTGGAGAAGTACCAGGGCTTGAAAGGAGACCTAGAGAAGATGCGGAGAGTGAAGACCAAAGTAGTCCCAGTGGTCATAGGAGCCCTTGGGGCTGTGACTCCTAAGCTGGGAGAGCGGCTCCAACAGATTCCAGAAACAACGCCAGAACACTCTGATACTCATAATGGAACAGAAGATACTGGTAGAGGACCTGAGACTGAGGAAGACACATACCACCCATAGGAGTGGAAAAATATGCACAAAAACAACAAACAAAAAGAAATGTGCGCATCCTGCAGGATACAGGGTTTACATGTTGTGTTTGTGAACGTTCACTGGGTTTGTTTAATTGCAGCTGCAGTAAATCTATCTCATTGCTGGATTGTGAGCGATCGGATGTGCGGAGTTTCTCGGTGGGAAAATAAATCGCGCTGCCTCGACCAATTAATGAAATGCAGCGTTGAGACGCACAAGCTTGCCATGAGCACCTGAGCTTGTAGGCACCATATGGAAAGATGTTCTAATGTCCCGCACAACAGACAGAAAGGAGGAGATACTTTAAAGGGAACAGCGGAACTTGAAAATACGTTGTTGGAAACATTTGGGCCTCGAACAGGTAGCAGAGAGGTCTAATTACTAAAAATACACCCGTGTATTTGCCAAAACACATTAACTAGTGGAATCCAGATAAAATGTTATAATGCCAAACGCATTCACATTCAAGTGCACTAATACCTAAAGCCACATTGCCAGATACAGGTATCTGGATGCTCCTTCAGTCACTAGATATAAGTTATTTCGACTTGTGGTATCCTCATCAATGGCCGTCAACATCTTGGGAAGAGGAGGACCTCACCACCCCTTCAAATGCCCGTCCTGATGGCGCGTCGTTATTTCTCAATCAATGCTGATGGCCGCCTGGCTGGGTCCTTTCATGGGACATAGGTCCTGGTGAAGCTCTACAAGTGTGTTCACCTTGGACATAAATCCAGAACTAGATTTTTTCCTCTCCTCATCTATAACATTTGTAACAAAGGAAAGGGATATCTAATCTGGTCAAGCAGGGCGAAACCATTTTGTGTTTCACAAATAAAACACCAGGTATTCCAATAATTACAGTTCCCGGAAATGCACCATTAGTCAACGGTTCTTCTTGGCCCAAGTGGGCAGAGACATTAAAGTAGAATATGTAAATTGATGCAAATGAGTTCAATGAGTAAACCAAGACAGATGTAGATCAAATGTTCTTCAAAGAAAAATTACTGTAAAAAAAAATATTCTCCTTTCAATAATTTATGCGATACGGTGTTGGAGAAGGGCTTGACTTTCATGTATTGAGCATCTGAAAGGGAGATAAAATGTTGTCAACAAGAAAATATAAAGCGAGTTGGTAACATTTGAAGTTTTTGAAGATTTTTTTTCTCAAAAAATTGGCCGATTAATCAAGTTGCTAAATGTATTATTCAATAAACCGTTGGAGCCTAATGAAAGTAGAAACATGCAAATGAGTTCAAGATGGATGCCCCCAATGAGACAAAAGCTTCTGAAGCTGACATGTTTTATCGTGACGTTCCATACAATTTAAAATGTATAATTTCTGCTAAAATATGGAATATTTTAATGGTGTGTGTGATTTACGGAATTTATTTTACCATTTTTTTTTTATTATTTAAAAAAAATAAAAAGAAAAGAAAAAATCATTAATATATGAAATCTTTCACTTTGCTAGTGTTACACAATTTTTGAATGGCTATATCGCCTTTCAGAGCAAGTTAAAATAAATAAATAAATAAAATGACAGGAAATCATTAAATCTGCAAATTTATCTCATTTTTAAAGTGTATCTTTCAAGTGCCTGACACCTTTATAAAGCACAAGATAAGCCTAAAGATAACAAAGCTGTTAGCTTTTAACGCTATAATTGACACTTTATTAGAACGCATGAGAAATGTTTATGAAATGATAATCTTTTTAGAGACGGTAATGCTTTTATTTATTTATTTTGTCGGTATCAGTGAATCCATCTTTATGGCGATACAAAGCCACAATATCCAATGTTTTCCATTGTTTTTTGTTTATAGGGCCTTGTGTCTATCTCTCTAAATGATTTATCTCTTTGTAACAGTATCATTCTGGCAATATTCCCCTCTCCTCCAATATTAGACCCACTGTTCTTCCATGTCCTCATTGTGTCCTCACCAAAACATGGAATCAATGTGGTCATAGTCACTTATCCACCAACGTTCTTATGTAGTCTTACGTTGAGTACTATGGAATCTACTGGTTCTCTATAAATTACCTAACCTAATAAAGTTGATAAATTTTTTGGGCCAACATAGAAAAATTAGACCTCTGAGGACCTGCAAGCTTCGATCATCTTCATCTGTATTGACCAATATATGGCATTACCTTCAACTGAAGACTCCATCTTGTCTTGTACTGATACAACTATTTTTTTAAAGTTACCTAGAGAGGAGGCTAGCTCAGTAGGGTTATGCCAAGCAGAGAACTTGGTTCTGTGTAGGGTCAACCTAGGAGGTCTGATGGACATTATTGTCCTTCCCTGTAGACCAGCTGGAGATTTCTGTGTGCTCCGCAACATGCATCAGACCTTACTACGTATGGAACGGCAGTGAGCACTCATGGAACCTAAGCCTCCACATCACATAACTTGGAAACCTTTGGTTTGGACAATGAGGCCCAGAATGTAGGTATCCCGGGCAGATTAGCTGCAGTTCTCTAACATATTTCAAGAGACCTTAAATCGGGATTACAACAAAATCTGTAACCTAAGCAGTTAGTGGTTGGCAGTTGATAATAACCGCTGAACTGGGAAAGTGGTGGTTTCTGTACCGTGAAGTGGTTGGTCGAAGTTGACCATTTCTGCTGCCGTCTTCACTACTGATGGCAACAAAACCACAGCATTTGTCGGAACTTCTGTATTGGGTTGTGGACAAGCAAAGCCATATCGTATATACCCCTACAAGGGTAATACTAGGAAAACCCAAGCAGATAATAGCAAGTGCAACTCAACCTGGAGAGTGTGTTGGTTCTCAAGTCACTTTGAGTTTTTGCTGACGCACCCAATCAGCGGGCTTTTGAAATTCACGTCTTTTCATGTACATTAATTAAGTATAACAAGCACAATCTAATTAATAGTTGTGTCAAGAAAAACGGCACCACTTCTAGCACTTATACTATCAAATGTTAGTAATATGTGCCCTTACCCGGTTTCATTTTATTGACTCAAAGCTAATTTCTTTAGTGGAAGATACATTCAGGTTTACATAAATATCCTTCAATACTGGATGGGACAAGCTGCCAATATCCATTACCGCACTTGTAATACACAAGCAAACAGAAAGTGCACTCAGAAAATAAGTTAATATTGATTTACAAAAGTGATTTGCCATGTAATTGGTATTGTAATTAGTCATTTTTATGAGATCGGAACTCTGAACTAAAGATGACATCATATTAATCAATGGGGGGGATTAAAAACCGACTATTTGGAAACGTTTCAGCAGTATGTACAATATAGGTGTATAAAGACATTTGTTACTTTAGAATACATTTATATTTATATAATATATATATATATATAATATATAATATATATTATATATATCATATATATATTTATAATATATATAATATATAATATATATATTATTTCACATTCTACTAACCGCGAAATAATTTGCGCAAGAAATATCAAGAAGGGAGAAAAATTATAATGAAATATATCGAGAATTTAAAAAAATATAAAAAAGGTTTCTCCACGTGGAGAATGTATTTGTTTGGCCGTCGGTAGCATTTTAAATAGTCGGACCAACCCAAGGTATCTCTAGATGTATTGATCAGATCTATAGCTATACTGTATACATAATACATAAGGTTAGATACAGCTGACGCAATGAATTTTACAGGAAATATAGAATATTCCTCAAAGACTAATTTATTTAAACAACGTAGATTTTTTTAAAACGTTTTAAAATTTAACAGATTTCTAAATTTTGACGTTTATAGGAAACATTGATTCCAATGCCATCTGGTCTCTAGTTATTTGATGAGTGGTAAGGAGATAAAATAGGTAACTTTCGAGGACAAATCATGATTTATTAGTCTGGTCACCTAGAGACTGGGTTTCCAGAGTTGGAGTCTCAAGACAAAAATGTAAAGATAGGAACAGGAAGTGATGTCACAATTACACTTAAAGAATATATATAAAAAACTAACCCATCACATTTCATTGAGCCTTTATAAGGTGTTAGGGTGTGTGTGCGTGTATGTGTGGAAATGTGTATCTTTGTTTCTTGCCAAAAATAACGGGATTAAATAAAGTTCAAGACGGACGGAATTACAAAGGGTATGATTTAACAATTCTGCTTTACATAAAGTGTAGTGGATACCTGGAACAGACTTTCAGTGCAGGGAAATACAGTAAAGAGATGTATTTAAAGAATGATTAAGCAACAAGTAATAAAAAAATGCAGACTAGATGGGCAGGTTGCATCTTCCTTGCTCTTACAATCTATGTTTTAATCAATCTAATTTTTTGAATTAAAAAAATACAGAAAAATGTTAAAATATTTAAAGAAATGCAGTGCCGTCTGAACGAGGCGTTAAATGATTATTGCTAGGCTACCATATTTGAGTCGAGCTGAATGACTAGGCTTAGGATACCAACATGCGGATATTATAATTCATTTCACGGCTGGCTGCACTTACATTCAGATCAACACTTTCCGCCGGAGATGATTTTTATACAAATATTACCGTCAGAATGGCCGAAAGGCAACCTTTTTCAGATTATTGTTAAAAAAACCCAAAACATTTGAGCAATGTTACGTATGAATACAAACTTTTACTGTTTGGTCAATGTGGTTGGAGGATCATTTCATTGATTGACTTGAATGCTTCTTTTTTTTGCCGTCCCAAATTCACAACCTTGTAATTATCTCAGTGGAATCTCCTCCTTGGCCCGCTAGACCGGAAAAGTAGCCCAACGCATCGTACAGAAGCAGAATTAACAAAAAGGGGCGCGCTCATCAAATCGAGTGTCTCGAAATACCGTTATGTTGACGGAATTTTTACTTCAAAAGGAGGAAAAAAAAATCCTTCTTGACTACAAAGGGAATTTTCTTTTCTCTTTGATCAATATTCAGGCTGCATTTATACGACTTCATTACAACTCATGTAATCTTGGTGGAAAAGTATCTAGTCCTTGTTTGAAGATATTTAACTGTATCCATCAGTACGGCCATATTTCCCAAGGAAGTCTATCTTGTTGTAAACCATCAGAAATCATCTTTCTTAAAAATTTCATAAATTACATTATTTGAATTTAATATACATATATATATATATAAATATAAAAATATAAATATATATATATAGTATTAATATAATACTATATTATATATTAATACTATATATATATATAATACTATATTATATATTAAATGAAATATACTTACATATATTATACATAAAAATTGTTATTTAAATGAAATATATATTTAATATATATTTATTTAATATAATATATAATATCGTATTAGTTGCCTAATTAATAATATTTATAGAAAGAGATAAATATCCAAACAAAATAAAAGAGAATTCTATTGAACACCAAACCTACTAATACTACAAATGTAAAGAACTCACACCCAGGGCGGCTCTGGGGTCTTTTTGGGGCCCTAACTAAGAAATACGACATTTATCGGCGTAAATGTTTTTTTTAAAGAAAACAATGACGTGATGATCAATCAATCAAATGCTTTTTTTAATCAATATTTTTTATTAAGGTTCATTATTCTGACGGTTTGGCCGTAACGGCCTTGATGAAGGTTGCCATGGCAGAAACGTTGGTCTAAAAAACCTTATCTTAATTAGAACGCGCATGGCGTAATTTAATGTAATATTTAACGTTATTGGATCGTAAGGAAACGATACTAGAACGGTAGCATCTCGTTTTTTCAATTTTCTTTTTTCAGTTTTCTTTTTTTCAATTTTCTTTTTTTCAATTTTCTTTTTAGTCTTTTTCCTTTTTTTGTGGATTTGTATCTGCCTACCCTTCTCTTTGTATATTTGCCGATAATTCCATAGATCTCTTCCCTATAGACCATCACGGTCCGCTGTATAGTATCGCCAACCCCAATGGCACGCCACTTCTACAGGTAGATATCGCCATCGTGCCAGCATCACGGAATGCCGCCCATGTATTATGCAAGCAGATTACACGCACGTTAACTGTTTTATGGCGGTGTTACATTTTGGAGGCGTATTTAATGTATCCTCTCGAGGCGTTATTAAAGAACGTTCAATATGCATGGAACGCGGTATCAGACAGCGCGGCGTTTCCCAATGTTTTATTGGTAGAGTCAATTTAAGGGAACTGGAAAGCTTAATGGATTAGTCAAAACAGGTCATTAATCTCCGCATCCTCGTTTTTAATCCGGCAATGACCAAAGTGATTGGAAATCATTTTCATCTCATGACCGGAGAAGCCTCTAAGCAGGGCTGTAATTTATAAGGAGTTAGTAAACCATGGTTGCGGTTACGGTTTAATGTCAACCCCCCCACCAAGGAGAAATCTCTCCACTGCCGTATATTACCTTGAAAGGAAACATTTAGTAATACTCGTCAGAGGAAGAACGGCTAAATGTGTTGGAGTAAAAAATCCATAAAAATCTGGGGAGTTAAGGCAAAAAAATTCAGATAGAAAAGATGTAAACTTACAAAATTAGCATTATTGTTAATAATATGTATTTGGAATCAAGTTCATATATTTATTTATACAAACACACACGTGTAGACACACACACACACACACACACACACACACATTTAAACGTTTGGGGTCACTTAGAAATTTTCCTAATAAAAAGCACATTTTCTCCATTAAAATAACATGAAATGGATCAGAAATCCAGCGCAGACGGGGTTAATCCTGGAAACGGCTGATTTTTAATGGAATATCTTCATAAGCGTACAGAGGCCCTTTATTACCCCATCACTCCTTTATCACTCCCATCACACCTTTATCACTCCCATCACTCCTGTGTTCCAATGGCCGTTTATCACTTCCATCACTCCTGTGTTCCAATGGCCCTTTATCACTCCCATCACTCCTGTGTTCTAATGGCCCTTTATCACTCCCATCACTCCTGTGTTCCAATGGCCCTTTATCACTCCTGTGTTCCAATGGCCCTTTATCACTCCCATCACTCCTGCGTTCCAATGGCCCTTTATCACTCCCATCACTCCTGCGTTCTATTGGCCCTTTATCACTCCCATCACTCCTGTGTTCCAATGGCCCTTTATCACTCCCATCACTCCTGTGTTCCAATGGCACGTTGTGTTTGCTGACCCAAGTTTAAGTTTCAAAGGCGGATTGATGGTTAGAAAAGCCTTTTACAATTATGTTATAGCCAGAAATCTCCTTTTTTTCCCAGGAAAACATCCGAGTGACTCTAAACTTTTGAATGATAGTGTGTATGATATATAATCACTAAATAATGGGGAAAAAAAGAACGCAGGAGAAAAAGGCTCAGGAGGCATCCGCGGTTTTTGGATTTGCAAAGAAACACCATGTTTCAGATTTTTGAATGTAGATTTAATAATGATAAAAATCAATATTTTTTTTATGTTTCTATCCTTAAATCAAAGACCAGATACAGTACTTGCTTATAGCACAGGGTTTCAGGGGAGACGCGAAATAAAATTGCAAAATAAAAATGTGAAATAAAATATTATTGTAAATATTTTCTTTTCTTTGTAGAACCCTGTGATTGATCCAAGCCCAGCAAACAGTCTGAGCTCCCAGAAAAGAGGGGCATCAGGGGACAGAAAAAGGGCATCAGGGATTTGGGGCAGAAAGAATCTTTAGCAAGATTTCCCTTTTGCCATCCAATGAGAAGTAAGATAACGTGTTGGGGCTGCGCATGCACATATGATCATGTGCCTTTTTTATTCACTTAAAAAAATGTTCATATTTGGAAGTCAATCTATATTCCATCACATCCTATAGGTTAAGTGATGCATCAAGTGATTATTTTCTTCTTCTTCTTCTATATGCAGCCTTAAAACAAATATTGTAAAATATGTTTATTTTCCTGGAAGAATTCCAGTAAAGAAAAAAAAAATAATAATTTTTAAATCACCTGTAATTATGATTTCCTTCCTGGTAAAAAGGCAGAGATTCTGAGAATAAGAACATCATTTTTCACACTACACCCACCAGCTGTTACTTGGCGGAATAATTAAAGTCTTTTAATACCTTAAAGGAACAGGAATACCTTTATAGAACAGATTGCATATATATATATATATATATATATATATATATATATATATATCCATTATCGGGGTATAAGAGGGGCATCAGGAGAGGAAAGAGGGACTAAGCCTCCTAAAGATGGGGCACTTCGGATGTGTGTATTGGGGTCAGAAAATGATCCTAATTACAAAATAGCTGGTTAGTAAGGTATGGAATAAAGACTTAAATACAAGGATAAAACCCAGATTTTGGAAATGAATGAAGCTGTTCTGAATGGATAGTGAAATAATAAGGGGCAGCAGTGAGAGAGAGACATGGATGGTGGGAAAGGGGATGAGAAGAGGTATGTGTGTAGTGTTAGGGTGAGTGTGTGTGATATATGTATAGTGTTACAGTGTACGTGTATGTGTGTATAGCGTTAGAGTCAGTGTGCGTTAGTGTATGGTGTTGGATAATGTGTGTATATGTGTAGGTTGCTTGAGTGTGTGTGCAAGTGTATTAGAGCGTGTGTCAGCGTATAGTGTTGTGTGTGTTTTACTGTATGGTGTTAGCGTGTGTAAGCGTGTGTTTTACTGTATGGTGTTAGCGTGTGTGTGAGAGTATAGTGTTGTGTATGTAACTGTATGGTGTTAGCGTGTGTGTGAGAGTATAGTGTTGTGTATGTAACTGTATGGTGTTAGCGTGTGTGTGAGAGTATAGTGTTGTGTATGTAACTGTATGGTGTAAGCATGGGTATGTTTGTCAGCATATGGTGTTAAAGTTGGTGTTAGTGCATGGTGTTAGTGTACGTGATCATCTTTCAATGTGCGGTGTTAGAGTGTGTAAGTGTATGGTAGTGTTTAATGTTGTCATGAGTGTGAGTGTATGGTTTTGGAATATCAGGGGTGAACCTGGGGTTAGTGGTGCAAGGGAGAGAGGGGAAGCAGGATAAAGTGTATATATATATATATATATATGTGTGTGTTTGTGTATGGTGTTAGAGTAAGTTTGCGTGTTAGTATGTGTGCGCGCTTTTGTGTCACATGACAGTTGACTGTCCCCGAAGAAATTAATGAATGAGGTAAAATTTTACTTGATTAAATTATTATTTCTAGGGAAGAACTGGGCGTTCATCAGGACTGGGGGAGATTTCATTTAGCATTTTCTTACAGAAGTGTTAGCGTTGGGTGAGATTAAAAGGGAATTTTTAAAGCTTTTTTTCTAATCTCTTAAATTTATATTCGTTTCACGCATTAGTAGATCCTGGTGCCTAACCCTAGGATATTCCTGACTTTCTCATTACGGGCGACATTAACCTATGGAAGATCCTTGGCTCGCATCTCATTAATATGCATTTCAAACAGCTCGGCCACCTTTAACATATAATTAGATTTAATTCATTATAATACTTAGATGACATCGGTCTAAAAAAAAAACGTCAACAAGGAAGGCTAAGATTTCCTTAATTTAACTTACTTAATACTGCTAATGCCTTGTCTTCTTTTGGGATGCCCATCCCCCCCCCCTGATTATCCAAATCCCCCTACAGAGTCGCAATTAAACGAATTGACTGTCCAGTACTTATTAACGTCAGCAAAACCCAAGGCTTGGCACGTCGCCTGCGTCTAAACAATTCAAACACTGAAACGCAAAACACTACCTCCCCCTTTTAGGTGGAGAAGGGAGAATTTTGGTAAAACTCCAGAAAAGTGGATTTCAAGCAGCATAAACCGGAACACTGATATCCCATACATGTATTTCACTTCCCTGTTACCAGTGGCGTTGCTATAGGGGGGCAATTGCCCCCCCTAGGTTATTCCTTGCCCCTCCTGTTGCCCCCCCCGCCAAATTTGTAACCACCCAGGACAGTCCTTGACTGCTAACGACGGCATGGTGCCGTCGCTAGCAGTCCCAGTCAAGTGCTAACGACGGCACCATGCCGTAACTAGCACTATCTTACCTTGATGGAGGTCTGTGGACCTCCATCACCACCCACCCCGGCGATCTGCCCCTCACAATGAAGGGCATCACCGGAGCCACCCGATCTGCCCGGTGACGTCTCGCGCAATGACGCGATGACGTCACCGCGCAACTTTATTAACAACTGACAATTGTCAGTTAAAGAGGTATGGGGGCATGCTAAGCAGCTACATACCCCCAACATATACCATTGGAAAGGTAATCGCCTCACCTTTCCAACGGTATATAGATTGTAAAAAAAGAATAAAAAATATTAAGTTAAAAAAAATAAAAATGTTAAAAAAATGATTTGGGGGTCTCTAAAGGCAGATAAAAAAAGATCAAAATTGCTTAGAGACCCCCAAATTAAATTATTTAAACATAAAGTAGTTTAACTTTAAAAAAAAAAAAAAAAGTTTAAGTATTCTAGCTAAATGATCACTGTGGTAGTCAATGTTACCACAGCGATCATATAGCTATAAAAAGTCACATTCCCTTTTTAAAAATGGCCGATACTAATTTTTAAGCCTATGATCCCTTTGATCATGGGGTTAAATTTAGCCAACGGTAGAGGGAGGCAATTTTTGAAATCCTGATGAACTGCAAATATTATTAAAATCAGCCATTTAGCCTGTGTGGTACGTGAGTAACCATCTCATCGCTGGAGCGCCTTGCATTTTTACGGCAAAACTTATTTTTGCTGTAAAAGTGATTTTTTTTTTCTCCCTTTACCATCATTTCTTTGGGATTGTAACGGGAAAGAATGGTGTGTGCTTCTGTGAGTGAATGTATGGAAAGTATGGTGTGTGCTTCTGCGAGTGAATGGAGATATGAAAGGCGTGTGAATGATCAGTAATTAGGGTTGAAGCCTTGACGTGGCATTACTGCTCATGTAGGAAGTTAAATTATGGCACAAAAAGTACACATTTGCAAAAACTACACCCTTGGCGCATCAAATGAGGGGCTGCATGTGTTTCTAGTACAAACCTGGAGTGCGCAAGACACAAATGAACATGTCGCTATGGTTAGAAAAAACATATTTTCAAGCCAAAGCGACATATTCCATCATTATTTGTGCACTCAACTTTTGTCCTAGAAATACATGTAGCCCCTCAATTGAAGCTCCAAGGGGTGTAGTTTCTTAAAATGGATGAATTGTCTGAATGAGGGAGAGCATGAGTTAATGTGTTTGTGTGTATCATAGATGTATAATTGTGGAAGGGCAAAGATGGCACTAGCAGGATGTTTGAGCCTTGGGGACCAAGATGGCACAGGCAGGGTGTATATGGGACAAAGATGGCAAATCTTATGTGTGTTATCTGGGTGCTGGCCAGGTTCTATGTGGGCAGCGTGGTTGGGTTGTGCAACCTGTGATCTATCCCTGTAATTTAGGGGGTTTTAAATATACCTTTAATGCCGTGTTTTTATGTGAATTCCAATTGATCTGTACCTGCAAAGCTGGGTTTCTGTGTTATTCTGTAGATCCATATCTGCTATGCTATGTTTCCATACATTATTTATGTATACCTGCAAATACAGGGTTTGTATGTCTTGTTCAGTTGATTAATACCTGCAATACTGTTTCCATGTATTGATTTGATCTATACCTGCAATGCTACATTTCATATATTATTATTGTATACCTGCAAATACAGGATTTGTATGTCTGATTCAATTTATTTGATATATACCTTCAGTGCTGAGATCACAAGTGAATTTCAATTGATCTATACATGCAAAGCTGGGTTTGTGTGTTAATGTGTTGATCTATACCTGCTATCGGCAGCAGGGTCTAATATTTATATATATATTTATATATATATCGGCAGCAGGATCTAATATTAGGCCCTGAAATCATTTAGTGGAAAAGTTAAGGTATTGTGTTGTTTAAAGGATTTCAAGGATTAGTCGTACTAAATTGTGGCTTCAGGCTTCCCATGTTGAATGATCAAGTATTGTATTGTCCAATAACAAAAGTATAATTCCATAGCACATTACTTTTGGCAATATATATATATATATATATGTGTGTGTGTGTTTTTTCAGTGGTATGATTTAATGGTGGAAATTATTAATGCCCCCCCAGTTTGACTGTGGTATCTTGTGTGCCCCCCCTATATATTGTTTCTAGAGTCGCCACTGCCTGTTACTCAATGTTTGTTCATTTTAGGTCCCCCAATGTGACGCCTGTTCCTTCAGGAAGGTTCCGTGGTATGGATGTTTCCTTTTTATATTCCTGAAACAATGAGTGTTGATGGAGTGCCAATTCTGATCAACCACCACATCGAGTGTATACGCTGCTTACTAATCAACTGGCACACTCCATGTCTGGGGAAAGGGACCGGCATATTCAGGGGCGTAACTACAAACCACAGGGCCCTGGTGCGAAAACTGCCCCGCCCCCCAACAGCTGGTATGTGCCATCATTGCCCCCAAGCAACTTGACTGTGCCTTCTTTGTCCCTTGCCCCCTTTCCAACATACACTTTGGCACATACATGTAGGCACCTTTACACAAATCACACAGACTTACTCACAAACACATACAATCACACAATTACACATGCATGCTCACACACACTTAGACATCCATGCTCACACACACACAATTAGACATCCATGCTTATACACACACATAGACATCCATGCTCATACACACACGTAGACATCCATGCTCACACACAGAATTAGACATCCATGCTCACACACATACATAATTAGACATCCATGCTCACACACACACACACACACAATTACACATCCATGCTCACACCCACACACGATTAGTGCTCTTTTACCCAGTCCATTAAGCAATGGCGCTAGAGCCTGATCACCCAATAGGACGAATGGTTACGCGGCCATAATACGCCACTGGATATTCTAGCGCACCAATACAGCTACAAAAGAATAAACGAAATAACCTCACAGTACATACTTTATTCCAATACACGTTCGCTGCAACTTTCAAAATCATTCATTAATCATAGGAAGTCATCATTAAATGTAAGGTCAGAGACCCCTGCATCTGCACTTGTTATATCCGCATACACTTCTTGAAATCAGTGGTCCATTGTATCACGGCTCGTGAGAAAGTATCCAGTTCACACAGACACCTTAAATTAATTCACCGGGGCGTACAGAAATATGGCATGTATCTCTATAGCTCAACTGTCGATCTCCCACATATTACATTAAATGACTTTAAATAAGACGAAACGGGTCTTTGAACGTTTTGTGACTCCAGGCATAGACTCTATAAACCAGCACATCATCGGCCTTGGCCAAGATCAATATGAACTAGGGCTTTGTCATTAAGGGGTTAAAATTTTCTTTGATGTTTTTAGGTTCATATTCAGTGGGTCCCGTATCCAATGATATCCAAAGAGACCCAGGTATCAGGGAACAGTTTTTATTTGGGACCTAGTAGTAGCCAATGAGAGGGCAGGGTACTTTCAACATGGTAAGCCTGAAAAAAAGTCAGGGGTTGACTAACACAAGGGAAGTGGGGCAATTCCTCCCCAGTCTGGTCCTGATTCTCCAAAGAGGGAGTGTATGTGTTAGAGTGAGTGTGCGTGTTATTTATGGTTGGCTTTGCGTAGCCCAAGCCAGAAGGTGCCAGCCCTACCGTGCAAAAGGCCTAGTTAATGAATATAGTATCCCAAACCATGCTTGACAGACAGCACTCCCAACACTTCTTTTTACCAGGATTACCTTTTTTTGTTGCCCTTTTGGCCAAATATACTGGCGTTTTCAAGGCCCAGTAAGTGTGAAAAAACCACTCACTGTTGGGCCATACCATTATAGATGCAAGTATTTTAAGCAAAATGGCGTATTCCTTGGGCTAACCAGTAGAGAAAAAAAATGTATCTTCCCAAATTTCTCAACTGGATTACAAATATTAAAAATTCTGAAGTTCTGATCTTATTACAGGCTAATCAGATCTGTGCAATGGGCCCAGCTAGAAAAAAAAATGACATACGTGTTTGAATGTGCCATTGAGGTTGACCAGTGTTAAATTGGATTATACATGGGCCAGGGTTGTCGCACAAATCAGCCTCTGGTACTTTCCTTGGGTCTTGTGAGCCAGATTGTGAAACGCGTGGACCCCATAATGGAGGCATGATGCTGTAACAGTTAAGTTACCTAAATTACTAAAATTCCATTGGCTTCCCCCAGTTGATCATCCTTTCCAAGAATGTATTGGAGGACAAGAAAATCCAGAATTCATTCCCACGTCACATACAAAGTAGAGTGAGAGGCTTATGGCGTGAAACGTTTTTATTGATGAGTATACGGTACGTATAAATAACCAGCTAAGGACTCATGGATCGTGTCCCTCATTAGCGAAGAGCTGGTCTATGTGCCATTGTAAGGCTCCCTGCTCCCTGGAATTATAAGACTCACTGCAAGCAAAAAACAAGCAAATATATTTACTAAAAAAAAAATAATAATAATAATAAAAAAAAAAATATATATATATATATATGCTGAAACATATATGAAACCTGAGACCAGAGCACCGTCACACGGGCAGAAAGCTAAACTCATAAAACCTTCGGGAATTCAGAACGGGCAACAATAATAGAATGAGGATATTTTATCTTCATGTTCTATAGATCCATTGGGGAAGTGGAAGTATTGGATGTACACCCATAGAGCCATTTTGGTGCAAAGTGCTAAAAGGGATGCAATCACCATAGCAACCATAGTTTTTGCCAGCAGGTTAGACCCAATTCAGACCATTTGGTCTCCTCTTTTTCCTGCTGTAAAGACTCAGACCTTAATCAGTCGTTGGTCTTGCCTTAGATTCAGGAGCCATATGTCTATCCCATGCATGTTTAAATCCTCTCACTCTACCACTGGGAGGCTGTTCCATTTATCTACTACCCTTAAAAACTCCGCATATTTCATCTAAGCCTCCGACTCTCCAGTTTTGGATGGAATACTTGAGCTGATTGCTTCGCTTTTCCTCCAACTTGCACCAGAACGTCTCTCCATTCATAACCCAACATGGCCAAGACAAAAGTCAAATGATTTGAAATGATATTGAAAAGGATTCTTAGTTACATTTTCTTGGGATGTGGTTTCCATCCGAAATGCAAGATATTAAAGCATCTCCCTCATCATCTGTCCCTACTCTTCTGAAGTCATTGAGATGCAATACATTTTGGTTCAAACACAAGATTAAAACCCTAAAATCCGTAGGTTTTTCATACAGGCTGCCTTGCGTTACATATCCTTGATAAAAGTGCATTAAAATGATTGAAAACAGTGTTTTTTGATGATGTTCCATCGGTTAAAATGAAGAAAATCTCCATCCATAATCCATTCCTTTTTAGAATCCCATACACAATTTACTGCAGTCAAATACCCCCTGGCACTGAACGTCACTATATGAAAAGGAACATCTCCAGATAGTACTTATCCTCCATTCTGGACCAGCTCCAAATCCTTAATATTCTATAATCCTGTTCTGGTTCCTAAACTTACACCCTTTGTATTGTGGGAGTTGTAGTTTAGGGGCTACTATGCGCACCCTTCATTTAGGCTGAAGTCTAGCTGGGGGGTAGATGCAGTAATTGACTGCAAGTCCAGCTGCTGAGGACTACAACTCCCATCATGGATGACCAAGCCTGATGTGACTTCTGTGTCCAGAGCAGCCAGGACATGTGAAAATTCCCTATTACTGAACAAATTTCTTGGATTCATAAAAAAAGACGATTAACATAAATTGCAACGAATTAGAGTTAACCCTTTATGTTAAAATAACCACATTCTTTATCGAAATGGTTAATGGATCTAGAAGTATTAGTATTGCAAACATCTCCTGTTCAGCATCATAGCTTGGTTGTAGTTAATTATATACAAATATTTAATAATAACCCTGATGCAGCAACCAAACACAAAAACTGTTACAAAAAACCCCAAAACAGTTGATACATTTTAGAGAAAGAATAACAATTAAGAACTTTCAGAAAGCAAAACAAACCATTTCTATAACACATTCCCCTGCAATAGGTTCGTGGATGGTGAGACTGATTAACACATTCTTTGCCTGAAAGAGTGTAACCCTACCAGCAAGGGTTAAAACAGACCATTGTATAAAATGTACAACGATTTTAATATATATTAGCCTGGTTGTAGGTATAATGCAGATATTAATGATCATCAAGGCAGACCAGGCTGACACCCTCTTGGTTTATAATTCAGCAGAATAAGTGTGTGTGTATTAAATATATGAAGTTATATTTGAGGCATATTAGCCCACTTTCATCAAAGCCCCTCCATAGCACATGAACCTTATAAATAACAAGCAACCACAGGCTCATCTGCTGATATGGACCCCAAACTCCCATGACCATAAGCCAGCAAAGTGTCAGTCCACAGCAGCTCAGTGCACATATCATTACAACAGGGTAAAATGGAGAAACAAGAAAAAAGGGGGCAACCATACCTGACATGCAGACAATGAAATTGGCTTGCAGGACCAATATAACCTCCCAAACAATTTCCATTCTAAAAATATCATTCCAGCTTCATTAACTCAGAGGAAGTATAAAATATCACACTTTCCAGGGCTTCTGCCTGCTTTCCATACTGGTGGAAGGTATTTCCCAAATTTGCTTAAACATGTCCAAAAAAGAAAAACGCAACAAAAAAAAAATCCAGGAGGAAAAAACAAATTGGTTAACTTGTATCCTTTTTCTCCATTAAAGGACAAACAGAGAAAATATCCAGTTGTAAAGATTATTTAAACCACAGAATATAGTGCAGGGTGATATAGAAACCTCCTAGCAGGTTATCCTTGTAGTCTGCTCCCAATAGATGCACAAAAAGAGATCAAACCCTATTTTATCCATTTAAGCTGTTTCTTTCCAAAAAAAAGGGATATCCATAGATAGACTTTTCTGTTTCAAGAAAAAAAAAAGACAAATAAAAAAACATAATTATAAGTCCCATAAACCAGAGATAGAAGAAAGACACCCCAAAATATGTAATAATGTGATGCTATGTGACAAGCTGCTGGGAGAAAGCGAAGATAATCCATAGGTGCATTGCAGTTCCACCGGTGGCCAGTAGGGGTCACTATAACACAAGGCAGCTTTATACCTTGTGCCCCATTTCTATAAGGTTCTTCCTATAGAATCCAGGTGCTCAGTTCAGATACTTCTCTATTTTCTATAAGAGCTATTAGTGCTTTCAATGAGATACTTGCCGTAAAATACAGATACAGCAGACAATTTATAGGTATGGTCAGATTAGTTTTTAACAGAAACTCAAATGAAGGTATTTTTATTTATTACTTAAGGATTAAAGGGGGAAAAAAACAGGAGGGGATGGATTTCAAGGGGTTATTAGTGGGGAGCCAGTCTTGTTTATTGCATGCAATGAGATGGGAATTTACCAAAGCTGTAGAGACATCCTAATGGACCCGGAGTATGAAGGATGGAGAAGGCTCTTACTCACCAGACCTGCTCCTGATTGCCCTGGCCAGCAGGCACTCCCCTCTGTTCCCAGTTGAAGGTGGTCTCCTGAAGCTGGCTGGTTAGTGGTGGTGGGGAGTGCTGAAGGGCAGGGGGAGGGGGGTGCAGGGCTCTCTTACTTTTGAGATGAGTGTGTAGCTGGAGGCAGCTCCTCTTGTCCATGAGCAGCTCAGAGGGAATGTGGAGTGCGAGCTCCCTGCTCATGCGCGGCAGTCCTTACACTGGAGCTCTCCGGCTGGGGAGGGAGCGCACGGCTGCAGGTGAGGAGAGCGATGGGGGCGCCATAGGTCACATTCCAGCACTCACCGGGCACACAGCCCCCCTGTAGCGCTTAACAGCGAGTCCGACCTCACTTAATAGCGCCCGGCACTCACATTCAAAAGCCACGGAATAGCGCACATTAACTGCCGAAAAAATAGACTGCTTTTAAATAGCGCTCCAAATCACCGCTACTCAATAGCGCTAAATCCACAGCATGTCGGTAGCGCTAAATACGCGGTCGCTTTGTAGCGCTCAGTAGTCAGTCAGTAGCGCTCTTTTGCTGATAAGGTATAGCACTGTGTACTGCGTACAATCATACCGATAATGTGCGGATAGCGCCGTATTTACAGACACCCGACAGCGCTGCGATCAGTGTCATATAATAACTGTTCTACTTCTACAAGCACTCCGAGCCAGACCATAAACTAGCGTTCAATCCACTGTCAAGCGCTAAACTGGCGCTAAGTTCTGCCTGATGCCAGCCTCTATTCACTGCCGCAGCTCTGACAGCTACAATCAGCCCTCCTCCGAAGCTGCCCTTTACCACCCCCTCCGGGCACATTCACCCTGACCTGAAACTACCCCAAGTTACAGCCAGGCTAGAGCTCTACAATTACCTCCAGCCCCCAGAGCTGCACAGTGCTGTGTTCATCTTAACCCTTCAATCACCAGACCTGTGCCTTGTTGCACTGGATCTAAATGCATTGCCTCCTCTACAAACTTGTCATCCAAAGCAATTGCCCTCACTCCAAAATGCCACCTCCTCTGCAATCATCCCCTGGGGCAGTTACTCTGGCTTCACTTCCAGATCTGCCCCGCACAAAGTCCATCCTCCATCTGCTTTGTGTTGCTCTTCACCCTCTCTGGCCTGGAGCTCCCCATCAGTGTATTCACTGGACCTGCCCCCCCCCCCCCCATCCACTGCATCACTGGGATTTCGCATGCAGACTAACTGGTATCTAATGGAAAAAAGTCACCCCCCCCCAGTATGTCTTAAGATGACTTAAGACTTTATATTAAGTCTTACTCTACTCACAAAGTGTTAATGGAATGTTTATAAACACCATTGTTACATTGTTACTATTTATACCATATACATTGTTTATATATTTAATATGTAGCAAAATATTATTTTTTCCCCATTTTTCCCTTGTAATATAGGCCTCTACTCTTTGCTCAATAATGAAAAACCTCACCCTTGAAATTAAAATTTTTAATGTGCACAGAAACTCAATTTAATGTTCATTTTAACTTTTTTTGTTGCAGATATGTTATCTACTCATCAACCGTTTAGTTTTTCATCCTCCAGACATTAAGTAATTTAGTTACAAGGATAATTACTCTAAAAAGGATGATATGTGAAAAAAAAGAGTAATTAGAAGCTGCTTCTTAAAATATACAGATTTTAGTCCCGTGACATCATAGAAAGATAGAATTTTCTGTTCAGCCCCATCTGGTCTGCCCGTTTCTCCCGCTGTAAAGACTCAAACCTCAATTAGTCGTTGGTTTCGTCTTAGATTTAGGAACCATATGTCTATAATGTCTTAATGTTTCCATTCCTTTGCTGTATAACCCTCTACCACTGCTGCTAGGAGGCTGTTCCATGTATCTACCACCCTCCTGCTAAAGAACAGGGCCAGACAAGCTCTTCCTGCTGATGCTCACTGCTCTTGATAAGGAAGAGGAGCTGAAATCAGTCTTATACATATATAGCAGGCTTTAATATATCAGCAGCAATGATTACAGCCATTAAAAGGAGTAGTACGTGCTTTCAAGCTTTACCCTGCAGAGGGGTCTGTTTAGCAGATGCCGCGTCTGGATGGATCACACGCTGCAGGTAATGATCTCAATCCACTCATTCTCTTCTTACAAACCCATTTACTATGTGGAGCTGCACCTACTGTTTGAAGATGGGATCCTTAAATTTAATTAAGTCTCCTTCCAACTGATGATTTGTTTAAAGCTCTCACAGTCATAGATAATGAAACAGTTTATTTTAACGTGTTTTAACAGCATCATCTTCTTCCTGACCTAAATCTTCTTTAGTTCTATACACTAAATAAACCCCATGTATTTGTGTTTATAGGTTAAAACAAGCAATATTTAGGAATTCCAAACTCACATCCGGGTCTATTGGTTAAGAAGTCAAGTGGTCAAACAAGTAAAGGGTTAACTTGACTGTGCAGACTGCATTTCAGTCTCATGCAAAAATAACTCTAAAAAATTAACTGACCTGCGTGCCGTTTGTCATGGGTTGCTTGTGCCTGAAACTTAAAATTTTGTGAGTTACAGGCGAGGGAATGCGAGTTCAATGTGAATGCGCATGTCCTCATCTGTAACTCGCAAAATACCCCCCCCAGACTATATTGAAAAAACAATAATAATTAAATTATTATTGAAATGGACAATAGTTTTTTTTTTTTTTTTTTTAAATGAAGGTGCTAAACCAAAGAGTGGTTTAATGAAGGTGGATGTGTAACTAAATATCCTTCTAGTTGTATATGTTCCTTTATACACCTGTCTCCCGTATCACCTGCTAATGGGGATGAGAGGGTTAATATATATATATATATATATATATATTTTATATATGCCTTAGGGGGGGCATGGACTCCCATATGTGCTTCGCTTTCACCCCTATACCATACCCAGTGGGAGAGTAGCGCCACTTGGGTTGTTTGGATATCATTAAATCAGAGGAGAACATAAAGGGGTCATCTCCACACTGTGCCACCCTCACCTTGAGATTGGGGTAAAAACACTGAGATTCAGCCAAACCTTGAAAATTTACAGGTGTTTCCATTAGCCTTGATAACTAAACTAAGATATCTTGGAACTTCCAGGCTCTTGGCTCCCTGGAGCCTAATGTTGATGGGTGGGGCTAGGATTATTTGTGGGAGGGACTGACAATGTTTTGGGTGGGGCGAGCCCCAAACACTTAATATTTCTATAGGGGGTGGAAGAGAGAAATGGACACTTCCAAGTGTAATATTAAGTCTACGAAGACCTGATGAAGAACTTGGTGGCCACCATGTCTAGCTCTTTCACCCAAAGTTGAGCTGGAAACACAATCTATCAATAAAGTTACAGGATTCAAAATGATTTTGACGTGTCCCATAACTTAGAACCTGTTTTATGTCTTGAAGGTTATGGTTTCGGTCATACTCTTTGTTATTTTTCAATTATTATTATTTTTTTTGAACGTATATTTTTGCGTCTTAAAACTTTATGAGTGTTCCAAATAACCTAAAACACACAAAGGGAATAATCAATATCATAACTGTAAAAATACAAACGGCTTTTACTGATGAAACCGGAACAATCCAATAGCTGTAAAAAGAAAACGAGCAAAAATGTTATCCGACTTTGGACGGAACTTTCTGAGGCCTAAATAAAGGGAAATAGGTTGTTGTTCTGTTTGAATGGAAGGGTATTGAAGGCTATGCATTCTAAGTCGAGTTGTGAAAGACTTGGGGGCTGGGGGCAATTTAGGGCACATGGTAATACTGGACCCCACCACTCTAAAGTAGCTACCTCATCTCACGTGGACTCGCACTCACCCTCACCCTCACGTATTTTATCTTACCTTGTCTGGCACCCGCCTTTCCACTTTCTTAGGGGGTCATGTTGGGGCGACACTGCTTGATGAATCTGGGCCAGCCCAGGGGGCAAATGCCACATGCCCCTGTTATTCAGGCCACCATTAGACTGATAAAGGAAGTTAACCCATTCCCAGCCAAACCCAGCCTTAATGTAAAAGGAGAACAATTTTAGCCAAGGATGGTTCTTTTCCTCTGCCGCCATGATAGGTTCTTCGAGCCTTTGATCATGTTATGAAGAGAAGGGGGGTGGGTAATTAAGCACAGGGCATGAATGTTATGCCACAATTTGCCACGGATCTCCACTGATGTAAAATAGTCACTTTCACTGAAATCAAATATATTTACACTAGCTAACCCCCCCCCACAAACTAAAGGTAATAATAATAATAATAATACATAATAATAATAGTAAAAAAGCACTTTTTTCCCTCTATGTCAACAGCCTATCAGTGCCTGCTTTTATGTCACATGACAATTAAGCATTCCCAAAATTATGATCGATGCTATGTTTTGCTTGACTATGGAAGTATTTCAGGGAAGGGTCTGGGCGTTCAATAATATTAGAAATCATGTTTTTTAAAAGTTTAAAATTTAACATAGAATAGAGCTCTGTTAATAAAAAATGTAGTATATGGCTACACCCCCGAGCCCCTTTATTATCTTGGCTGAGAGTGGATCTAATGTGGATGGACCCCAAACAAGCCAGTTTCTTTGTATGTGAAGAATACTCTTTACGCATGCTGTCTTTGACATACTTGACTTCACCGGCTGAATACCCCCTGTCTGAAAAGCAAATTACCATTAGAAATAATTGCATTAATTTCATCTGGTGTACGATATAAATCATATCTGTAACTCCGTGGGAGCTCAGCCTTGCAGGTCTTCATGTATTTTTCAGATGATCAGGCAGGCTTGTCTGATAGACCTGCTGGGGAGCCGGAAGATTAAAAGGCGGACGCGTAAAACGGTTCTCAATGACTTTCTGCTGTTAAAATATGTGTTTTCCCATTAAAGAGTCCACAGAAACCAAGGAATTCTACAGCGGTCACATCCGTGTTTATTTATCAAGTGCTGGTTACGTTGTAACACCACACACCGGGCAGAAAAAAAAGACATATAAATGTAACAGCCGTACCTAGGACTATGGGGAAAAAAACACTCCCACGTTCGCTGAAAGTTGTAAAAACCTTTGAAAAACATTAAAAAAATCTCTTTCTTGCTTGCACTCTATCAAGTATACACTATGTGAACAAAAGTATTGGGACACCTGAAGCCAACAGTGGCTTTGATGACATCACATTCTTAATATATAGACATTAATATGTCGTTGGTCCCCCTTGGAAGCTTTTGTGAGGTTGGCCATGATGTTGGACGAGACGCCTGCCTCACAATCTCCGTTCCAGTTCACGCCAAAGGTGGTCGATGGGGCTCTGTGCGGCCGGTCAAGTTCTTCTGCATCAAGCTCATCCAGCCATGTCATTGTGGCTTCATACTGGAGTAGGGTCTTCCCCAAACTGTTCCTACAAAGTCTGAAGCAGAGCATCGTCCAAAATGTCTTGGTGCTGAAGCGTTAAGATTTTCCTTCACTGGATGTAAGGGACCCAACCCCTGATTTCAGTAATTAGGAGATGCGGCCCCAATAATTTTTGTCCATATATTGGCTCACAAAGCAAGGTCCATAGTTGGATGAGTTTGTGGTGGAGGAACTTGACCGGTCGCGCAGAGCCCCGACCTTAACCACATCGAACGCTTCGGAATGACCTGGAATGGAGACCACAAACGCTCTACTGGATGAATGGGCAAAAATTCCCACTTATATACACTTTAAAAAAACCTCGTGGAAACCTTCCCAGAAGAGTGGAAGCTGTTATGGCTTCACCACTACTACTTTCACTACACCTTTAATTCTAAAGACAAAGCACCCTCCACTATACAATTACATTTATTCCCTATTCTTATATACATGGAATAAAATTAGATTCTTAGGTCTTAAACTCATATTATATGAATTTTTTTTATATATATATATTTTCTGTGTTTGATGATTTGTGTTACATTGAGAATCCCTCCACAAATATCTAGAGACATTTCTTCATCAGACAAGATCATACACTACAGAAGCCATTATCAATCTTTTTTGACATTCCGGTATCTAGGGTCTGCGTAAACGCATGGTTCATAATTAAAGGAAACAGAATCTTTTCTTTACAAAAAAATAAAAAACTACAAATAGAAGCGCAACGAAAAGAAAAAAAAAAACTTTAGATGTTTAACTGAGACCAGGGAGGACTATGTGGCTTTTAATCTAAAGAAAGCAAAAAGTTAACATTCTACCTTAATGTACAAAAGAAAACAAACTTTATACAAGCAAACTTATTCTTTTCCGGTTTGATGAAATTCATAAAAGAGCTGCTCAGAATTGAAAATGTGAGTTATTATATCCATTAGAAGGACACATTCTTCTTCTAAAACATGGTTGTCCAGCCTGAAGCCCAACAGCCAAGGATGCCTCAGTTCTTCTGAATGTCTCACAATGAAGTCATGAATGACCCAAACATGGAAGTTGTCTTCTTTCCTCCATTGCTAACAGGTCCACCACCATGGAAGTTGTCTTCTTTCCTCCATTGCTAACAGGTCCACCACCATCCCAAATGAAGCTCACATCGACCCACCCATTGATATTTCTTTTTTGCACTTAACCATATTAGGTATTTCTTAGACTTAAACAAGAGTTTGGCTGGACCTGCTTGATGACCCAAACATGGAAGGTGTCTTCCTTCCTTCCTCCATTCCAAACAGGCCCACCACCATCCTAGCTGTAGCTCACATCGACCAACCCATCCATCTTTTACTTTTTACACTTTGAAAACCATATTAAATATTTCTTAGACTTAAAGAAGTGTTTGGCTGGACCTGCTTGATGACCCAAACATGAAAGATATCTTCTTCCTCCATTGCTAACAGGCCCCCTACTGTCCTAGCTGAAGCTCACATTACCCACCCATCGATCTCTTCTTATTTACACCCTGTGGCAGGATGGCCCGATCAAAACAAGAAACTCAGAACACCAGCAGAATAAAAGCAAGATGTGGTTTATTGCAGCTTTGTATAGTCCACAGTATTGCACTTCATAGTGTAAATAAACCAAAACCAAAACAAATCCTTTTGATAAAGTCTGAGGGCCTCTGGCTTGACTGCCTCTCTCCCCGTTTCCAGACCCCTAATGCCTCTAACGACCGCCCTTTAAGCACCTGAGTGCAGGTTAATTGGCTCCACCTTGCTGACCTCCAGCAATTAACCCCCTCATGCTGGGAATAATGAGCGTTCCAATCTGCCACTTATGTAGACAGACTCCATAACCTTGCCACAACCCTTAAAACCATATTAGATATTTCTTAGACATAAAAAAGTGTCTGGCTGGACCTGCTTGATGACCCAAACATAGAAGGTGTCTTCCTTCCTCCATTCCTAACAGGCCCACCATCATCCTAGCTGAAGCTCACTTCAACCCACCCATCGATCTTTTCTTTCCTACACTTTCAAACCCATATTAAATATTTCTTAGACTTATAGATGTGTTTTGGCTGACAGTCTACTTTATTTAGCTACTTGGATCTTCCTACTGAATGCTTAAAATGTCTTTCTGGTTGAATCCCGCAGAACAATCTTTCATCCAAACATAGCTTTAAGACAATTTTAAGATTTCCAAATGCTGTTGTGTGGCCCTTTGGGTACGAGTCGCTCCCTAGCTGTATTGTGGATCCATATCAGATTGGTGTTAGGGTTATTGAGATTAACAAGTGTGCATTGTGTTCCATTTAGTCTGCCGATCGGAATACGGTATCTGCTTTTTATTATCCTTTTGGATTTCGGAACGTATAAAGCGATAGGGTTATTAAATGCTATTTCTACTCCATTCCTTTATTTTTTCCTGCAGTTTGAAAGATAAGTAGCTTGTTAGAGATTTCTTATTACCGGAGTCAGAAGGCGAGGAATCAGAGCAATTAGAATGTTGAACGCTATCTTTTTCTACCCTGACTTTTCAAAATAAGTAAAATGTTAACTTAGTTTGGAAACTTTTTTTTTTAATTAAAAATAAACTTTTTTTTTTTACATTAACTGGATATGGACATGGGTTTTGCCTGATCATTCCATTAACCCCTTCAGGACCGACATTGGCAAACTGCGTCTTCCCTTAAAGACCGCAGTTTTTTTGTAAATATTTAAATTCCGTGCTCGTGATTCGTTGCAAAGCGATCACGTGCACGGAATTGAGGAAGAGTGGCTGCTACGGACCGCTGGGGACACCCAGCGGTCAGTAGCAGCCGCCCCTCGCGTTCCCAGCGTCCATAGCGTATGTCCCGGTCTTGAAGGGGTTAATATTACTATAAATCATTCTAAAGGGACAGTTTATTGCCCCGCCAAAGAAGAATGCATATTAAAGTACCTTAGGTAGAAGCTGCAGCAGTCATCTTCCTCTGTGGTCCGATAATTCTTGGAGCTTGAAGGGCAGCCAATCAGGAAATAACTCATATTGACATCAACAGGAGCACTTTCCATCCATGTGCAAGGTCTTGTTGGAAACAAACAAAAAATACATAAAAGCAATTGCCTTAGGTAGAAGCTGCTGCACTGGGGCTCTGTGGTCCAACGATTCTCATCAATTATTGGCTTTTTCAAGCAGCCAATGGGTGGCAGGAAGGTTTTGCAGAATCTTCCTATCCATTTGCAAGGGGGACACCATGTCAATGTAAAGGGACTCTAGGACAGGTGTCCCTTTAACCAGAAAATCCCTTTTTTTATAAAATTTAAATAATGAATAAGCTCTATTTTTTATTTTTACAATAAGAATTTTAAGTTTGCGCTTTGCTGCTCAGCTCAAAATAAAACAAACATTTCACCAGGTTTAGTTTTTTTTTTTAACATTAAAAATCCATCAACAACGAGGCAAGGCTTGCGGATTATAAGCGAGGCATGTTAATTGCTTTAATTATTAACGTACAAAGCTAACCCTGCGATCCTTTGCAAAGTGTGTTTCAGACTAATATTTATTATTTTTATCTAAATGGCAAAAAAAAAAATAAGGCATTACGGCTGTTAGAATAAATCAAAGTCCACGAGAAAAAAGAAAAATAAGTATTTTTAATTAATGTTTTATGTTTTTTTTCTTGTATTTTTTTTTCATTGTGCCAATTTTCCCATGTAAAAGCATCAATAAATACAAATATTAAGGAAAAAAGCTTCCAGCTGAAGGGGCACCAGTGAAATCAGATGTTTTCTATAGAATTTTAATGGTTTTCTTGAGACGCCTTTTAATACTAGAAAGTAGAAAGTTAGGGCTACATTCAACGTAATAAGACTAAAACCTCACGCAAATGCAGCCTTGTGAGTAAAAGTAACATCCTGTGACTACGGAATAAACAGACAATTTCTCCGCAGTGAGATTACTGCAAGTAAAAAAAAACAACTTATAAAATAGGAGTAATGGAAAAAAAACAGTAAAAATTCATAGAAGCATAGAATCTGCCGGAAGATCATCCCAATTTGGTACGTCTGGTCTGCCTGTTTTTCCTGTTGTAGCCATTTGCCTATTCCCTGCATGTTTAAATCCCCTCACTGTATTAGCCTGTACCACTTCTGCTGGGAGGCTGTTTCACTTATCCACTGCCCTTTCAATGAAGAGCGACTAATCGTATCCTATTGGTATATTTTTAGCGTTTTATATGTTTTCAGTGCATACTGAAAAAAGCACACTTTAAAAAAAAAAATAAAATCTGTTATCAGAGCCAGGACTTGCCTATGGAATCACTAAGGACAGGTATTCGATGGATTTATCGCAGGGTCAGGACATCCTGGACTACAGCAAAAATACATAAAAAAAATAAATTAATTTTCTACATTAGAATTTCCCCCGTTACATATCATTTGCTTATTATCAAAGTGAACTTTTTGCCCCTTAAAAAAGGGTAAAAGAAGGCAGGCACATTTGAGTTAGCTGAAATAGAAGTCTACTGGAAGGGCACCTTGACCTGATTTCAAGATGACCTGACTTAAATTTAGTCAAGTTGAAAAGAGGCTCCGATCCAACAAAAGTGATCAAGTGTACAAGAAATCAAGCAAATTTGTAAAGCAAATTTGATGACCTTGTCAACAGAAAACTTGGTCAACCATCTCTATTCCCAAAAAAAGTGGTCAAACATGTCCAACAAAAGTGGTCAAACATGCCATGAAGTAGACTAAAAATCACTACCAACTTGATGACTTGTTCAACTGAGAACCTGGATCAGTTCGCTGTTGTTGGCCAACACAAGTGGTCTAACATGCCATCTGTACTGATGTAGAGTCCATCTTAACAATGCTTTAGTACAATCGACCCAAAGGTTGATGGGACACTCAAAATGTTGAACTCAACACAACCCAATAACATCTCGACCCTTCATGGGCAGACAAGTTTGCCCATGTCCCTCAACTCAACGGTACGTTAACAACGGAGAATTATATTTTGATAAACTGTGTAGACCAGGAGACAGCGCTGGCCATGCAGCCTCCAACCAAGAGAACTTTATCTCCAATAAATACATGGAGCCGCATTGTGTACAAGCATACAGAAGTCCTACTGATAACACGCTGCGTCTGAACTTCAACTCCAATTGCTTCTCGTTGATTTAATTTCTTTTCCTAGGAGTTTTTTCTTTTTCTTTTCCCTCTTACTCACATAACGCATTTTTATTCGAGATGACATATCCGACACAAGCGACAGTCCATGAAACCGAGCGAAGGAATGAAGTCGGAATGAATAAGCGATCTTGTTCGTGCATGCACACATTAACATTACAATAAAAAGTAAATTTACTGTTATGGGACGCCAGTTGTGTGATCTCTGATAGTAAGTACCTTGGGTTGCAAACTGTTATGATGAAATTTATTGTTCTAGAAATCTTGCATATATTACCTGGAAATCTTCATTCACGATGTAATAGCACTCACTTCACAGATGTCACAACATAAAGTTACGCATTTGTATTTCTTAAGCACAAAGTCTGACATTTAAATTGGTGTTGGGAACTAAACTTCCATATGCTTTTCCTCTGTTTGTTTTAGTTTTATTTTTACAGCCAATTCATATCACGGTATGAAAGATATATAACTCAAAGCCGGCTTTGGTAATTTAATCAGAGGCAACACGAGTATTTTTTTTTTTTTTTTTTTTTTTTTTTTAGAACGGCTCTAGATATTTCATACTGTGTGTTTTATAGAAAGGTAAAGAAATTGCCAGGGCGGGTGAAATTATTACGAAATTACGCAAAAATGAAGCATATTTTTTGCTGGAATATATTTGTTGTTGTCAATATTTTAATAACCTTGGTGATAAAAAATATGGACATATTTAAATAAAAAAAATATTTGTATTATATTGCAATTTATTATCTATCTACCTAACTGTCTATTAATATTGAGATAATATATCATGTAATTATGGTCATCTGAGGCTTGTGACGGGGCATATTCCTAATTAAAGGGGTTCTTCCACCATTTGTTTTTATTACTAGTGTCAGATTAACATGATGTATACCTGGAGTGTTCAGCTTTGACTGCTTAGACCTCTTGACTCAAGGAAATCCACCAAAAATCCTGCCCGTAGCCTCAAATAAATACACAACCACCAAATTATGGAGGGGTAGGGCATTTGGCCAAAGCTTGGTTGATAAGCCCACCAGGAAAGCACCATAACAGAACCTTTAAACGACCTGCCAGCCACTGAGCCTTGTCTTCAGGACATTCCTCTCCAAGCCTTCTTCTGGACAAGAACCCGGATCAAGACGTCGATAAGCACCGGTCAGGGGGGAAACTGCTTCTATGACGTTAAGAAGGGGGCAAACAAAACACAACACAGAAAACATAACCCAGAACACCCGACTAAAACCCTGATTGTTGGGCAGGAAGGCTCGAGCCGCATCAAACTTCAGGATGGGAAACAGGTCAACCATCTCTCACCTCTCTTTTATTCCTTTTTAATTAACAATGTTGCACGCTCTGCCGGTAGGAAAGCGGGATGCTGACGGCACATTTAGGCCAGCAGTAATCTCCCTCGTCCTAACTGCTCCAGGGACCTTTTCTAGTTATTTAAATAGTAATCTTTTTGGAGTCATCAGCTAGGACTCATTCAGAGAAACCCATGACATATCCTGCACAATAAGCCGGTTACAAGCATAGGATTTCCCCCTGCTGTCAATAGTTCTCACCCATATTTATTGGGCCGTGGGTCGCACATTAAAGGGATTATCTCACGGGAAGGAGTTATACTCTATAAGAACCAGGAACTGTTAGTACTCGTTACTCTACTTTTAAATGTAGTTCATTAAGAACAAAGCATACATTTTAGGCTGAGGTCTGTTTTTTTATCAAATCCTGAATCAATATTCCTTATCCTAGTTAAGCTGAGTGGATCATTTTATATTCGTATACTCGTACTGGGATGTGCGAGTGGAGTAGTGTCCTGGAACGCTGGGTCAACATTCTTGGTCCTTTTTAAACATTCCATTCCATGATCACATACCTATGGTATAACCTCTGCCTGATATTGGTAAATTAGCATTTATGCCCTGTAATAAAGCTAGGATTATTGATTAGAACAAGCCAACCTACTAACTATCCCGCCTTAGTCAAGATAGTCCTGAAATACTGATGTCTGGGTGTTCTGGAGCCGCTCGAATGAGTAGAAAGGAAACCCTGGAGATGTTTGGAATGAGATAGCGGTGGACCAACTGGTGGTTCCCGTGTACACACTAAGAGAATACTCCAATTGTGGTCTCTCCATTTGTATTTAATCTCCTTTGTTTTAGGTGAAAACCATGGAAACACATATATGGATAGAACTTACCCCCAGATGATGTAGGTCTCAAAGAGACATCCCAGTGTCCCAGGGAGCCCCCAGAACTTTCAATTTCATATGCGTTTATATGACCTCCAAATTAGAATACCTTAGAGAGAAGCTGCAGCTTCAGTGCTGCAGCAGAACGACCTGTTTGTGGTCTGACACTGAAGCAGCCAATGGGTGACAGGGAAGCCCTTCCTTTGAAATCAATAGGAGCTTTTTTTTTGGCATGCACACAGGTGGTCTCGTTAGACCCCTATAGGAACGCTCACAGGGCCAGTATTGGAGCTGACTGGCAGTAAGTATCTCACATCCGGCCAAACTCATCTCCAGCATGGTAAATAGCTGCAGGGGGGAGGGGCAAATGCATTTGGGGTAGAATCCCTCTATACAGAACATGAAAATGTACAGTGATCTCTCAGCCATCGCATGCATTAAAGTGATTATGATGGCTGGACGGTCCCTTTAAGTTATTATTATTAAAAATCTGAAAATGACAAAAAATATACCAAGTTACACCAAGACGTCAGCACTTTAATTTCCTTCTATCGTAAATCCACAACGGTTTAGAGTACTAGCTTGAAAAGTCAGAAATATGACACGATATGTCATATGTTTGTTCTTTATGATTTGAAGAAAAAGCGCTGACGGAATTAACATTCTACCTGCATTTGGTTTGTTAGATATGTTTGATTTTTTTTATTTTAGACTCTCTTATTCCCGTGAAATACTATGTGACTCAATTCCCACATGATTTATAGAGCAATTTGCACAATCTGTTATTAAAATCTCGAGTTTTATAGCTTTTAAACTAAAACTTTAAATTTGCGGGTACTTTGAGCTATCTTGGTCTCTTAAGGGAGTTATAGGATGTCGTGTTAACTACAAAAAAAAAAATTATTAAAAATATTTTTTTATGAAAAGGTACATATAAGGAACAAGATGATTAGATTGCGCCGGGGGAATAAATTTAGCCTACTTTAAAAATGATTTCAAACAATATTGGGCAAAAAAAAATAGATTGTTTTTCTAAAGGGTTAATATATAATAAGTGAATGGATCAGGACCACTGAATGGAGGCCGACCAGGGTCGTAGAATAATCATGTATAAAAAAAAAAATATAAAATATATATAAAAAAAATAAAAATGGCAAAAAATAAGATTTAGTGGACCTTAGGTATGAAAAACATTAAATGCCCTAAAATAGAACACTCATAACCATTCCTCATCTGCAATAATCATTAACATAATGATGTATATAAATAGAATCGTATCATCAAGGTATATTGTTTCTCGCTGATGATTAATATTGTTTTTTTGAAAAAAAATTCTACTATATATGCAATCATAATGAAATAGATTGTATTAGAAATTCATGTAAAATACAATAAAAGTGGAAGTCGCGATCGTTGCAGAGGTAATTGGTCTGGTTTTGGATGTTCTGAATATCACAGCTGATTACTGAGCCCCCGGAGGGGGGGGGGCAGCTTTGATCTATAGGGGTGTAAGGTGGGCTTGATATTTATTGACTACCCTGGTCCACCTACTCCATGCCCCTGTTCCAGTGTTGGAGTTGGCCATAGCCCCATAGGCAACTAACTCTGCCAACCCCCCCCCAGGTCATCTGCCCCACAGTTGGAGTGGAAGAGCAAAGGGTAAGAAGTTGGAACCCTGGGGAATATCAAATTCTCTTCTTCTTCATGGTCAATAAAGTACACCCTTTGATGTTTTGAGGGTCACAGAGTAGTTGGTCCCCTAAAATACTTTACCAAAGGGTTAATTGTGACATCCTTCATTCAAGAGCCGATCCGCCGTCTCAACAACATATTTAAATGCTGCAAAGTCCAGAGGGAAATTATCTCTTAAATTACTTAGGAGAAAAAGGCTGTATGTCTTGACACCGAAGGATTAACTGCTACTACATCAGTTAATTTGTTTCGAAGACGCTCTACTTTCTTTATACTGTCTTAGGTTTAACATTCTAACAAACGCATCACGGGCAAATTCTGTGATCTCTATGCTGATATTTTACTACAAAATTCTGATTTTCCAAGTGTCCGGGAGTTAATATATTTAATAAAATGGTTATTATTGCCATGCGGAATAATGCGATGGTTCCAATTAACACTGTCTTGCATAGCGCATTAATATTTTGCATGCATCTGATACACTGGATGTAATTGAAGGTTCTGCTCGTCGAGGTGCTGGCTGCCATCCATGGGCTCAGCTCTTATGCCAGTAAATTGTTTGGGCACATATAATTACTAGGCCTGTCAAACAGAACCATGCTACTGATATAGTGAGCAATTTTCAGATTGTCTAGGAATATTTAAACGCCTCGGGATATTCTACTGAGGACCATGATTCTTACATTCATAACTGGGAATGTGTTGATATTAAGAACTGTTGAAAGCGATAACCCTTCAGTGACCCGTCCCATTGGTTGATGATCCGAAGGCAGGTTAAAAACGACAACCCCTAAGTGAACAATCCCATTGGTTGTTGATCCAAAGAGACGCTAAAGGCGACCAGCTTTAAGTGACCCATCCCATTGGTTGTCATTAAATCGAAAAACCCTTAAGGATCATTGATTAAGGACCATTGAAGGAGATAACCCATAAGTGACCCATCCCATTAGTTGTTGATCTGAAGAACCACTACAAGTGACAGCCTTGAAGTGATCCATCCCATTGGCTGTAAATCCTAAGGATGGTTGAAAGAGATAACCCACAAGTGACCAATCCCATTGGTTGTTGATCACAATAGCTGTTGGAAGTGATAACCCTTAGGAGACCCGTCCCATTGGTCGTCGGTCCTAAGAACCTTTGAAAGAGATGACCCTTAAATGACCCATCCTGTAGGTTGTCCATCCTAAGAACTGTTGAAAGTGATAACCCTTCAGTGAGCCATTGGTTGTCATTCTTAAGGATCGTTGAAAGAGATAACCCACAAGTAACCCATACCATTGATTGGTGATTCTAAGAACCTTTGAAAGTGCTCACTCTTAAGCGACTCGTCCTATCGGTTGTTATACTCGATCCTGTGGGTTTAGGGATTAGTAACCTGTTTTTCATTGGAGATATAGATTAAATCCCACCGTCATGAATTTGGTTGGTGCTCAGGTCCTGAGAGGGCTTCATATGTGTTTTACCTTTTAAACCTTGGAACTTTTTCAACAAAATGTTTCTAGAACTTGTCCACGTGAAGGTCAATTCCATCTCTCTTTTTATATCGGTTTTTAATTATTAATTATATTTTCCTTTTAACAACATGAACCAGAAAGTTAAAAAAAAATCATCACTCGCTGTGAGCAATTTGGCTTCTGAATTTTTGAAGTTTACATACATTACAGGCCGGTCTTCTTGAGCTGCTACACCAATTAATGATATGAAGACGGTTAATAACATAAAAGAAATCTCACTTTAGACAGCACCGACAAGGGGTACTTCCAAATGAATTGTTAGCGATATGACAACGTACCGAGTTCCAGACGACCGTGGCATACAAGGATAATTAATAAAATGTATCGGTATACATGCGAGACATATTTTCTTCGTTTTGAATGATGTTCTTTGTTATCAGTAAAAAAAGACAAGTTTTAGAAGTGAGAGAGTATAACACAGTAATTTATATTGATGAAAATCAGAAACTATTCTCAAAAAGTAATTATCAAGGAAACTCAAAAACAGATGATCACGATAAAAGAATGTGACATGCACTAGTGAATGAATTACATTGCAAAAAGTGTGAAAACGCATGTAAAAAATTTACTTATGTAGTTGGTAGGTGGTGCATCGGACTTTGTGGCCCCCTGGAGGCCAGATAGTTGGTTGCATCTCAGCCTTCTCTTAAGGTCACTTGTCCCTGGACTGGTTCACAATGTACCTGCTGCCACACCTGTGAATCATCAGTCGTCAGTAGCCTATTTCTAACGGAAAGAGGGAAAGCAACCCAAAAGTATCAGTACCCAAAATTATACTTTTGGGTAGCTTTCCTTCTGTACAAAAGGTCTACCCTTTCTACCCTGTCTACCTTTTGTACAGGGCTGCGGAATCTCATGCCGCCATATAATAATAATAATAATTATAATAAAGAGTCCTTTAAGGCTACGGTGCATGTATTTTATATGTAGATTAAGGTATGCTAATCCATATACATACCTGGGAACTCTCCTGGTTTAAGCGCTGCTTCTCCGGTTCTCCGAGTCAACACCCGAATCTCCTGGTCGCGGGAGCGGGGTCTTGACACGCCCCACTCTCTGTCCATTTTTCCTTTAAATGGAGTTGTTGACTGCACTGACATTGGAGGACACGCCTGCTGACATCAATGGGAACACCCACTGACGTCAGTGGGCAGTCCTGGCTGGGTCTCGTAAGGGTAGGCCCCCGGGTAGGCGGACCCAACAAGTTCCCAGGTATGTCCGTATAGGGGGAACTAAGAGAGAGGGTGGAGCTTAGTGTACTTTTCTCCCAACTGGAGAAGCTCAGCCCCCATATCTGATCCAGTGTATAAGTCATTATTTTTATAACATATATATAATACACATATAGGGTCATATAATTTGATGTTATCTACATGATACAGCCCTTCATTATTCTCATTGTTTTAACAAGTCCCACACCAAAAGCACTACCGCTCATAGAATATAATTATCCGAGCAATTAAGAAACCATTATAAATACCCTTACAGCTGCTAAGAAAATTCTTCTCTCATTAGAATATCCACAGTGAGCCACGGCAGACAATATGATACATCGTTGATGAGCTGAGCAATTACAAGTGTCTTCATATTCCTACCTCTACATGTTTAAATAACATCTTGTTGATGAAGCCACTGTCTTTTTGTCCTAATTATATCCGTAATAGATGGTTTCCATTGCTACCGCATACACAGAAACTGATAGAATATGTAATTCTCACATCTAATGGAAATCTTAATATCCGTCGGGCAACATTCTTCATGACTTTTTTGCCTCTAAGGGCAGCCATATTTCTCTCCAAGCCACGACCATCCTACTTCTTAAACCCCCTTTCGGTTCAAAAGGGGAACGCTTCTTCTTCTTCTGCGGGCATTCCGATACTTGCAACATTGTCTTACTAAAGTTCCTTCAAAAAATTAATTAATGACAAAGCCCGTACATGTACGCGCTCAAAATGCATTGTTTTCAATGAGTATAGAGACAGCCCATTGTTCTTAAGGGGTTAAGTAATAAGGTCTCATTGATCCCCTCTCAGCTACATGGGTTAAGGTGAAAGAACTACAGACTTGTTGAGAACCGAGGTCAAAGAGTGCGCCCCCAAAATTACAATTATCCTGTGATTATGAAGCAAATTCAGCAAATTTATTCGTAAATCTTAATCTTAAATTTACAAAAATAAAAAATAAAATACAAAAAAGAAAAAGTTTCAGAAATGTCTGATATATGAAATCAGTTAGCTTTTTTGGGGTAAACTCTACCATTGTGTGGATCATACATGGCCATAACTATGTAGGTTGATACCTTATATTTCTTATATTATTTTTTTAATAAAAATTATGGTTGCCAATCACTAAAAACTTTTTTTCAACTAACAACACTGTAAAATTAGGTTTTTACCTCTCTTCTCCAACAACTTTAACATCATAAATTTCACACAGAATTAATTTATATGATACTATTTGGCTTTTTTTGTGTTGCTTTTCTTTATAGTATAAAAGAACATAGAAATATACATGTTGATTCATCTGTTGGTGCAGATCACAATGGTCTGCCCGATGCCCAAGGCATAAAAAGATAAAAGATGTTCCAAAACTTAAATAAGAATTGATTTGGCGATTCAGAAGGGGTTTTCTGTCTTCAGAGCCGCTGTTGTTCAGAGTTCTTGCTTTCTTCTTTTATGTTTGTTGCCATAATATTGAGCATAACACTTTGTTACTATTGTGGTTCATACCTACGTGAGGAGATATCGCTAGGGACAATGGAATGGAATGAAAATGAAATGAAAGAGTCAACAGGACGTTCTACAGGATGGGGTGGCTTTTGGAGACTAGTCCTACAAGAAAGCAGAGGCTTCAGCTTTGCTTACCCACTTATGAGAATAGGAAAGGAGAGAAAGTGACCAAATAAAGTCCACTCCCAAAAAACGACCCAGGATTTTTTGTCCAAATTTTGAGAGTCTATTACAAAAGTCATATTTTTGGGACACTTGATTGGACATTTTGTCAACTGATAACCTCTTGACTACCTACCCTTCTTGACTAGCTACCCTTGACCATCTTGACTACCTACCCTTGACTTCTTGACTATGTATTGTTTCCTTTTATGCTGGTTGGCTCGACTACAGACCATGCTTGACCTGAAAACCCATCTTAATGTTAGGGTTTTGTTTTGACCATATTATTGCCTACTTTACAGCTGAAGATGTCTTAATCCTCAAGGTGATCCACCATTTTGGTGCCTTCTGCTCTAGCATGGTACTTGACACCATTTTTGGTCTGAAACATACACTCTAGCTTGGCACCCTTGTTTGGACCAGCAGAAGTACCCACACAGGTGACTGTGGCACAAAGGAGGACCTTTATGTGCCAAAAGAAAATGACGACAAGACATGGCCAATCCAACTGCATGGTTTACCATCTTCCAATAAATTAGACCTGCGTAAATTTGATGGCCGAACCATTTGACCCACCTTGTCTGCCATTTCGCACTTTTCCTGAAACGTCATGAATGGCCACGAGACGCATGCCTTGAAACGCTTGTGATGTGGGTTGGAAAGTTCTTTTTCATGTCTGTTTTCAGGCATGCACAAATTATTTTGCCCCCACTGTCAAAAACATTTAAATAACTATTCCACTCTCGGCTCTAAAACTGCAAAATGGGACGAAGAACGGGTTAAATCTCTACTTTCTCTTAGTGGAATTAGCCGTCTTCGCCAAATTGTAATGGAGAGGTAGACTAGCCAAAAGTCTTTGCCCAGAATATCAGTCCCAAATGTACTTTTATTTAATTACTCTGCCAGTACACTCAGCGTGAGTATGGATTGCAAAAACAGAACAAAATGTTAACATTTGTGTTAAAACCTCATTAAACAAAGCTAACAATATTTGCTCTAGTTTTTGAAAGTAAAATGTTATGTTTAGCTCAATACTGTAGCGACAATTTAAACAGGTAAAAGCTTTGTGGGAAGGATATTTTTACATAATATGATTTTTTTTAACATCATGGTGCTGTTTTTAGTTGGGTAGGTGTGCGTTAAGACACATGGAGACTGTATGGCTAATGTCACCTGTTCTGCTGGTTTCTCATTTGCCGCTGTGCTCGTGACCCTGACCTCGGCTTGTTCCCCTTTTGTGCTATACCCGTGACCCTGACCTCGGCTTGTCCCCCGTTTTGTGCTATACCCTGACCTCGCCTTGTTCCCCGTTTTGTGCTATACCCGTGACCCTGACCTCGCCTTGTTCCCCGTTTTGTGCTATACCCGTGACCCTGACCTCGGCTTGTTCCCTGTTTTGTGCTATACCCATGACCCTGACCCCGGCTTGTTCCTCGTTTTCTGCTGTGCCCGTGACCCTGACCTCGGCTTGTTTCTCATGCTGTCATTTGCTTAGCGTGTATCTGCTTTCTATCTTGGGTTGTGCACCATGTCCCCTTCCAAAACTAGTAAGAGATCTGCAGATGGCCACTCAAAGCCAAGGACTCAACACCTGGTGGACAGCGATCACCTTGCACAGAACTGGACTATCGTCGGACAACTAACAGACACACACTAACACATGGTTACACACGCTCACTCTAACACACACTTAAACACACACACATGTAATCACACTAACACACATACTCACTCTAACACACATATATATATATATACACTCACCTAATACACACATATTCACTCTAACACACACATACAACAACACACACATACTCACGCTCACACACATACTTACCTTGCATGTAGCTATTCTTCACGTTACCTAACCCCACTAAGCTTCCACACCCAAAAATTTTAGAGTGTTTTGAATTGCAATAACTCCTTGGGGGGAAAAAAAGAAATTCAGTTTCTTACCAAAAAAAGTGATTTGTAAAAAAATAAATAAAAATAAACATAATTTCCAACATAAAGAAAACACTATTTTTTCAGGCTCATTAAAGAAATATTTCCCATGCAGGGTAAAATTTGTGATTAAAAGACACTTTACCTGCTGTGCAGTCTAAGGGAATGAAACCTTTTTAAAAGCATACAAGGTCTCTTCCAAAGATTTATAAATATATTATAGACTAGAGAGTAAAAATGCAAGCACCGAACACATTAAGTGGCTCTTGAGATTCTTGGATACACAGCGTGCTCTTCATTCTACTGATGTATTTTTCTCCATTAAAAATAATGACTGAATACTTACAAGCGGGAGCCTAGGGATAAAATTAAGTTTATTCCTAAAACTAATTAATTCTTTAAATAGCACAAAAAAACAACTTAATTAATATAATAATTTTGTAGATGATATGACTTTAGTTGCATAGAACAACTTTGTAATTAAATGTGGCACGTACTGTCTTCAGGACAAAAAACATTCTCACTTGTGTCCCTAGCAGGTAATTTTTCTTTTCGTCCATTTTTTTGGCTGATTACAAAGATATAACATACTGATTTGTGTTTAGAATAAAAAAAGAGTTTTAGTAGCAGTATTTTTTTCAGCATATGTTCCTAAATCTGATGGTATAATACAAGTTGAGTTGAGGATGTTGTTATGGGTTCATTACACTAGGTGGCCTAGAGCGATAACTTTTTGAAATGGCTACATTTGGGGGTGGGGGGTAAACCTTCTGACCCTGCGAAAATAAATTCCATGATAGCAATGTTTACTGATGCTATCCTTGGCCTGGCCTAAGACAGCACTCAAGGTTTCCCCCTCTCTGGCCGCCATCCTCACTGTGGAGCACGAGGATATAATGTCATATCCTGGTGCTCCATGTCTTAATGTGTCCTATGAAGGCATCCTAAATGGTTGGTTGGGGAGTTGGTTGCCACTGAGCTGTGGCAAACCAATAATCCTGATCGCCCAACAAAGTGATTCCCCCCCCCACACTGTAGGAATATATCATTGCCCCCTCCTTGTATTGGAACATTAGTAGCCTTTTCTAACAAATATTGGTCTTTCTTACAGTGATGAAGTCTAACAAGATCCAACTGCAGATGGTCCTATGCTACGTTGATGGATTTGATGAGATTCAACAAGAGATGTCCCCATCTTACATTGATGGATCTAATTGGGTCAAACCACACAGGTTCCTACGCTTCATTGATAGATCTAATGAGATTCTATGAGACATGTTCCTATCTTACGTTGATGGATCTAACATGATCCAACCACAGATGTTTCCTTCCTACACTAATCTGAGAAGATTGAACTAAAGATGTTCCTACCCTACTCTAGAGAAGGTCTAACCAAATCGGAATATAGGTGGAACTCTCCTTTCCATTCACTTTTGACCTGCGCAGTCCTCAAAGGACTATGTAAGCTGCTGTGTCCTCAGTTTTATGTCTCTGCCTAGAATCCTTAAAATTCCTTAGAATTATACATATTTGGAATTCCGAGCAGAATTTTTGCACATATCATTTTTCCAGTAGTTTTTTTAGATTGTTTTAGTCATTTTTCTACAATGTAATCAAATTATATATAACTACATGTTTGAAAACATTACATTTGGGTCTTCATTTAACAAAAAACTTCACTAAATATGCAGTTTATTTCTTTTTAAAGAACGAAAAAAAACCTCTGTTATTATAATCTATGAAATCCAAATCAATTTGTGCTTTATTAATTGTGCGGAGGGTAGATTAAAAAGCAAACGTTCTCTATGTGTAGCTGATTTAACGAATGACCTATTTTTTTGGGTGGTTTGAAAGCATTTTCGCTGGTTACCAGGCTGCCATCTGTTGTGTATTAAATGTAATCCTTGAAATGTTTATGCTTTTTACGGGTTCGTCGTATTCCTGTGAAACCAAATCTAACAACAAAGATGTAGCTTAGATAAAAACCAGAGAAAGATGAAAAAAAACAAAAAGGTATTTGTGGTGCTGGAACAGCCCAAAATTTCAATCTGTGGAGCAGCAATTAGTCGAGTCAAAGTGTAAGAAAAAAAGTAGGAGGAATTTATTACTTTCAAAATATACTCAAGATCCTACGAGACAGAATGTGGACTAAAAGAAGAACATGCCTCGGGTGTCTTGTTTTTTTTATATATAATTTGAAATATTACATAAAACATGGAATTTATAAGTTAAATAAGAGACAATTAGGGTGTCAGGCTTGGTGGTTCTTGTGACCATGGTCAGTGGTCCGTGGTGGAAAAAAGACTTCGCTCGCTGCTTTTCCAAGGGGGTTGGGAATTTCTAAAGTAGATCACCCCTTTCCTGCTTTACGTTGTTCATATTTTACTCAAGATAGCAATAAAAGTATCTTAAAGCAATCTTGGATGAGACAGAAGTATAACGAGTATGTTGCAGTCTAATAATTCTAGAAACTGATGGACCTCATCATCCAAAAAACATTTTAGTGTCAAAGTACTGTCTAGAATTCTGCACCTTCTTTTCTCGTGCTGACCCTCGATGGGTTAACCCTTTCCTGCCCTAATACCATGTGCACCGTCCTGCAGTGCTGGCAGGCTCATGTTCCCCTTACGCCAATGACTCCAGGGTTTCTTGACAGCTGTTCCTCGTTTGGTGGGAGTAGGAACAGCTAGACACAGGACCCAAGCTGTGTGTTCTTGTAAAAGTCCAATGGCTTGATAATAATGTAGATGGAGTGTGATGTGACTGCCCAACACACTGCTTAAACAACGCTTAGAAAATGAACACTCAAAATAAAAAAACCCAAAACACTACAAAAAGTCACATTTAACCACAAGCGAAATTTACAAAAAAAAAATAATAATTTTTTTCATTGTTGGAACAAGCAAAATAATAATTTGAAAAAAACACACTAGAGATCTGATTTATCAGCCATGTAAGAAATATATATTCAGATTAATTACTGAACAATAAGAAAATTCACATACCTATAAAAATAATCCCTATTTCAACTTTTTAAAAGTCGTGTTCTAATTTTAAATATCTCCACAGTGTTTCCTAAAATGTTAAAATACCAGCTGTGCCGAAATATATAGTTTCCCAACATTCGCCCGTGTAAAATGTTGAAGTAGCAAACGTATGTTGTGTAACTTGATTTGTTTTAAGTGGAATAATTTGCTTTAGAAGAAATAAGATCCCAGGGAGATGGGTCGTTCAGGGTTTACCGCAGAATATCTGGGTTTTTACCCTGGATTCTCAGGGTTTTTACACCAGTCTCAGGATGAATGGGCAGATTCTCAGGGTCACGCAGCTTGGAGCTCCATATTTTACCCTAATTTCACCGCTATATCACAGCTGGAATCCCTGCTTGAATGCAGGTTGATTGAATTCATCATCTTTCCCTACAACATCCAACTGTAGCTAAAGATAGATTTTAAATCCAATCAACCTGTATTCAAGCAGGGATTTCACCTGAGAGAAGCACCAATAGGGATGTTCATATCGTATGATATCGGTGAGAATAAGACAATTCTACTTCCCTTTAAATTCCTTTTTTCCCCCGTTGTATTTGTTAGCACTAGATTAGAACACTGTCAACATTTGCAGCAGTCGTAAAGCGTTCTTGTTAACGGATTTGTTTACCATCCGCATATTTTAATTTGCTCCAAATGAGATTACATTTTGTTTTTGAACAAACCAATCATCTTTTAATGAAAACGCATGATGTTTAAGAAAGAATGTCAGCAAGTAGGTAAATAGCCAATTTCGGAATACTTGTTATTTTCTTTAATTGGCCAAGAAAATGATTCAATTGAAGCTTTACAAGCAAACCGTTTACACATCTCTGCCTAACCGTAAGCAGAAATCATTCGCATCATGTTTTGTACGAAAAAAGTTTTGTTTTTTTTTTTCTATTACATTCGGCGGTAATTAATAACAAGCTTACAAATTAATTGTACTTGAAGCCAAACGCATGCATGTGTACCAACAGTTTAAGATTATTTACCGTGTTCCACCCACACATCTTAATTACATTTTAGACTTAGCAAATTAGCAGGGATGATAATTTATACCGCTGCCAAGTTGGATGTGCAATCATTTTTGTGATGTTTCCATAATAAATGTAAAGATTGCTCTTGAATTTACCAGTTCGTTTCTACGGGTCGTTAATAGTTGTCAAGTAATTGCATTTCGCCCCTGAAAAATTTCAAAATGAAAGATGATATTGCACAGATGTGATTACTCAATAAGGCGTGTTACGGCACAGTAGCGAAATATGTTTAAAATACCTATATATAATTTTTTTATTTGTATTTTTTTTTTTTTTGGTGTATAAAAATAAACTAAAAAAAAAAAATACCAAAAAAAAAAAAAATTATAAAAAAAATTAAAATATATAGGTATTTAGTAAAATAGAAAAATAAAATATTGTAAATATTCCTGGGAATTCTTCAGGTTCAACCCGGAGTCTCCTTTTTCTTTTTCCTGGGTCGCTCTCCCCTTTCATTGGACGTCTTATTAAATGTTAAATTTAAATTAAAAGTTTTATTCCATGCCGAGAATCAGTATTTTTAAAGATTAAGACTTTGTGGTTAAAAGCTTTATTAATTTCAAAGAATATAATATCCAGACTCCTTCAAATGAGCTTTTTTTTCCCCTAAATTGCTTTCAAACGTATGTAAATGATTCTCTTTTTTTCGTTGCGTGGATACATTACATGTAAAATGTGTTTTTTTCTTCATTTCTAGTTATTTACTATCAATCAAAGTCTGAAAATCCCTTGAACGTGTGGTAGCTCTGATGATCGGCAGCATATCATGAAGCGCGGTAATTAGGGAGCTGACTTCAGAGCTCGATGCGTTTATAGCACATTATGATAAACGAGGAGAAAGATGAATCACCCAAAAATTTTTTTGCTTAAATTTCAAGAGAAATATTCAGCCATAAAGCATTTCAAATATACCTGTTAGTGCCACGTACCATAGACTGTCTCTAATTAAAAAGAAATCAAATAAAGTTTATATAACAGTAGATTTTGGTGCAAAATGGTAAAGTATGGCAATCCACAGGAATTTTAAAGGTGCAGTTCCACTTAATAATCCTGAATGCCCATACCTTACTTAGTAATTAATTGTGTCCCTTTTAGCCTTTTTTTTCCATAATATTTCAGGGAATGCTTGTCATGTGACACAAAATCAGATGCTGGTTGGTTGCCATTATAACAAATTAAAAGTTGTTTTTTTTTAAACTTTAATATTGTTAAATCATTAAACCTTTAGAAAAAAGAATAAAAGGACAGATCGGCTGAGCTTTATTAATTTAAAATGCAGTGTTTCTCAAATTTTAAGTGGGAAAACACCTTTAATTGCCTGGAAATATTCCCTGGTATTTTCTATATTTTTGTTTTGTTAATTCTGATATTTTTTTGGTTAAACTCAAATATTATAAATCACAGGGATCCCTGGCCTAATTAAGGCTAAATAGTAAAGGCGTAGTAATGGACCATATGTTGCGTGGGGGGGCAAGTAATACTGTTTCAGAAATAGTTTCTGGAATAATAAGTGGCCTTTTCCGTTATGCCCATCTGTTCGCATTCACGGTATCGGGTCGTGGCAGTAAATAAGCCGTTTAATTGGTAGCCATAGGGCTAGGGCGGTACATTAACTGTTACAAAGATTAAAAAAAAGGAATAAATCACAATAATTTAGAATTTCCCAGTACGAAAGGGTCCATTGACTTCATTGCCAGGACCTGAAATGCCATTTTAATGACTTATGAATAATATTGGACTGTTAACTCTTTTAAGTAAAATAAGCATTTTTCACAGTGGCCTTTTTTAGTTAAGAAAGGAGATTGTGGCGAAACTAAGATTTTTTTTCTAAATGTCAAAATATCAGAATTTTTAGTATGGGTAGTTGGAACTATATTCCTGAATATACAATATGTATTATTCCTCCCCGGCTGTGCAGATGACTCACTCCCCATATACTGGATGTGAGTGGGTCGCTATTTTATTGCCCCTTGCTCCTCACTTGCTAACTATGTCTGGTTATCGGCTAGGTTTTGGAGCTACACACTTACTGAGCAGTTCTGCCCAACACCCACCCTCTTTTATGTGTGTAGCGTGATAGCCCCACCCTTGCTGTAGAAGCCCCACCTCCCTAATGTATCCCTGCCCCCTAGGATGTGGAAGTTTTCAAGACTGCATGAAGCTCACTTATCATTTGATGCGCATTATAACATGTGGCGGTGTATGCGTTTTAGCAATTTTTTAACTCCTTACATTCCGGTAGAGTACTGACCCCAGAATTTACAGCCGAGAAATAAGTAATTGAGATGAGCATATCTTATATATACATCAACTACGGTAAAGAAATTCAAGAAATTCCAAAACAATTGGTAAAAAGTGATTTAAAACGAGCAGACTAGATGGGCCAATTGATTCTTTACTGCCATTTTTTTCTCTGTATAAATGTATAAATATATATATATATATATATATATATATATATAGGTCTCTATGGCCATATTCGTATATACAATATAGTAATAATAGTAAATTACGCTAGAGTTTAATTAGATTTTCGGCTGCTAAAAGTCACCATGGCCACTAAAGTTATTGAAGGCTTCTACAATATGATCCGGGAAAAAATAAAGTAATACTTGTTTGTTCTAGGTCAAAGCGAAGTCCCGAGCCGGTCCTCTGAACTCATTATTAGCAGCGTAATACTTCGGCTCGCCGGCTATATTTCTCGTTTGGTTTCCCCCCAGCTATAATCAGCAAAGTATTGTTTTTGAAACCTGCCTTCCTATCCACGGCTTATAAAGTCTGTGTTGACAAAAGTAAATAACGTTCAGGCAGGGAATACAAAGATATATCACCGCAATACAAGTACGGTCTCATGGAATTTTTTTTTATTTTTTTTATAGCAGGATATATGAGTAAAAGAGAGAAATATAAACCGAAAATAGGACACATAACAATCGAATATTTTAAAACCAGATTTCGCTTGTATAAGGCTTTTTTCAATTAAAATATATAATTTCGGCCCAGTGTTCCATAAAGCCAAAGAGGGGTGATTTTGGGGTATAGCTGGAGGGGTGGTTATGGGGGGGCACTTGTACCCACCAAACATTGGAAACATAAGAAAATACTAGAAAAAGAAGGGCATGGGTATCTGGGTCTCAAAGAGGGGCCGTTTGTTTTAAATAGGGGCGCACTGAAGGTATGATGTTGTGTTCTTGTGTATTGTGTGCGTTATCAGTCCTCTTCATTGTGTCCATAACTTGTGACTCTCCTCAACAGGACCTAATTCGGTCAATATCTCGTACCTCATTCTGTATGACCCTTCCCCCTACTTTCTCCAGCTTTCGACGCTGACTCAAAAACCATACGATAGCATAAAATATCTCTCGTCAACCCTCGTTTTAACCAGAAAACATCTGTTCCCTCAGTTTGAAGATTTGGAGATCACTGACTTCTCCACTTGACCTTCGATACAATGAAATCATTCTCACCCAAGAAGTCCCTCGCCTTCTGTCTCTGTCCTCTTTAACCTCCTAATAGACTGTTCTAGACTGTAATAACCCTCTTCTCCTTCATCTCCAGTAGATGTTATATATTGTTCATGTCTTCCTCATTGTAACAGAGCTATACGATCCACGGACATTCTAAAAAGAGAATGTTGTAATAATAAAAGGCATATTAATGTAAAATAAGTTAAGGTATAGAGTGATACTCTATAAAAACATGATATTTGTTTATATCCTTAATATTAAAAAAATAATAATAATCATAATATGAAGAAACATGATATTTGTTTACATGATGAAGAACGTTCCACATTTTAATTAAGTCATTATATGTGAAATAAGAAAGTATAGAACAAGAGGTGAAAGAATTCTGAATTTCTGGGAAAAAAAATGACAATTTATTTTCATAAATTAATTCTTTGGCGTTTTAAAATGCATAATAGGAAGAATTCATAAGTTAGATAAATTGGTTTTTGTATCGTTCGTAAAATCCTCTTTGGTATATTTACTAAGAGCAGAGAAATTAGGAATGACAGTAATATTTCTTCCGTTTCCAAAGTTCTTTGGAGAAAATGTTATAAGATTGAAATTAATTTCGAAAACGTATTAAAAAGAAAATAATAATCAGTGAAGACTGATTAAAGAGACAAAATCCAAATTGAGGTTAAATTAATATATATATGTTCGAAACACAAAGGGGAATTAAGGACGAGGAAAACGAAGCCCTTGCCTTCCACCAATGTCTCATCATTCTTGTTCGTTGACCTTCTGTTGAGAAGATGTCAAATTCGAAATCCCAAAAGAACAAATTACCCCAAGGGTCAAGATTATTTTATAAATCAATTTAATGATGCATGGGATAGGCAAGTGGCTCCTGAATCTAAAGCAAAACCGACAATTCATTGAGGTTGGAGCAGGAAAAATGGGCAGACTAGACGGGCCGAATGGGTCTCATCGACTGTCATAGTCTATAATTTTTATTGTAATCTCAACAGTTTCTTGTCTGAGGCTGGTACGGTACCTACCCTGACTTGGTGGAAATCTGGTGGATTGTCCGTTCCTTGGACAAGTCTTCTTTTCTCCATCTTAATAATGATCTAGTGTATAATTCTTCATGGGAACCACATTATTCATTGAACGTTCCATTCCAGAAGGAACATACCCAGTTGGACCCATCATAAATGATCCTTCCATCTCTTCCATTTCAGATTTAATGCAGATACGTAGAGGACATTCTCATCTAATATTCCTTCCCGGGCTATGACAAGTCTGTTTATAGCTATGACCAGTAGGATCTAGAATCTCTTTGAAGATCTAGAGTTGGAGAACCAGAAAACTTGACCTTCTAAGCAACATTAACTACTATTTATTTGTAAAGCACCAATGGATTTCATTAAATACTTTGTTACACCAGAAAATAATCCATAACATCTGCAAGAAAATATATAAACCAGTGTATATGCATCACTCAGAATGTTGTCTATCTTTTAGTTATATCATCAATAACGTTGTCTCGATACTCTATAGTAGAATGTAGCAAAACAAACATAAATTATTTAGTGTGGCTTTTGTTAGAGTTGTAGCTTCCTTTATGTTAACGTAAATGTCTTCCATTTATTGTCTGCTTATTGTAACAGGCAATTACCAAGGGTATAACAAATGAAAAAACCAAAGAATGTTTAAATATTTTATGGAAACATTATTAAATATATATATCATGTTACTTGGTTTCTTCCCATTTGTTTATCGCAAACAAAATAACTTTGGAAAACATTTCTACTTTTGGTTGTTCTGACACAAATTAAATAATTGTACGCCAATGATATGGATGAAAATTGGGAATGTGTTTCAGTTTGTGCCCAACTTTTTAAATTTTTTGGGGGGGAAGGGGATATTGGAGGCGAGGTTGGGGCTTTAGCAAAACTTTTTAAATGGTTCTATTCATAGCTCCAACATAATGGTGGCCTTTAGGGCTATAGAACCCCGTGATACCTTCAAACGAAGAAACATTCTGAGATCCTAGAAAAGAAGGGCACCAGGAGAAGTAAGAGGGTCACAAAGAAGGGACACTTGGTTTGCATGCGTAAAAACTTCTCATGGTGATACATTATCTTTTTAAAGGATACATTATCACGATTGAGGGCCAGGTCTTCATTTATAGAACTTAACAGAACTCAACAGACCTTTGATGACTTCATGAGGTTCCAGTTTAAGAAGAGTCACCATCTTCTTGAAGAAGAAGACTAAGAACACCAGATTCACGCGTTGTGGTTAATGAATGTGTACATAATTGTGTGTATTTAATGAATGCATATAAACAGAACATTCTAATTGAATCACGTGGTTGTAGCTGCCGAGTTTAGCATTCACATACTAGTCTATTATTGGAATATTAACCTTTTTATTGCCAGAGGGGTAGAACAAATTCATCTCGGTGCCCGTCCCTGTTGGAATTTTCTGACGCTCGCTGTATTCTTCATGCCAAAAAAAAGTTTATTTTGAAAATGTAACTGAACCAATCTTTAAAAAATAAACCAGCAAGGCACTGAAAGAATAAAAGATTGAATGTCTGTTTTTTTACGGCTTGGTATCAGCCGCTGTTTCACAGTTGGGTTTATTTTCATTGACGTGGGTCTACACAATGTACGAGGCTCTTCACTCAAGAACAACAAGTGAATTGGAAAGTGCAATACGAGCGGCAGCTAAAAAATGGATAATAGGAAGGTGGAAGACCAGGTCCGTAGAGTTTGCCTTCCAATTAAGATAGGGTAAGGCCAACCAATACCAAAGGTAAATGAACAGGTCAACCAAAAGGACCAAAATGTCCTTTACAATTAAGAAGGTACTGGGCACTACTTCAATAAAAGTAGATGGATTTTAATAATTTAGCCTCAGGCTATTGACTACCATCGTACTGAGGGGGGAGGTAGATAAGTGGAACAGCCTCCCAGCAGAAGTGGTAGAGGCTAATACAGCGAGGGGATTAAACATGCATGGGATAGACATACGGCTCCTGAATCTAAGACGAGACCAACGACCAAGGTTTGTGCCTAATTTATGAATAACTGTTTAGCAACTTAAGGGGTGCATATATTTATTTTCTTAATACAAACCCAATTTTCAACAATTCTTGGTGCAATTTCCCTCTGAAATTATGGAAAAAAATACAAAAACGTACTCACACATCTAAACACCCCATGCAAATTGTATTATTTTGTTAGCAATTAAATTGTTATTATTTACTGATTTTTTTTTTATTTTTTTTTATTTTTTTTTTTACAGAAAATTACTAGGATTTTTAAACCGACTAAAACTTTGACCTAAATATATTAGCCAAAGTCAGCGATTTCATGGCAAAAAGACCTCTGATTAAAGCCCAGCCATGTTATTTAGAAATATAAATTGTGGAGGGATGTGTACAGAGGCTCTGGAACTCAATTTCACCCATAGGACTTCTAAATACTGTTAACACTGCAAATTAGGAAACTACTTGTGAGCAGAAATTCACAGTGTGAGCAACTTGAATCACCTAATTCAACTTAATTACCCATGACTTTTCAGACGAAGCCTATTAAGATCCTTCATTTTTCTGCCAAGAAATTCAGAACATTGTATGCTGCGAATAAAACTCCATTAGTTTACAATACATAAAACAGCCAGAAAGTTTTTTGTTTTTTTTAAAATATTAAAATATCTAAAATTGGGTATTTATCATAAAAAAAGATATACATATATATTTTTTTAAACAACTTGTAGATCTTTGCTCTGTAGACAGGATATTAATATCCGGAAGAACTTAGTATATAAAACAAGTAAAATATAATAATGACCACTGTGTTTGCGTATAAATAACCGCTGGCAAACGTTTCTGCGGGTATTTAATTGGTAAAGATGCCATATGTATGTTTAATGACTACAGCGCAGTTAATAGATACGGTTTGTTCGACGCGTCACAGAATCAACTTTTTCAAATTAATGAAACGGTGCGCGACGCGCAAATTAATTTATTGGAGGCTTACATACGACTCCGCGATGTAATAATTCCAGAATTTACAATGTAGCAAAAAAAAGTAACATCCCAAATTACTTGGTTTGATTGGACTATGTGTCAATTCATAATTATTTATATATATATATATATATATATTTATATATATGTTTTTGTTTAATTATAGTTAATATATAGTTTTTGTTTAGTTTAAAATATATTTTTATTTCATCATTTTGTTTTTTATTTTATATATTTTTATTGAATCATACATTCAATTATAAATTGGCTAGAACCCTTTGAGTGGTTTATTTATATATATGGTCCAAAACAAGCTGGGTGGTTTATTTATATGTATGGTCTAGAACGCTTGGAATGGTTTATTTATATGTGTGGTCTAGAACCCTTTGAGTGGTTTATTTATATGTGTGGTCTAGAACCCTTTGAGTGGTTTATTTATATGTATGGTCTAGAACACTGAGTGGTTTATTTATATGTATGGTCTAGAACACTCTGAGACCACTCAGAGTGTTCTACACCATACATATAAATAAAACACTCTAAGGGTTCTAGCCAATCTATATTTATAGTCTAGAACATCAGACCAAATAATGGAAATCTGGTAAAATCTAATGGAAGTTTACAAGAAATTGATATGAAGAGAGATATGTGGTTCCTGGCATGGATGCATTTGGGCCAAGACAAAATCTTGAGTACCTTGATCTAGAACATATAAGTGTTAGTTTTTCAAGAGTGATACCTTTAATTTAACTTCAGATTACAGTGAGATATTCTAGAGATTCCATGGAGTTTTTCCTGGGACATATAAACCTCTAACACAAACAGCCAACCCATTATTTAGGCAAATCACCAGTTTGTACATTCCAGATATCAGGGCACATGGAGTGAAAGATTTAGGTCAAATTCTTTACAGTAAATGATTATATTCTTTGAAGATCTGACGTTTGTGATTATACGTAACGCTAGAGTTCATAGGATTAGGCGTAGACTAAATAGATTTCGCAATGTATAATCACTGGATCTTATTACAAAGGAATTTTGCCTTCAGAATATTAATTTTCTCTGTGGTAGAAATGGGAGCTTTGACACTGATTACCCGCAAAGCTACATTATGTATTATAAAACCAAAGAATTTGATCTATACACTTAAATATTGTTTTTTTTTTAAATATGCTGAATTAATAACTTGAATTATCAACACTTTCCATATTTTTATTTATTGTGAGAAATGACCTTTCTTGTCCATTTTTTAAATAAAACGAATGCTTGATACACTGTTACATGCAAAATTCATATAGTAGTCTGTCACATAATGTGCTAATTTATGCTAATTAAATTTGAATAACATTCGGTAAATATTATTAAAATCTTAGCCCCCTGTCAGTTATTATTTTAAAATGCGATGCGATTAATTAAGTTTCATTATTTAGACCCAACAGAAATGTACATTTATTTTATTAGTTACTTAATCTTCTAAAAGGAATTCAAAATACTCTTGGTAACGAAAGTCCAGATTGTGTTATATAAGTAAATTCACTGACAAATAAAAAATCTTTATATTTTATTTATTTACGTTATAGAAAAATGAGTAAAAAATATACTTTAATATATAATTTGGGATCATAATTCACTTAAATCAGATTTATGTTATTTTTCTTAAATATTATTTTTTTAACCATTTAGCACCCCTATAAAACCTTTAAAATAATAATCCCCATTATTTAATACATGTATTTTTTCAGCAGCAGTAAAGAGTCACAACCCTTTTGTTTTAGTCTCTTCAAATTAACAAAACTTTATTAAAACCAACAGACATGTCTGTCAGCACAAGGCAGGTTTTAGCAGGATACTTTTCCTTTAAAATAACTCGTTATGGTCTGATGTATCCTTTCAACGTATTTATATCACTGTTCCATATGTTTTTTTTCAATGACCTTAAAACATTTGTAAAGTATACATTTTTTGACAGGCTCTAAATAGAATTTTTAACCTTTTTTGCGTATTGTTCCACCTTGGAATTCAGATATATTAGAGGAAAGAAAAAACAGCAGGATATTCAGCAGAACACAAAGAAGGATGATAAACAGAATAATATGAAGGCTGCTAACACGATGACAATGTATAGAACTGGAAGTTTCTTGTGTTTCCTCTTGGAATAAGAAAAGTCAGGAGACAATCACGCTCTGGGGGTAAAGGGGAAACGGCTTTCTGCAGAGAATAGATAGGGACAACTTTAGATGATGAGGCCGCAGATCGGCCTTGGGAAAAAAAATTGTGGAAATTTATAAAAATTAATCTTTTATTAATCTTTTATTCTTCATCAATAATTCCATAAATCTACCTAAAATGGACTTGTCTTTCTTGTGCTTTCTCCATCACATAATACATAACTATGTCAATGTTGGCCTCTTCTTTTCTGGGTATATTTAATTAACATACAACACCATGGGTGTCTTAGTGCCAAATGCATTCACATATGTGCATTTCAATAGAAACCTTTTTGGTTACTGCTGGTTACTGATGATGCATCAACTATGGGGTCATGGATGGTTGCTCGCTTATCAGGCTGGCTTCTTCATTGCCTGGATAGTTGACCTCCTCATATTTTATAATTCGTCCACTGGCTTTCCTTGAGCTGTTCTTTTGACCATAAGCACTACACTTTGAAACACCTTGACTTGATCTTGAGTTGAGAGCCTAAAGTTGGCCAGTTGTCCACATGAAAATACTCTACTGGTTCTTGGTTTTGGGGGGGTCTTGGTTACAACTAGTGAATTATTCACAAGCTAAGAAATGGAAAATAGGTTAATCTTATAGAAATATGAAACTTGCCAGCAGTTTAGAGCCATTCGGCAAATCTGGTCTGCCTGCTTTTCCTAATGTGAAGACTCAGACCTTAATGGCCCTTAGTCTAGCACTCTACCCTCCAATAGGCGCTCCAAAGTTTAATGGTTGCCCAATATATCTGCATATGTGGTCTCACCAGCTATAGGTCAATGTCGCAGTGTAAACAGGGGCTTCTATATGGAATAACCATCACTCTGCTATCTAATTCCACTACATTCAGCTTGTGAGAATTTAATGAGCTGTTTTCCTAGTATAGCATTAGAAAAGTGTTTCAAGTAACTTGGATTGATGCGTATGAATGGATCTTAAGGGGGCTTAATCATTAAAAATAACAAACAGTTTGAATAATTCATGAAAATAGTTGTTTTATTCAATGTTCCACTTCAATCATGGTGCCATGGATCAACATTTTTTATCACAAAGCCCTCTAAAAAGTACGTGAAATGTGTTAGCTTTGTTTAAATTGTTATTTTTATAAAGCATAACGTTGCTTTGTTGAATTTCCTCCATTAACCTCGGGTTCCGTCTCTGCTGTCCAGGTATTTAAGTTTGAGGATTAAATATTCAGTTTGTGGTTTTTTTGAGCCTAAAGTGTCGCATGCGCTCCTCCGTTATTGTGGTTGTAACATAGTGATTGGGGATATTTTGTCGGACAGATGGTTCTCGCAAAATTATGCAATCAGATTATTCAAATAATTTTCTTGGCAAAGAGAAAAAACCTCATACCAAGTTATAAGTAGGCATAATGCCATTCAACAGATGGCTTAAGAGCGTGCCTGAAAATCAATATTCTCGTACCCGCGCCTCGAGCCAAGAATATTGAAAAAGGTATTTACTAACACAATTATAGCACTTATCAGCAGAAGACGTATGAAGGAGTTGCGAGAGACTCGCTTATTAGATAACCACAAACATGGCTTCCCTTCCATTATGGGATTTCTGTAGAATATTCACTTGCCGTATTTCTCCTTGGAACCTGTAAACCAAGTCATACACTCCAGTCGTTATGCTTCTCTAGCTTATTATATCACAACCCCCAGCGTTTCAATCGGTCAAGAGGGGCACGTTGGTTTTAAGGGGTGTGGTTAGAGGCGGAGCTAGCTGTGTGATTTTTAGCAAGATTATGTGACTTTGTGACCAATTAACTAATTAAAGTTATTTCTTGAAAGGCATTTATAAAGCAATTTCCTGCTTTTTTCGTTCGACTTGCGTACTTGGATTCATACAAATTTTTCATTTTATCAAAATTTGCTAATTTTGTTCATTCGTACAAATGTCCAAAAACCAGGAGGGACATCCTCTCTCACACCCTCTCTCATACCCTCTCTCACACTCTCTCTCACATCCTCTTTCACATCCTCTCTCACACCCTCTCTCACATCCTCTCTCATACCCTCTCTCACATCCTCTCATACACCCTCTCTCATACCCTCTCTCACACTCTCTCTCGCACCCTCTCACATCCTCTCTCATACCCTCCCTCACACCCTCTCTAACATCCTCTCTCATACCCTCTCTCACACCCTCTCTCACATCCTCTCTCACATCCTCTCTCACACCCTCTATACCCTCTCTCACACCCTCTCTCATACCCTCTCTCACATCCTCTCTCACACCCTCTCTCACATCCTCTCTCACACCCTCTCTCATACCCTCTCCCACACCCTCTCTCACACTCTCTCTCACATCCTCTCTCAGGAGAGAAAAAAGGGGCATCCTGGGAGGAAAGAGGGGCATCAGGGATTTGTAGCACAAAGCACTACACTAAACAGGGACACCTTGCAGATATGCTTTACTAAACTGTAAGGTATAGGCCGTTTTTACTATTTATATTGCACTTAAGGAAGTCTTGAGTGGCTGGTTCCCCATGCCGTTACTGTAATGCCTTTTGAATATCATGCACATATTGTGAATATTTGGTAACGTTCACATTGTGTACACAGCAGGAAAGAATAATAGAGACAATTCTTATGACACTGAGATTCCACGGCGCTGAAAGCAGTGCGATCAATATTTTATAAGGTTATTCTTCGCAAACTCATATCCGCTGCAGATTACTATGTAATTCAGCCCTTTGCCCTAAGTCATCCTCTGACAGTAAAGCAACAGTTACAATATCTTTCATTTTTTTTCCGTTTTATGAAGTTTTGCCACAGACACGAAGCCCACCGGAGAATTTAACGATAGACAAATCTCATCAGCTATTTATGAGCAGTTCCGTACATGTTGATCGAAATAAAAAATAAATATAAATCCAACAGAATAAATATCGTGATTTGCTAACAATGCTAGCAATTCAGAATAATTCCGGCATATCATTTTTTCTTCTACTTAGGAAAGTTTAATATGCTTCTTAATAAATATAAAGTTTTTGAACACCGGGATACCAAACTAAAATAAAAAAAATCATAATTAAAAAGTTTTCTACTTTTTACATACATTTCATTTTTTTATTTTCTTTTAATTTAAATTTATTCACAGCTTTGTGGTGATGAACAATGTCTACAGCCCATAAGCTGCCGATCGAAAAACTACAGAAAACTTTTTTTTTTAAAGTTCCAAAATGTTTCATAACTCTACCAAAAAAAAGAAAAAAAATATATGAGAAAATCTGCTTTTTATTACCATGCTAAATGGCTTGACTTATTTTATTTTCCATTAATCTGTTTGTGACTGCTCTCGTTAAATCACTTTATAAATGTAAAGTACACAAAAAAAGTACATTAAGGAAATCTAACATGTAAATGATGAAATCTCCCAACAGTATTTGATATAAACTAATTATTACTAATTAAATAAAATCTAGAATGATAATAATTTGCTTAGCAAATATTTAGTACATCAATTGATTTTCATGTGTGGCTGAATTTGTAATTATGTTTCTCAACAAAAAAAAAAGTAATGGGTTTATTTATGTGAAAATGAAAATCCGTGGGTGATATTAAAGTTAATGTTGTTTATTAACCCCTTAATGACAAAGCCCGTCCATGCACGGGCTCAAAATGCATTGTTTTCAATGGGTTTAGGGACCGTCCATTGTCCTTAAGGGGTTAAAAAGGCCAGCAAGGGCAAGAAGTCCTGCAGTGGGCTCATACTTCAAAATACATGGACTATTAAGAACATTTGGGTAATGCGAAGGAAATTATCACAAAATCACATTAAAAATCTATTTATTTTTACATTTGTGAAATAGTAACCTAAACCTGTTCGGTACAAGTCTCTTATGTTTTTTGCTCTTTTTTTCCCTAAAATACCATTTTTGGACATTTTTTAATTGCTGAAAATGTTCTAATCCTCGCGGTACATTTTATCTAACCCAGCTCAACAGTTATCATATTCTTTTTTTCTTTAACTTTTCTATGCAGTTGTGGATATTTTAAATACCCTGGTGTTCTCCAAACAAATGAATTATTTAGACTACCGTTGACCTTGGCTTTTTTTGTCTATATTGCCCTTTAATTTTAAATGTTGTATTCATTTTTGTTTGTTACCCACAATTTGCTGGTGGAATTATGATGTCAAGGAGTGTTCATGGATTTAAACCTAAATGCCCAATCTTGTGAGCCTTTCTGCTTGTAAGGTAGAAACCACCGTAAATCGCTAGAAGCATTGGTTGCCCATTCCTTTTACTTTGATAAAAAAGCATTAACATTAGTAAATGAAAACATAATTAGTAAATTTTTTATAATTTTCCTTAGGAATCGAGGCTTGTTTGTGATTGGGTACTATATAGGCTTAGGTAGCATTAGGCTTTGTGGTGGACATTTTAGTAAATGTCCCTTAGACACCAATGGTCTTGTGATGGACACCAACATCCTAGTATGGAAGTCTTGCCTATCTTAGGTCCCATGTCTATAATAATGATGTTAAATAATAATTTATATACATTTTTTTAACCATTTTTGCTAACCAAAGAATACAAACAAAAGACAAAGATAAAATGTATGGCTTCATAACTTCCACAGTAAAATTATTCTGAATTATTCCCACGAAACAATGAAAAACTGGCTACTTGCTTTAATTTGTGTGATTTGAGATTAAGATATCAAATATAAATGAAGTCACTAAATTAATGCTATGTATTATTATAATAACCCAATTATTTTTAATAGATTCATTAAAATTCTTTGTTTGAGGAGGAACAAGAACATACATCTTTATACCATTACATAAAAAAGATATTGCAATATTACCAGATAAGGTAATTTGCTACAGATGAAGACGAACTATAAAAACTAAATAATTTTCACATTTTACTCAACAAATTAACAAGAAAGAAATTCTTGTACAATGATCTACACCGATTTAAAGTTTAGTTTATATTGCTTAAAGGGAAATATCTCACTCACATTTTAAAAAAAAAATCTGAAAAAGGATAACCCCAAAAAAACTCTAAAACATTTTGGTAACAACTCATTATATGTGACATTATACTTGTTATATAAAGGATAGGTTTCCCTATAGCTCAGCAAACGATCTAAAAGAAGTGGTCACTTTCCGTGTTCCCTTTGAGTCATCTTCAGTACTGGGCGTCATTCAAGCCCTCGGCTTGTTCAGCAGTCTCCCATTCCAGAAGAAATGTTGACAGAAGCTCCATTGCCACTAGACCACCATGGTAGGTCCATTGGAAGGTAGGTAAGCATGAGGGTCTAAGAAGAAATAATGATTCATTATAACGCGTCCTACAGGTAGCACTTAAATAATAAATTCATGGTGAAGACCTACAACATTTTTGATATAGAGTCTTGGTTGTCCCTTTAGCCTAGCAGAAGATCTGAAAGAGAAGTCATCTTCAGTACTGGGCATCATTCAAGCCTTCGCCTTGTTCTAGAGTATCCATTCCAGAAGAAACGTAGATGGAAGCTTCATTGTCAGTAGACCACCATGGAAGGTCCACCTTACTGAACAGTAGTCAAGCAGGAGGTTCTAGGAAGCAAGCCTGGGCCAGTGATTCTTTTTTTACTGGTGGGGGGGGGCAAAAGTCTTTCAACTGGCCCTGTGAGTATTTTTCTTGGACTTATTACCCTCCTTTTGCTGAGCATCTTAGCGGAAAACACTTTCAAACACTGTATTTATCTTGATATTCTTTTGAAGTATTACTTGACATTTCAAGTATTTACCTAACTAACAGAAAATTACAGATTTATTTAACAGTTATGCATCAATTCAACGTGGAACATTTTTTATGCCGCCCCGTAGGCATCAACAAAATAAAAAGAAATTATCAAATAAAATTTAAAAATACACTGTGAATAAAAAAACATAAATTGCAATGGTTTTCCATATACTTTAAATTAGTATCTGTAATAAACAACAGCTGTCCAGAAAAGCCGATAAATAATTATGTTATTGTTACAAATTTTATAGGGTTGCTTTTTTTTATCTTGGACTTATAAACAGTTCTTTTTCGCTTCATCTGGTCAAATGTATTTCTTATACGCATCAAACTTTCTCAATATATATGAAAAAAAAAGACACAATGTGACGCAAATTGACCCAGAACAGAAAAAGAACCCAAAATACGTTTCTAGGAGAACAATATAGGGAATAGGGTGGTTTCAATTTTTCTATTTGTTAATCTAATATTTCTTACAGAGTTTATGGGATCATGGCCGGCGTGTTTTGGGTACAACATTTGGGTTATTAAGAAGGGAAGCTTGATGAAAATTAAATTCCTCCTACTCCTGCTTTTGGGTCCTTCTGCTTGCCCAGAAAGATGTAGGTAAAGGAACTGGTTCCCAACTCTGTAGACTGATTTAAGAAGCTAGGTCAGCTTGTACCTGCCTATAAGGGGTGTCAGAGTAATCTCTTACCTAGAGACAGACGTGGATTATTGTTTTTGGCTTTTTTGTGGGTGTCCTCCTTCTAGCCATATCATTTAAAAAAAAAAAAATAACATCAGGGTAATTATTTTTGCTCTGTCCATTAAAATCTCAGGGAATGCTTGTAGACTGGCAAGGGGCAAAAAAAGCACAGACAAGTTCTGGGGCAATGATGGGCACATACAAACTGTTTGAGGGCAATAATGGCACATACCAGATTGGGGCAAAGGTGGCACAGATGAGCTGTTTGGGGACACTGGTGGTCACAAGCTGTTTGGGGCCCAAGGCAATTTTTCTGCACCAAGGTTTCTAGTTACACCCCTGACACTGATCGATTGCGGGCGACAGGGGTCACCATCTTTTGGTCAAGTTGTTTCTTGTATTTGTTTAGATGTCATTTGGAGCAAATATTTAGTTTAGATGTTCTTAAAGTTTCATGGCAGCGGCTACCATTCCCGAGTGATATTATTTCATGTATACCCTAAATATTGAACATCGTGTGTTTAGTTCAGAGTTTTATGTTTTACACCAAACAAAGGACCTGGTGTTTAGTATCATGCTGTTTAAAATAAGGTTGAGCATGAAAAAGAAAGCGCTAACTATAATTCCTACTTTTTTTTTTGCAATACTCTGCTCGGCTGTTGGTCTCCACTGACGGCGCAAGGACAGGTATTTAAAAAGAAAAACCTCGCAAGAATCAATGCAGTCATGAAAACGGTTGCACTCCACACAGCGGATTCCATAATGATTGGTAAAGTGCCATTTCAACTCCCGTATTTATGATAAAAACAGCTGAATTTCATGATTCTTTCAGAAGACTGTTTATAGGAATCTCATTGAAACAGAAATCGAAATCCTGCTGGTGCAAATTTCAAACAGTGAGTAACATTTACCATACAAAACTGGGGCGAGAATACAGCGTTTCACCGAAAAAATAAATAAACGACCATTTCTTCTTTGTAGAAGATGTAGATGTTTAATAAATGTTGGCATTGAAGCGTCAAGGTCAAGTAGAACTGCCTCCAAGCAGAAGTGGTAGAGGGTAATACAGTGAGGGTATTAAACATGCATGGGACGGACATATGGCTCCTGAATCTAAGATGAGACCAACGACTGATTAAGGTTTGAGTCTTTAGAGCAGGAGAAACGGCCTACAAGACTGGGGTCGAATGGGGGCCCAATGGGGCCCAGCACTACTTATTGAGGCTTAATACCTCAATAAGTAGTGCTGAGCTTTAGCCCACTCATGTATAATGGACACCCCAACTATTTAGTGGTGGTCCTGCCACCAAGTGGTCATGTGACATAACCATCACAAGAATGGCTTTTGGTGGACAAGGGTCACTGAGTAGAACGTTGAGGCACATAAGCCTTGAAGACCACTGAGGTTTGTTCTTCAGTTGGTAACTGTACCTTTCCACGTTAAAAACTTTGGAAGCCGCTTCTTTATACTGAGATCAGGTGAACTTGTTACATTGTTACAATACGTTCTTTCTTTGTTACATTGTTTTAATCATTATATATGTTATTAAGCCTTTAATGACAAAGCCCGTACACAAAATGCATTGTTTTGACCGCCCATTGTCCTTAAGGGATTAAGTCCCCTTGCATCTAATTCAAAAGAAACAACACAGTCAACGCCTCTTCTCTCCGGCTTCCGATGATTATGTTCATCTAACATCAAATCCCTACTCATTGAAATGCAGCGAAAGCTCTTATAAAATTGATTATTTTTCTATGATCTATGAATTCTCCTAATTTTTCTAGAATTCATTTTTGTTCTTTGCCAAGGAAGATCATCGCCTTTCAAGTTATAGGAAAGTCGTCGTCGACTGATGTCAAACTCATGAATTGTAAGTAATACAGGAACGGGGTTTGTCATTACTCTCCTTGATCCTTTATGTATTGCATGGCATGTGGATCTTTTTCAGAGAATCAGGAAAAAAAAAGTAAGTTTGGGTCAAAAACATTAAAACTCTCCACCTAGAGCTCAGGTCGATCTAATTACGTCTCTCTGTGGGAAGAGGACATTTTGTTTCATTGATTTGGAATTTTACAATATATATTCGTTTTTAGATTTAATGTAGCATATCAGCCACAAAATTATTTTTCAGCCATTCTGCTTAGAAATCGAAAAAAATTGACTTCATTGTCTAAAAAAGCTCTGTGCTTGTATATTCAGTAAATTACTGAAATTGGAAAAAAGTCAGGTTTAACTTAGAAGAAGAAGAAAATATTCAAAAAGCTCTTTTAGATTATTTTTATTATTTCAGAGTGTTGTACTTTCAAATATATACGTTAATTTACAATTTGATTGAAAATGTATCATTTTTGTTAAAAACAAATTAATTATTGCATTAAATATTCAACATTTTATGAACAAGAGGTTCAGCCCAAAAAATATGTAGACTGCTCGGTCAACGACGTTATTAAATGGCGAAATAACCTCCAAAATAACCTGATTTAATGTGCTTGCGTCAACATACTATATGAATTTATATCAATTTTTGTCCATTTTTAACTTAATCTAAAAATTCTTAGTCTGAACCTTAATCTACAATTAATTCTAAAAACGTTACTATTTTAAACAAATATTAACGTAGCTAATGGAATTTTTTTACTTTTAATTAAAGCACATTTTTTAAAAAGAATATTTTATTTAATAATTTAATAGTTTTTATTTTATCTTAAAAAATTATGATTAAATGAAAATTATTATATATATTATTTATATATTATAAATTATATAATTGAGGACAAATTCACAGTCCATTGTAATCACTGAATTGTTCCCTTTCTACGCCTTTATTACATTTTTCTTTTTTTTTAAGTTGTTATATTTCAACCAGTAGAATGTATCATATATTTCCTAAAATCCTTCTTTCTCTTCCCTTTAAATTATAGTAAATTGTGTGCTTTTGTAGGCGAGAGAAGTATTATCGCACATATGTCCTTCGGAGATTAAGCTGCTCTAATTTTCGGTATTCATTAGTTTAGCTTTGGTTCGGTATTGTTGAAGTTTAATGAGGTGTCGTATATACACCTTTTGAGTCATAATAAGGTTAAATTGATACTTTATTAATGGGAATGACATCTCGTTAAACTGGGAGAGAAGGGACATCTTTAGGAAGTGTCTGTCATTAAAGGTCAAAAAAGAATGAATAAATTTTGTACCAAAATGTGAAAAACGTAATTGGACAATTTATTACATCTTAATAAAGTCAATGCCGAGAAAGCCATGAATGTGATCCTTCCTCGTGTTACTGCCTGTCATATACTATAGAATCTATAAAATGCTAATTATTTTATGAATTATTTAGCCAAATAAGGTGTCTATATCTATGGAACAGGGCTTACGTATTGCGCAATATGAAGGTATAAGAAGCCTACGACATGTGGGGACAGCCACCCTCAAGCAGCCAATCAGTGCAGCAAGACGACGGACGACAGAGGAGGAATTCTTCTGCAGCTGTGGAGCCGCAGCTTCTCCCTAAAATTGTTTTATTTATTTTTTAAACAGGTTTAAGGGTTTTAAAGGTTTAAAATGCATATTAAACTACATTGTACTTTCAAGAGGCTGTCCGGGACCATTGGGTGTCCCTTAAAGCACTTACTCCTATGTAATACTGTTGATGGTAGGATATATGGAAAGTATTTGGAGTGCAAGAGAAAAATCTTACTGGATCTTAACCCCTTAAGGACAATGGGCGATCCCTAAACCCATTGAAAACAATTTTGAGGCCGTACATGCACGGACTTTGTCACTAAGGGGTTAAGATACCCCGGCTGGTTAATGTTTAAAATTTGTTTTGTAACAAAAGACGATAGGACTCTTTCTTTTGCTATTTTGGATTTCCTTGGTTGTACCGTCGCGTCTTTCTGTTGAAGAGGAAAGACATCGCAATCAAACAATTATAAGTGCGAATCCGTGTTCTTTTAGGCATGGGTGAAAATAACTTGCTTTTTTTTCATTTACTCAAGGTCACAGTATTTAATTCTAGACCTTACGGATAAATTGGACGAGGACTACCTCTTAATCGCCTCTTTTGTGACCTCTTTTTCTTGAATAAACCACTTTGATAACTCAGGAGCGCGCTCCCATTGAGCTAAAACAAAAATAAATCTTAAGTGCTGCATTTTGCCGAGAGTATTTCAAGTCCGTTAAGTCTTCAATGTTTTGTAAACTTTAATTAAAATTTTCTGTTTGATCAGATGTTCCAGGATTGTGCTGGGTGGATTGGCATGAATGTTGGGTTTAAAAAAAAGTTGGTGAACAGAAGTTATATGTATTACATATTATTATTATATTCTATTATTATGATATTGTATATGATTATTATTTCCAATAATTTATTCACAAAATTGTGGAGAAAAAAATTTATGCTAAATAACGAAAAACTCTATATAATAAGATATTTCAGATTGCAAAAAATAATAAAAAAATGTATTCACGAAATTAGAACTATTATTGATTGATTTAAGAGTAAAGGAAAATAAAATAACAGTATTAAATCTGAGAAGAAAAACACTATATTCTAGCTTTTGGGTCATTAAGAAAGGATTAACAATAATATATGATTTAAATGGCGCCCCAAGATTAAGCAAATAAACCCTGTTTCTTAAAAACGTAAAAAAACCCCCAATAAATCAGTCAGCTCTTCAGGGGAGGGCTGGTACCTTTATACCTATGTAGGGGGCACATAAAGCCACGTTACATGACCCCACTGAGCTCCCACCACCAAGGAGTGTGCCTTCGAAACTCTGAAGGTTTTGTGATTCTATATAATTATTGTAACAATTCCACCATAATCGGACATTTAAAACACTTGATTAAAAAGTTAATGAATATTATTAAAAAAAGGCGAAAAAACTAAATTGGCATAAAATATAAAACTAAAAAAGGTTTGAATAATTATCACTGAGCCGGGAACAGTGATGAATACATTGTACCTATAGATCATACGTTCTGGGATAATCTTTATATATAAGTTTATTAAAATTCAAGCTACGTTGTCTACAACAGCAGAATTTCATCAATAATGAAACGAAATGAATGAAATGAAAAAAAAAAAATGTTTTGAATGCGAATAAAGGTTTTTCTTGGGTTGCGTTCATTGGAAGAATTTGCAGAGATAAATTGGCGGAACCTTAAGAATCCTTGAATGTTCTTTCGTCTTCATCCATAAAACATGGCCTAAGGACTAATATTGTAAAGTTCATTAAATGTAAAAATCCTTCCTTGGAATTTTTTTTCTTTCTATGGAAACGTCATATCCCTCAAGTATAAATCCCCGCATCAAAGAATAATGACTTGATTTTGGTGCAAATTTATGTAAAGTCATAAAACCCCTCGGAACAATACAATAGCAGTTTTCTGTGGTGCCTTTATTAAAGCGTGTGATAAATTATAAAACAAATAAAAGAAACCACAAGTTATTTGGCTGAAAAGAAGAGCTTTTTGTTTTGAAGACCCACCTAGCTCTGTCGAGCTTTGTAGAATACGATACATTTTTACTAAAACCCTTAAATTAAGAGATTCATATATTAACATTATGTAAGGTAAAGCTTGGCATTGTATTTAGAATGTTGCTTTCAGATTAGATAAACAGACACAGGACATTCCCTATTGGCTACCCTTGAGACGATTCCAAATATTAACTAGACGGGAGGGAGGGACATGGAAGCGGTCGGCGGCGAAGAGAGGGAGACATCGAGGGAGAGCATGAGAAAGTGAATGAGAGTGTGAGAGAGCACGAGGGAGTGTGAGTGTGGGTGAATGGCATTTTATTTAGTTTCCTAAAAGAAAAATTCCTTCCGAATTTCGAAAGGACAGGAAATGAAATCCATCCGAATCGTTTTTGGTCCGTGCGCACAAGTCTAATATTGAGCTGTTAATAGTCCTTTACAAATTTTCTATAGTAATGATGAGTAATGGTGACAAACAAGTGGTTCTGGTGAGCCTTATGAAAACCAGGACTTGGAAAGAGGGGAATATATTCTGAATGAAGCAGGGATTCCACCTGGGATTTAGCAGTGAGAAAAACACATATGATGACGTCAGATCCTGGCTGTGTTACACTAAGAATCTTTCCATTCACCCAAAGACCCTTCGATTGGGGTAAAACCCTGAGAATCTGCATGGTCAATCATGACATTGGAGTAAAACCCAGCGCCCCACCTTTTATTAGGTTTTGGATGAAATTAATGTCCATGACATTTAATTTCCCTTTTGTTGGGCCAACATAGCACGATTCTCGCGGTATCTTGTAAACTTTTCTATTAATCTTTTTTCATCTCCATCTTGACCCAGCATTAGGGAACCAGGTACTAGATCTCTCTCTGCTCCCTCGGGGTTCCCTTTGCGCCACAAGTGGAAAATAAGAAAGTCTAGCTGGTTATATCACCTGCGCATCACTCTCTGCTGGATTCTGCGAGACCACTAGGCTTTGTTAATTAAACCGTGGCAGTGAGAAGGAAGCCAAGGAAACAAGTCCAACGGCAAGGCCTTCTGCCAGACCCGCCAGATAAATCGATTGCTTCTACCATGGGGATTGACTAGAAAATTCACTGGATGTAACAGAAGACGAGCAAAGCTGTTACAGTGATCAAACGTAACCTTCCGCGTTTCTGGGCAGAGTTTCAGATACGCAAACATTTGCATGCAATTATGGCAGGAAAAATGAGTGGAAATGCAAAAAAAAAAAAAAGCAAGATGGGATCAGATCTCATTATTTTCAGCACGAGTGCAGAAACGAAAATGGCATAATTATTTCTATGTATTATAGTTTTGATATAAAAATAGCCATCTAGAGTCTGTAAAAGAGGAGAGAATTGTGGCCAAGATCACGGTGTGGAGAAAACCCATTTGAGTAAAGAAGTGTTTATACGACGTATCATTGGATAAGGTGCAGTTATGCTGTCAGATCAAAATTTATTTCGTCTCTCCAGCACATATATTTCATTTTCTTCCAGATCCTTCTGAAACAACGTTCCATGTGACACTTCTTCTTCTTGAGGAACTGTTGAAATGGCGTTGGATCGATATATTTTTTTCTTTTTTAACTGAAGATGAAGATATGATATGGATGGGTGTTCAAAATGGCGCTGCTCATACCCCGCTGAAATACTAGTGTTATTTGTTGGATGTAACAAAAAATTGTATCCTCCTATCCAAAGTCGTCCAACTTTTTTGATGTTGAGTGAAGCCAAACATTCAAAGCCGCTGTTTAGATACATTACTGATTGTTTTTTAAGGGCCACTCATCGAGCAGATGTTCACACCATTTAAACCCATTGGGAATGGACTGTATCAAATGACAACCCAAGTTACATTGAAACGTAGGACCCAAAGGGTCCATCTCGTCTGCCTTTCCTGCTGTAAAGACTCAAATCTTAATCAGTCCTTGGTCTCGGTTCAATTACGATAAAGAAAAATGGCCACGAGAACATGATATTGGAGTAACACCAGAGTGTCCAGGTCGAACATAGAGAACCCCTAACAATGACATCATATTCTGCCGGCTAATGAAACCAGGCCCTCAATTGTCCTGAAAGCCAAGGGCCAAGGGCCAAGAGCATGGAAAAAGACATCAACATCATCTCATCATCTGTTACCATGGAAACATTTTTTGTTGAGGTCTGTATTGTTTTCCTATTTACAATGACAAATCCCTCATTCTTAATGATCACCTTGTCTTCTCATTTTCTCATCGAGCTTACTTAGTGTCAGCAACGAACCTAATGGAAACACTCAAAGCTCGCCATGACCTTGGCCGACTAAAATGCTTTGATTCATCAGAATTATCATTACATAACAATACATTTATCAGCTTCTGTGTTTTTTTCCCTTCAATATTGTCAGGGTATTGTCTATTTTTAATTACTTAATCTCATACACGTAATTATCTCTGATTGTCAATCATTAGGAATATGAATCCCACCAGATTTTTGGACAGGACCATTTTGGACAATGTTTTATTATAGTGTTATGTCATTGATGTTTATCTTTTTTATATAAACAATATAAAACATATATATTTCTGTACACATATGTATTCCTAAATACACTGGGAGCTGACGATATTATTTTCCTGGAACTATAAGGTTGCCCAACTGAGAATTTTCAAGCTACTATATGGTCTATGGCCTAGTTTGAAGTCGTTAACCCTATCACGCCAAAATCTCCACTTCCGTATGGAAATCCCCAATTTCCCAGGTATAGCATCGGATTTCTTGTTATTTTTTTTTTGGTTTTGATGAAGTGACTCGTGGACCAAACCAAAACAAATTATGTCAATCTCCGATTAAAACAACAACGCAAATTGGCTGTAAAATAAACACAATCTTTTTTCTTTCCGCATCGATATGTCATTTCCAACTATTACGCATCTCCCGTCAATTTCCGATCATCGCTGCCAGGTTTACTTTGTGAAAATCAAACCTGCTATTTCAATCAGCGGAGGCAATTTGTGGCTGGTGGCGACGGTATAGTAAATGGCTTGTAACGGAAAACGGGGGCCGCGTTTCTATTTACGCCATAACAAATGCACGGAGTTCCGTTTCGAGAGCTTTTTGTTTGGTAGTAAAAACCAAGTACTGTATTAAGCAGTCAGCAAGAGTCATCCATTATCTCCGGAGCGAATGCACGAAACGTCTCCGGCACCTGAAAGGAAAGCTAATTCCGCTTCTAGTAAAATACCCGGGGACATTAGGATGGATGTTCCTAATTCTAAGTAGTGTATAACTAATGCATTATACTCGTACAGGAGCAACGTCTGGCCAGAATATCAAATATAAGAAATTAACTGTTTCGGGAAACTAAATAAACTTCTCTTTTTTTTAATCAATCGGAATATTATCCAATTTATTTTCCAACAGTATGATAAATTATTATTTTTGTGAATATTTATCTGTAATTAACACACATTATTGTACGGGTGAGGCACACCTTAGATTAATAATCAGACAGAAGTCAACATCTAGGTTTCATATTTAGGCTTTTTATGACTTTTTTATATTACTCAACAAAGGTGGTTTCTATAACCTCGATTTTCAAATTGGAACTGGGTGTTTTTAGTATGGGAACCACATTTTATGGTTAAGGTCGCCCCATCTATTCCGGTAATAATCAAATTTATGGAACCCCCTTCCCATACGTATAACAAACCCAATTAAGCCTGATAACAAAACCAATCAGGAAAGAGCCTACCGAGACGCACCTTTCCCACATAAGCTTCTGAGCCACCGACCAGCTTGAATCTACCAACCAAACCAGAAACACACTGTTTCCTATTAACCAACCATTATTCCACCCCCACTTTACGCTAACCGGCCCCGGCACTGTGACACCGACGAGAAGACCCTCGGTCACCCTACGAATAACCGTGAGGGAGGGTGGGAAGATTCAGGTGAGAAAAACAAAATGGCGGGACCTTTTTATACAGGACCTTTCCTAAATCCCTTAACCCCATTATCCTAATCCCACGTCCTCACCCAGAGAAGGCCCCGTTCACTTAGCTACGCTGTCCCCTGGGCTACAATAAAATTTCAACGTGAGTTGCCTTTTTATTCTTGTAAGTGTTTTTGTTCCAAAGAACATATAAAAGAATTCCCAATATGTCTGGAAGCCATAATAATTATAATACAGAAACCCCTCTCTGCTATGATTCAGCAACTATGCTAATCAGGCAACCTGAGCAGATCCGAAGACATGGTCAAGGAAAAAGAAAATGCAATTATTCATAAATATCCCCTTGGATTAGCAGGTATTAATCCGTGAAATGGACGGCGGAAAACGCTAACGTTAATACTGCAAAATGTAGCACAATTTTATATAACTAATCAATGCCGGTGACCTGCCGTAACTTTAAATTCATTATTGATTTACATGGAACAAATTATGTAATTTCAGCAGATTTAATGCAAACTGGTTGCGCGTGGACTTCAAGAAAGTAATCAACCTTGAGTTTAATGGGGAAAAAAATGGAAACGCAGCTTTTTTTTTCTTTTTTTAGGGATTGGTGATATTCTGTATAAATGCTCCCATATTGCTTTTTGAATGTCCATTAAAAAAAAAATATATAAAAAAAAAATTGCTTGTATTCTACTATGTTCTTTTTTCTTGTTTTACATAAGACTTTTGTTGAACTTTGGAGAACTTTATCGATTCGCCTTTTAACTTGATGCTGATGGAAGCCACCTGGTCGCTCTACACAAATATAATTCCCTCTCGAATATCTCAGCAATTTCCAGAAAAAAATAAATAATAAAACAATCATAAGTGAAGTAGAATGAAAAGGAAATATTCTAAAGTATTTGGCGTAAATTCCATACTTTTTCTACCACAGCTGCCTTTACAAAAAAAAGAATACACTGTACTCTAGGAAATAAAATACTTTAATAAATATATAAATATAATAAAAATATATAAATATAATATATATATATAATATAAATAATAATATAAAGTACTTTAATAAATACTTTAATACAATATTTGTAATATATTTTATATATAATATATATAAAATATAAATAATAATATAAAATACTTTAATAAATACTTTCATAAATATAATATATTTAATAATATATTTTATATATAATATATATAATATAAAATACTTTAAATATGGAGCCATTTTTAATGAAGGGGAATATATTCACTCAAAACTGCTTGCCCTTGAGGGCCCCAAAATAGCCCCTCTCTAACTTTTTTAAATAGCCACACCCCATGCATTTATAGCCCCACCCACACAACCATTTAGCCCCACCCCTTACAAAGCCCGTCTTCTATAAGTTTATAGGTATTATTATAATTAAATCCAGCCTGTTTAAATATGTTAAATGGGGTATTTATAGCACTTACGATTATAGATACATAATATATGTTTTTTTACATTTTATTTTAATGGCGTTCGTTATGTTATATTGTTTATTATTTTCTTACTATTTCCACGTAGTACATCATTTTATCCGTCTATATCTTAGATATAGACAAAATACAACATTCTTGGTTTGGCTGCATGGACACTATTTTATTAAAGCCATATCAGAGTGGTTTTATTAGCAATTACACATTTCAAGGTGCATAAAAAAAAACCAAGGACAAAATCATTTATCCCAGTGCGGCATCTGGCTTATTAGTCCATAAAGCAAGTACCGCTACCATTAATTATGGCGTGATATCTTTAAAAAGAAAAAAAAAAGCCTTTTAAAAGAGCATCTTTCTTACTGTAACATTTTTTCCAAGCTTGATTTTCTTTTTTTTTCTTTTCCGAAAAAAAAAACTATTCCCGGCGCAAAGTATCTGTCAAAGTCGAAAGTTCCTGTGAATTAGCAATTTTTTTTTTCTGTTAAATTCCAGCATTTCTATTCATGATCATACCGTCGAGCTGATAAAATGTTAATTAAAATTAGGTATGCATGAAGAATTTTATTAGATGTATTATTTTCAAACTGTTAATTTCATTTTATTTATGCATATTATCGCCACTTGAAACATTTGACCTTTTTTAACGTTACGATCTAATTGTTCCTGTCCATTTGATAAAGAATAACAATAGGGGGAAAAAAAAAAGAATAATTGACTGTTTAATTATGCGAGAATATTTTTTTGGGAGGGGGACATTTTATGATTGATTGGTTTGACATTTGAGTGGAATTTTGCTGTCTTATTATAATATAAAATTTGTCAAAAAATATAATTTGAAATATACTACGATTATTATTATTTTTTATTATTATTATTATACTTTATTTATATAGTGCCTTTATTATTTATTTATTTATATTGTAGCCTATATAGTGACTCTGATCTTTGATTTTAGTTCGACAAAGTTAAAATGAATTAAAAACCTAAAATCTTGGTGGCCAACCGAAAGAGGTCTCTTCTAGACAGCAAACCGTCTCTTCTAGATTTTCCCTAGTGGTCTATGGCCATGGCTCCAACCATAGACGTGGTATCATTACTATGACTAGTCCCATGTTTGTTGCATATTCTCTGATCCATTGTCAAATGAACATTTTTGGGGTAAGGACCCCAAAAGATTTTTAAGGATTTTAAGGATTCCGGTGTGGGGTGGGGAGCCCTATGAAGAATTTCCATCATTATTATTATTGTTTTTTTGAAGCCGGACTTCAAAAAGTCATCTCGTTGAGCGACACGGAACGCAAAATATTTTTCAAACTACTACTTTTTTTTTCTGGAGGTCAACAGCAACATGTACAATTCTAAAGCTTAATACAAAAAATAGGGAAACCGCCCCAAAACACAAATCTATTTACATGATATACAAGCTCACTCATATATATATTAAATCTTTGTTTCTTTTTTTTTATTACATTGGTAACCTCACTATATCTATATATATATTTATTTTTATTTTAACGATTATTTATTTTTTAACCAGAATTCACTTAAAAACAAAAAGATTTATTTTCTTTGTATTTGGAAATTCTCATAATTTACTTTGTAAATTATAACCAGTGTAACAAAATTATTTAAACTGATATATTTCCTTTTTATCACCTAAAAGAGAAAAGAATCTTGGATGATGGGACTTTTAGTCACCCAACAACAAAAAATAAGCCACAAGCAATGATATTTCTGTTTATTGATGATAGTCACCTAATTATGAAAATTATGATTTTTATTAATACTACTACTAGTCTTACTACTACTACTACCACCACTACTTCTACTATCACTACTACTACTACCACTACCACTACCACCACTACTTCTACTACCACTACCACTACTACCACTACTTCTACTATCACTACTATCACTACTACTACTACTACTACCACTACCACTACTACCACTACTTCTACTATCACTACTATTACCACTACTACCACTACTACTACTACTACTACTCATCATCATCATCGTTAATTAAGGATTTGTGGTCTGTCTAAATCAGATAATGGAAAGATAAGATTTACACATGCATTGGATGATGGATAGTTTTAAAGATAATACATTTCTTCTTTTATAAGTCATTGGAAATCCCCCCCCCCCGCAGTATACAGAGGCAATAAACATACAATCTAAATAAAATGTGATGTCTGGAGCGCAAAAAGTTCTAATTAGCAATAGAATGTCAAAATAACATTTTCCACATAAAGAAAAACTTCTCCTTAGTTTGTGGAAATGGAAATTCACAATTATAGGGGGGTTAAAAAAAAAACATATTGCTGATTAGGCTTAAATTATACAGCTTTTTTTATGAGCTAAAATAGTCATACCGATTTTTATTAATCCGAGAGACTAAACTAAAAAGTCATTCTTGGTTTTAGTTATATCATATTAAAAGGAGATGAAATAATTTCTGACAATGAAAATGAAATTTCTTCGCAGTTCATTACCCCCTCTGTTTTTAACGTACTTGGCATAACTCCATATTAAATCAGCTTCTCTTCTAACTAGTTCTGTAATTATGACCCACAGGGCCACATCAGCTGTCTGAGGGTAGGTTTATAGTCAGAGGCATTGAGGTGGATGTTTGATCTCAAGATGTCCAGTGTGGTGAGAAGGACTCCAACTGAGAAGGAAAGGGACGCTCCAAGTATCATAAGCACTTTAATGCATACGAGAAGCTGAGATGTTCTGAACCCCCCCCCATAAGAATTTGCCCCTTAACCTACCAGTAGCTATTTGATGTGCCGGAGATGAGTTTGGACAGACGTATCTTCTGACGCAAGATATTCTCACCAACCAGTGAGCTCCAGACCTGGTTTGCTAAGTGAGAGGGTCTAATGAGACCGCCATGAACGGAAAGTGTTCTCGTTGACTTCAATGGGACCACATTCCTCCCACTGCTTGGCTGCTTCAATTTTTTCCTTCTTACACTACTCCATGACGTCCTTTCCTGAAAGCTGATTGGGTCTCTAAAGTTTACAAGAAGTGAGTCCCTACTTACCTTTATTTCCACTTCTTCCTCACTTCCAAATTGCGTTCAGGCATCTAGTTCCACCATTGAAGATGGGGGGGGGGGTCTTTTCTCCTCATAAATATTCTACTCTATTTCAATAGTTAGCAATGATATCTTAAAATTATTATATTAAGTAATTGACGAAAAAATTATTTGTTCTCATCCTATATTGAATGTTTAAACTAACAATTAAACTCACGTGCATGCATGGCAAAATCAATTTCGCGAGGGCAAAGCAGGCAAGGTGTAATGATGAACTTGATATTAGATGCGGTGACATTCTACAGATTATATCACTGTCACGCTACATTAAACGTTAAGTGAAAGTACCAGGAAAGTCAAGATTGCTTTTTATGTCATGAATATACTGCTGAAATCAAGTATAAATAAAATTGTTCCAACCACTGGAGCTTTATATGGGGTTCTAAGTGCATATTAGCATTTGGTATGAGTGATATAGATCGGGGGTGGTGGTGGGGGGATACGACAAATGCAGCCCGGAAGATATTTTTTTTTATATCAAATGTAATACATATTTATATTATGATTAAAAAAAAAGTCTACGGGGTTTGTGCCTCTGCTGGTTTGCATGGAACGACAGATCAACGTCGCATCCCAATGTTCTACACCAGAATGTTGGGGGCTGAGAGACCTTCTGATCTTTCCAGTTGAACCATAGCAGCAATGCTCATCAGGGTACGCCATAGCAGATGGCTTCTCGCTGATATAGATAAGAAACGGATACCATACATTATATACATTAACCTGTATGCATAATAAACCTAAATATTCAAGTCAAAATGTTGTCGAAGGAGTTGCTTGTTTTCTCCTGTCCATTGGGTGGCTTCTATCCTTGAGAAGAAGACAACCGGTTCTGGTGACTTAAAATATTGCTTCTTTAAAGCTATTTAACATGAAAATGTATCATAAAAATTCCAAGATTGTCATCAAAATTTCGTCGTGGAATTTTTGTATAAATTAAAGATACATTATTACCAGCCAATATTTTTAAGAGTTACCGGTATTTAAGCTAAACTAAATGGTTAAATAAGAGAAAGCGGCATTCAAGCGCAACAGACAAATAAATATGTAATTACGTCCAATGTTTGCTTATTCAGAGTGACTCTCCGTCCCAATAATCTAGCCCTTTTTTGCTCATCAGGATGCAGACGGAATGCGAATGTTCTTAATAATAAGCAATCTGCATTATTTACATTTCGGCTAACAAAATAATTTTTTAAGTGGATGCTTTCTGCATAGTAAATTGCTTTAATTAAAAGGTGTTTTAGTTAATGCGTGGAAAATGAACGGGATGCTTGTATATTTCATGCATGTGCTGCAGGTCAGCGAGTTGTCTCCGTGCGACTCCATCAGTGCAGTGAAAACGGTATTAAGACAAACTGCATTCACAAACATAAGTACCTTACTCTTTGAGTATATCTTTTATGATAGATAGATAGATAGATAGATTCTAGGAGAGTACTAGAACATGTTATCTGTGTTGTAGGAGAGTACTAGAACATGTTATCTCGGTTGTAGGAGAGTACTAGAACATGTTATCTCTGTTGAGTACTAGAACATGTTATCTCCGTTGTAGGAGAGAACTAGAACATGTTATCTCTTTTGTAGGAGAGTACTAGAACATGTTATCTCTGTTGTAGGAGAGTACTAGAACATGTTATCTCTGTTGTAGGAGAGTACTAGAACATGTTATCTCTGTTGAGTACTAGAACATGTTATCTCCATTGTAGGAGAGAACTAGAACATGTTATCTCTGTTGTAGGAGAGAACTAGAACATGTTATCTCTGTTGTTGGAGAGTACTAGAACATGTTATCTCTGTTGAGTACTAGAACATGTTATCTCTGTTGAGTACTAGAACATGTTATCTCTGTTGTAGGAGAGAACTAGAACACCTTGCTATCATTAATCCCTTTTCCTGTTTTATCATCAAAGTTTCAACAGTTTGGGAAGTTGCACAAAATCTAAAGTAAATAAACATTTTATTTTCTTGTATTAAGCATTTTGCTGACAAACAGACTAAAGGTTAATAACTAAGTTAATCGATATGCATTTTGTATGGTAATATCCTATTTCAGTAAATATTCATTTAAAAACTGCCAAGATGTACAGCGTTCCAGACATCTGCAGGCCAAATGACACGAGTTTGGCGTGATTTCCAGCCTACAATTTAGAATGGTATTTGTACAAATTAAAGAACAAAAAAAAGTTTCAGGGGTTCATAAGACATAAGAAGTTTTCTTCCTCCTTTCTTTACACATATTTTGTCTGGTTTCAGTCGCCTCATTTGCCAGATCGGCCCCACGTGGTCTGCCAATTTCTTTTTTGGTCTCGACTGAGCTTCAGGATCCATATACCTATTCAAAGTGGTTTGGAGCTTAGTGAGCGAATGAATGAAATCAAGGAATAAAAGGGAAAAATAGATATTGGGAATGAAAAATCTCACTTTTTGCCCATGCCTAAAATTAACTATTTAAAAAACACTTGGCGTAAGGATAAGTATAGCCAAGGTTTTCCTATTTAATGGATCTTCTGTACTTCTATTATAGATTCTAATCATTCTTTTGACAAAGATCAGACCAGGTAAAGCTATCCTTTCACACCACTCTAGGGATCCGTTGGCACGATTATCTAACAGTAGGGTTCCATTTTCAAACTTAACCTTGACAAAGTGACATGAATATGGAATGAACGTTCCGTTAACATTCCATTAACTTTAATAAGATCATTTGCATGTCAATCAGACTTGCAAATGGTAGAATGTCTTGCTTTGTTAATGTCGGATGCCGATCAAAGAAATGTAACAATACTTGAATAGCATTACATATGAACATGTTTATCATACACGAAGTAGATGCCACTTGGACAATACCTTAAAGATGATGTAGCCCACCGAGAATCTCCATTGACTCCAGAAGTGAAAGCCATCTAATAATTTGTTATTTTGTTTATACTTTTATTTTCCCCAGTATGCCTTCACGAAAAGCGTTTAGTACAACATTTCCTTAACTTCCCATGATTCCACTTGGAAACTTCCCGTCGGCCCACGCAGGAAGCTGCCGACCGCTTACTTGATGTTACCAGGATGGCTTCAGCCGATTCTTATGCGACTCTACATCCAACTATATGAGCCCCAACCCATTAAAAAGGACTATAAATGAATGGGGATGGCATCTTTTCTCTCTCAATACAACAATATTAGTTTACTCTACTGAGAGGGTGGTAGATACGCAGAACAGCCTCCCAGCAGAAGTGGTAGAGGGTAATACAGTGAGGGGAATCTAAGACGAGACCAACGACTGGTTAAGGTTTGAGTCTTTACAGCAGGAGAAACAGGCAGACTAGATGGTTCTTAAATCCTGTTATCGGAAGACTGCAAACTCCAGTCTGATAGAATATTAATATATAAATATGTATAGAGCGCAGTAATTCTACCTGCCTTTACGCGGGACGAGTGTGAATTGCGGTGTGTTTGTGTCAGTAATAATGCCGTGCTCTGAAACATAACACTTGGAGGAAAATCTCAAAAGATTTCTTACTTGGAAATACTTTGTTGCCACGATGATTAGTGTTATAAAATAACCCGGCACTTGCAGGGAAACTATAAAAGCGTGTAGTTATCGTCACAAGTGTATTACTGTTCTGGAAGCCTATTTACTGATTTAATATAACCTTAAGCTAAAAAAAAATAAAAAAAATGGCCGCCCTCCCGGGGAATTAAACTTACCTTGTTCATTTACAAATGTATCACACTTAGCTTGGCTTTTATAGGCCCTAATAATTTACCCATAATGGATACTATTTCCTAGGAAATATCTTTACTAAACTGAAAAAAACCTCGGTTTCCAGAGTATTTTATACTAACAAAGTAGCTTAACAGTTCTGCCGAGATCTTAGATGTTATTACATGGTAGGTGTTGACACCGAGCTAATATATTATGGTTTAATTTAATTTAAAAAAAATATATATATATTTATACAATGGATCTGTTTGGTTGTTTTTTTAATACATTGTCTTTTCAAAAAAGTAAATACTTGGTTTACAAAAAGAAAGAGGGGAAGAAAAAAAAAAATGACATAGGAAATAAATGGACTCGCCAATATCGGACTATTAATATATAATATAATGATATATTAATGTGTTATATATTAATATAGTGTTATTTTATATATTAATATAATATAAAATATAATATAATAATAATTTAATATAATATAATTATATATTAATGTGTAATATATTAATATAGCATTATTTTATATCTTAATATAATATAAAATATAATAATAATTTAATATAATTTAATAATTTAATATAATATAATGATATATTAATATGTAATTTAATACCCATAGCATTTCCAAAATGTTTTAGCTAATAAATATAATTTTTTTAATCTATAAAGCCATCAGAATTGAGGTTTTAAGTGAGATTTACGATTGATTTAACCTTCTGTATAAATGACACGGTCGTATTTAATGCCATCAACAGATTTTTTTTTAAAGCGCTCTATCAACTGACAACTGAAATAAAAATGATCTTATTTTATTGTTCCAGTGTGATTACTCATTCTCATTATAGTTATAGTCACTTATTTAATAAAGAAATATTTTACATTCTTCAGAACTTGTTATTTAATGTTAACACATAAAAAATTTTTTTTTCAAACTTTCTTTTTTTTTTATTTTCTACAATTTCTTTTAAAAAAATCTCAGTAAAAGCCAAATTTATACCAGAATGGTTTAATTAATAAATAAATAAATAAGTAAATAGAAAAAAATGTTGCCAAAAAAAGTAAACCACATACTGTGTATTTGACATATGCCCCTGAGCACTGAATATTTAATTTAAAATAATGTATGTGTACAAGAGATTCCAGGAATCAACCTAATCAATATTTCTTAATTGCCGTGAAGAATCTGACCTGTATGTTTTTTTTTCTTCTCTGTAACATTTTCAGATCGCTTGTAACAAATAGTATTTTTATACGCCTGTCATTTTGTGAAGCAATTTGCTTGCATGCTGCGTTCTGCAATTCGCTTGTACCGTAAATTGTTATTCAATTTAGAAAATGTATACAAATGTATTATTATTTGGATTTTCCCAAGATATAGCTGTTTTATAGAATCCGTTACCGTCAGCCTCTCAGCCTTGACAGACATAATACAGAAATTCATAAAAAAATAAAATAAATATACTTAAACTCCAAAGCTATATTGCTTTGCTAAATTGAGTGAAACTTTTTATTTTTTTTATTTTTTATTTTTTTGAATAATAGTTCTGCTAAAACTGTAAAGAGTTGGGTAAATATTACACTTCCGCCACAGACGCGAAGGTTGTTTGGGCTATTGCTAACTGGTATGGCTCTCTTAAGTGTTTATATCTTGAATATGCTTACCGTAGAGTCATCATAATTGAAGACATCCATCTGCTTTAGGGTACAGCTCGCCACTCAATGAAATAAAATCTCAAGTATCTTTCTGCCCTTGAACGTAGGTTTTTTTGGATGTTCACAAAGAGTCAGGAAAGAAAACGGTAATGCTTCATAAATTCAACGTTTCTTGCGGGTGATCCGAAATTTGGAAAGATTTAAGGTGATCGCAAAAGGCTGGAGCTCAGCTACCTACTAAATGTTTATTTACGATGTGAAATATTTAATTATTTTAATGGATTTTTGTTGACCTGTGTCAATCTATAAGGTTTTTCATAATACTTGTGGGCCATGAAGGGTTCTCGACTATTGCTAATGAGGAAGGGCTGCTTAGAACCAGGTCTAGGATGCTCTACTATGAAGTGAGTATGAAGGATCTGTAGATGTTTGCTCCTAAAAGGCATACTTTATTTTGAAAACCTAGGGAAGTTCACATGCTTTGTTTATATGTAAACATTCCAAACTTCCTGCAAGTGCTATGATGTCATCAGGTTCTTATGAGGCTCATATGACAGCATTGTGTTCTCTGTCTATGACACTTGCCTCGCACTTTAATTCTCTTTTTTTTTTTTTTTTTTTTAGACCGAAAGCCTTCTTCTCCAAAAACAAAGAGGACAAGGGGAGAGATCAGTGTGGTTCCAGAATGTTTATGTATTTCTATGTAAACATTCCAAACTTCTTACAGCTGCTATGATGTCATCAGGTTCTTATGCTTACTCCAGCCTCATGTGACACCATTGTCTTCTCTGTCTCTATGACACTTGCCCTTGCACTTTAATTGTCTCTTTTTTGTAAGACAGAAAACCTTCTTCTCCAAAAACAAAGAGAATGAGGAGAGAGATCCGTGTGTTTCCAGAATGTTTATTTATTTCTATGTAAGCATTCCAAACACCCAACAGCTGCTATGGTGTCATCAGGTTCTTATGCTTACTCCAGCCCCATATCACACCATTGAACACTATACTGCAAGAACCCTTTATTATAAGGCTAATTTACTAGACATGAAGTATCTCGCTAAGCAGCCACATGATTTATCCGCTGATCATCTCCAGAGACTGGCAAACGCAATCGGCTGGCGTACTTTCATTTCTCAGGCTGAAAGCTGATCAATTTCCTTTCGTTCTAAAGATATGTAAAATTCAGCTAACTGTATCATAAACAATTTATATGACTTTTCCAAAACAACTCCAAATACCGTCGCCTGATAAATCAATTCCCCATCCGCAGAAACCTAAACAAAGCAGAACAAAAAAGATTTGATTTCGCAACAAAATGCTTCCATTAATCACCCAAACAGAGAAGCAATTAGACAGGCGAAAGGTGAGAGGCTTTAAAACGAAAGGCTGCAGTAATTTAGTAAAATGAATTATACTTTTAATGAGGGTGAAAATACAACCCACTATTCAGTAATATGATTTACAGGCAGTGAGGCAATGGAAACATAGAGCCTGCTGGCAGATCGGCCCCTGTTCGGCCCCATCTAGTTTCAGAAAATTCCACCCCAATAATTACCCATTTTTGTTGATCTAGAAGAAAAAAACAAAAAACACTCATTGGGATTTGTATCCAACATTGGTAGAAAGTAGTAAAAAAAAATAAAAAAAAATCCTTCATGACTCCAAATGTAATTCGATTTTTCCCTTGGCTGGAAATGACCTAAAATAATGTTAAACACTTTATTACTTTATGCCATACTATTGTAATAATCAGTGAAAACTTACTTCTACTTACGGGGAGGCCTTCCCCTTTAAGAATAATAAAATGCCATATATGGAAAGTTGGGGGGATGGGTTGCAGTTGGGTTGGCCACTCCCACTCGCCTACTGTAGACCAGCAGTTAATATATCTCTTATCAGGGGTGATACTGCCGCTTGCATATATATAAAAGCTTTTATTACCACAATCAAACGAATATAAAGATACAACTCAAATGGAGCATAAAAAATGATACAGTTTAAAATGGCTGAGCTGAGTGAAAATGTATCTATGGCACAAAATGACTATATAAGCAAAATCCACTAGTTGGAATTACCCCGGTAAAAATGTTTAACGGCACAAAATAAAAAAAAGGAAGTGCTACAATGTAAATTTAATACCAGCAGATGGAAATGATAGGGACGACGCAGTAGGATCTAGGTAATAAACCAAAAAATCTAATATTGTGTTTTTTTCCTGAAAATAATGAAATATTAGAATAAATTATTTGTATGTATTTGTGTTGCGTGCAATGACTTGCATTAATAATGAATGTGACATTAATCAACAGAGCACATAATGTGTTAAACATTTTAACGGTGTATATATGTATAACTTAGCATTATTAAAGAGTTCGACCTACATGCTACAGAACTTGTAATTTAACCTAATATTTGACATCATTTCCTGTTTCCTGAGTTTTGAAATATGTAACAAAGCCTTAAATAGATTTTAAATGAACAGCCAATCAGGAAAGTCTAAGCCTGATGTATGTTGGGATACTGTCATCATCAATAACAGGGAACGTAAGGGGAAATGTTCTGAGAAAGCTGTCATATTTGGGGAAGAACCTTTTCTATTCCACCATGACTGCACTCCGGAGCACAAAGAAAGCTCCATAAAGACATGGCTGGATGAGTTTGGGTTGGAAGAACTTGACCGGCCGCACAGAGCCCCGACCTCAACCCCATCGAACACCTCGGGGATGAAGTAGAATGGAGATTGTAAGCCGGTCGTCTCGTCCAACATCAGCGCCGGACCTCACAGACGCTCTACTGGATGAACGGGCTAACATTCCCACAGAAACCGCCCAAAATCTTGTGGAAAGCCTACCCAGAAGAGGGGAAGCCGTTATAGCTGCAAGGGGGGACCAGTTTTATATTAATGTCTATGTAGTTAGCATGTGATGTCATCAAAGTCCCTGTTGGTGTAATGACCAGGTGTCCCAATACTTTTGTCCATATAGTGTATATTTAGATATGCACCAACTAAAATGGTCATGGTTTTCCTAAGGACTGTTACTAGAACCATTTGGCTGCAACCATTTGTGGACTATTAAAGGGTTAATATTTGGAATCCTATATGGGTCAGCGCATTTAGAAAGTTCCTGGGGAAACTAATATGGTAGCACCACTTATTATTATTAATATTTATTATTATTGTTATATTCATGTGTAGTTTTGGCGTGCAATAAAACATCCCTTTCTGCTTATATTAACGTATGGATTCGTGTGAAATGCTTATTACCCCTCGGGGCCAGAAATTAAGAAATGTGTTAGCTTTTTATAGTTTTTATGTGTTTTAGACGTATGCCGCAAACCACTAGTGTCTCGTTAAGTGGGTCCAACAAAGAGGAGACTTCATCTAATGAGCTTGGGCTATGCTGGGTTAGGTAATTATCGAAAGGGAAATATTGGAAGATTTCTAGGGAAACTATGCTCATTTTACATTCTAGATCTTATAAGAGGGAAAAAAAAAGATAAATGTGGTACTTTTTTTTATGATCTAGGAAATAAAAAATAATATTATTAAATGTAATAATATTATATTGTTTCAATAATAATAATAACAATAATCCTTTACCATATACCCAGGGGTTCCTATGTATGTATATATATATATATATATATATATATATATATATATATCTCAATAAAATGGTATATGCTTCAAAAAATATTTGAAAAAAAATATCTGAAAAACATATTTAAAGCATTAAAAAATAGGAACCGATTTGGTTCCTAATTTACAATGTCTTCCGAAGCGTATGTAGTTGCCATGAAACACAAACTAGGGACTTGGAGTTTTTTTTAAAAACTTTTCTAACAAGTTTATCGACTTTATTTCGCATCAATAAAGCTTCGCCAATTGATGTAATGCCTCGTAATCGCCTTCGGCTCACAGTGCGTAATTTTGGCATTATTCAATTAACATACATTACTGACTAATTTGAAATCCAATAAGACTACAGTTGACCGCCGTCTACTGAAGCAAAATAGAACTGGGTTAGATATGCATTGGTCTCCTTCTCATTTATTAAAAAAATAATGATTTTGTCACTTAGGGCCACGGACCACCGGTGGACACCAGCCCACGAGGTTGACGAGCCTCTCCAGCATTGGGTCGGTTGTGGGGGGGGGGGGATCAAAGGAAACAATGTTGACATTTTTTGTGCGTCATCGCGCGGGTCAAAGGCCTCTCTATCTGGTAATTCCATGCCCTTGCTAGATAGAACGGACGTTCAGCTCTCCTTTTTACCGCGAGTAGCTGAAGATATGCGGCCAAGGCGAGAAAGCAAATTGGAAAGAGAGGTTTTTTTTTGTTTTTTTTTTAAAAAGCCAGAAAATGCTATTTTCAATGCCACAGAACTTTCAGCCATTACAGTATTTTGTGTCTCAAAAGCTTTCATCAGCATGAATACGCGTTACAGTCATGTAAAGCATGAAATCTAAAACTATTTATACAAGCATAAGCAGCCCATTTTTTATTCATTTAGATTTTTATTTTTTTTTGGTCTTCACCAAATCAAAGCTTACGAGATGTCAGACGTCGGAATATTTCGATACAATTGTCTATTCTTTGAAGATAAGAAAGTATAGTCTTTTGGGAACATTACAGCAGCCGCCCCGCGTTTGTGATTTCAGGGTGATAGCTCATATTCCATTAGTGCTCCCTTAAAATAAATCTATGACCCAGGCAATTATTGGTCCAATTTTCAGTTGCTTATGAGTTTTAAACTTATGAGTTTGAGGTGGCTCGGAATAAATCAGAAATTTTTTTTCCGCAGGAGGAAATCCCAGCCAAAAGTTTTCAAAGCAGCCGTAAAAAATGTATATTTTAAAAAAAAAAATGTACTACCCTTTTAAACCTAGCGATGGCGGGGACAGACTGCATTATTGTTTTAATATTATATTCCACCCCCCCAACTCATAGCCTCGTTGCCAATGAGGTTATTCAAGCCTAACTCACTGCTTCAAATTATTTGCCTTTTGCTAGGTTATCCAGTTTTTGTAAAGATCGCAATTTAAGACCGATTTCAGAGTCCCTGTTGTGATTATTACTCCAAGTCAGGGAACAGGCATGAAGCCTTATTTTTTTTTTTCAACTTGCGCGGTTAAAATGGCATTGTATTACGTTGTATTCATATTAAACAGTTGCTGGAAAGTACTAATGCATTTCTATTATTGAAAGGATTTAAAAATTTTTTTTTTTTACAAAATACCTTTTTTTTAATAAAAAAAAATTTTTTTCCTTGGAACAGAGCACACATTTTAATAAAATATGGTAAATAATTATTTTTACTTACAAGATCAAATTAATTGGTTTTTTAAATGTTAATTATTTACATTTTAAATATTAAAATATTAATATAATATTTAATTATTACTATAATAAATATTTAAATTATTATTATTATTTACAGAACATGTCTTTAGATAAGAATGGCTCTTATCTGTCATCAAATTCTATTCTATTTTATCAAGAGGCCTTCTTAAAAAAATAATTAATTTACAGCTAACTTATCTCTTTTTTGCATAACTAACCCAGTTTGAGACCTTTGATAAAATTGAGTTGAAATATTCTGTCATTATGTAATGAAAATGCCACGCTCGGTAAATTATATGAAAATCCTGCATATCAGGTCGATTCAGATAATTAGCACACTTCATTTTATAGCAAAAGTCAATTATATTTATATATTTTTTCTCTTTTCCCTTTAAAAAAAAGGGTAATTGAGTTAGGTGAAGTAAAATCTCAGCTTATCAAGCTGACAGATCTTTGATTTAAATCAAAGTCGAAAAAAAAAAATAATTCCAGAGCTTCTGATTTCATGTCTATTTTTTTTAATGACTTGTATTGATCACACTGTGTATTATTCCTCTATTTTTCTTCCCTTGTAATTTAAAATAAAGGGTTATTAAACGAGGTTTCTTGTACTTGTTAAGCTTATCAAATTCCTTTAGAACACTGATAAATGTTTCACTTGACTTCCTGGTGAATATTCTCTCTTTCTCGTTAATTTTTCATTTTCTTTTTTTTTTCTCTTTTCATACAGTCCAGCGGGTACTAAAAAAATTACTCTGGTATATTATTTTATTATTATTTTTTTTATACATAAAGCTTTTTTATAAAGCGGTAATATAAAAAATAAAGCAAAAAAAAATGTAAGCAGTGATCATTAAAATAAAAAATATAAAACTTAAAAAAAAAATGTGAAAATTCAAATTTTAGAGTTCTAATTAGCACGTTGCAGAGTTTATGAAACAATTAAATACTGGCTGCATTTGCAGGGTTGCAAAGAATGAATTGCACTGTATAATTTTACCTTCAGCTGAGTTGTTTGTATAACTCAAGATTTTGCCATAAATTAGAACTTTTTGCCTGATTTATTTCAGTTCATGGATATCTACTGTCTTACAGTCGACTTTTACGCGTTCTACAAAAACATATTCTATTAAATATGTCTGTCTTTAAAGGAGCCAACTATTTATCCAATCAGAGGCAACCAGACTAAACTAACAAAGACGATTGGTTACATTTTAAGCAACCTTCCCAGGTACTGACAGCTAACTCTCTGGGTCTCACTCGGTGGAAATCATAGCTGGTTACTGGACGTTGTGTATTTAATCTCTAGGCGGGCAAACTATGTTTGTTCATGGCTACTATCATGGCTATAACACGTTTTGGGTTTAAGGTCGCGTTTGTGTGTGGCGGCCCGGCTCCATTATCCTTTCCATGCCCCTTCAAGCCTCCTATAAGAACGAAACCAAGGAGAGCTCCAGAGGGCCATCCAAGGAACGTTCTCACCTGCTATTGGTAAGCACCGTTCCATCAAAATGGGCAGACTAGATGGGCCGAATGGTTCTTATCTACCGCCAGGTCAACTTGTTGACATCTAAAAAAGCAAATAAAAGGATAACCATAAGAAAAACATATAAAAGGGACGAACCAGTAAAAAGTTATTGCAATGAGCCAACTGACCAATATGATAGAAGAGTATCATACAGACATTTCATTTTTGGGATACTAAACTACTTTACTGTATGGTACCCAATATTAACATTCACAAAATAACATTTCTAACAGGAATAGCACATTTTGCACCTTACAGTGTTTTTTTTTGTATTCTTTGTAACACAACATTTAATTTTTTTCACGCAGTATGTCATCGTATCATACAAAAAAAAGTAATCACGTTCATCGTCTAATCTCATCTTCCCATTAACGATTCCCAGAGCTGATTGTGTGAGATTGAAAGGAAATCACGTGGCGAACCAAAGCGACTTTATTTTCACAAGAATACGGAGGCTGAAAAACCTTGAAAAGCTACGGATATAGAAATACTGTTTTTTTCCTTGTACAAAATAATAGCTGTTGCATTTAGTCAGAAATCCTCATTATTTGCATGCCTTGGTGAAATAAAATATAATTTGCTATTATTCTAAAGTAGCAGCTCCATAAACATACTAAAAAATATAATAGAATATTTTTTAAAGTTTTTATAATTTTTTTTAACCTGGACGTCAAACTGTTGGAAATTTTTTAATACTTTTAATATTTTTAAAGTGTTCAAGAGGTTTAAAGTAAATATAGTGTAAAATATTATTTAACCAAGGATTGCTACCAAGTGATGCCTGATAGGTCATCATAATATTATGTCATGATTATGTAATGCCCCAGCTTGACTTTGAAAACAATCTAGAATGTTGGGACTGGGTTGACAAAATGGAGACTGCTGGTACCGATCCAGGGAAGTATATTTTAAAAATATTCTTCTGCCGTACACTAAACCAACGATAACATTATTCTTCCCTGTATCTATTAATTACAAATTCAAAGCCAGAGTGAAAGAACCTTTTTTTTTTCATTCCGAACAATTAATTTAAATTTTTAAATAGTCAGAGAACGGGCATGAAAATAATATTATCTTTTGATAAAAAAAATTTAGATTGAAGATTATTAGGGAAGAAAATAAAGAAAACTGCATTTAAAAAAAAAAATGAATAAAAGCTTTATGGGATGATTCAGCTCACCGTAACTTTTCATATTTTAGATTTGCATAAATATATATAACGGAAGTCAGCGTTATTCATAGGAGATTCCTCAAACGGATTTAAATTTCACATTATGACCGTAAATACGTATTTATTTGAGATGGCGAAACGCGTAGCCTCTGAAATAGAAAAAAAAAATGTGTTTCTAAGAAGGATGGGTTAATAAGAACTTGTAACATATTGGCTACTTGGCCAGTTTTCCGGTAAGCGCTGCGTCGTAAGTGGTTTTTACCCCAGGACATCATTTTGGAAAAATAAAGCCAGAGGTTTAATGGGGATCTGTCAGGTTTCCAAAATTCTCTTTTTTTCAGAGTTCAAATAAATTGAGCAAACAAATGGAATGGTGCTAAAAAAAGGCAATATTACCAAAAAAAAAAAATAATTAAAAATATATTAAAAAATATATTGGAATAAGGCAATAGTATAGAATTAGATCATTAGACTATATATATAGCCATCTATATAATATACATATACAATATACCCACTTTTATGCAGATCGCAGGAAACAGGCATCTTAACCCATTAAGCACAATGCATTGTGATCCAGTACATGCACAGGCTTTGTCGTGAAGAGGTTAATTATTTTTGTTTATTTATTCCTAAACTTTATGGAAGCTGATTGGCTCAAGCGGAAGGAAGAGGACCTCCGGATAGTAAATATGGTATCAATTACATTAACGACTTGGTCTCGTCTTAGATTCAGGAGCCGTATGCCTATCCCATGCATGTTTAAATCCCCTCGCTGTATTAGCCTCTACCACTTCTGCTGGAAGGCCTTTCCACTTATTTACCACTCTCTCAGTAAAGTATATGCAAATGGTCCTCATATACATGTTCGTCGGTCAAAGATTGCAAAATGATTGGTTTAAAAATAGCTACTGTTCCAAAAGTTACATCGGAATCCTCTATTGAAACAATTATTCTGCGACGGAAACAATGTAATTTTTATGATTTGTAAACGTCTTCGGTTTTACGGCGCTGGGACCTTTTGTGAATCACAAATGTTAACGGCATATCATTTTTTGTGTTTTATATGCTAAATAAACACTGAATAGTTTTTCTTTATGGTATCTCTACGTTTCTATACGTAGAGTGTATATAATTATAGGCGACTAAAATGCACTTCTGTTTAGATTCAATGTACTTTTCATAAATGGTGCTCTGTAATTATACACGCGGAAAGTGAAATGATGGCAATTTATTCCGTAGGAAGCATGAAGAAAACAAACCCTAAGTACATGTGTGTATAAGAGCATCGTTAACCGTCACAGCTTTTAGCTTAATTCCGTTATTAAAACTACCTACAGTTTATACAAGACGTTTTTTAATCGGTGCTATTGGGTTTTGAAGTAAGAAACATTTGTATCTTGTGGAATCTGAGACCTGTAGAAAATAACGTTGGAAAACAAGCAACTTGTGATACCTTTTCGTGGACTGATTATGTAGGGTTGTAGGGTTCTAAAAGCCTTGAAGACCTCAGCAGGTCTCTAAGTTCCTAAACAATTATTCAATGCTATATCTTACTCCTATATCTTATCCAGTGACCCTTGCTCTAGTAAAAATATAAACATCATCAAAATCGTTGTAAATATGGAGTTCTAGAAGCTTTGAAGACCTCAGAGGTTTATTATCTGAAGAAGGTTCCTCTAAGTTCCTAAAAGCTTATCCTACCCTATACTCAATGCTGCTCTAGCAAAATATCACAATATTGCCAAACCAGAAGTAATCACAAAATTCTTTGAACAAACTGACTTATTTTCAGGAAAGAAGGATTTTGAGGGTTTTCTTGGCTAGAGTGACGCATGGCCAACTTGGACCAAATCTAGTTTTAAATGGACTTCCTATCTAAAAACCCAACTTCTACCTCGTGTGTAAAATGGTACTTCATCTATACATTGTGCTACACAAAAGAGCAATTGTATAGGTAAACAGGTTGTGTCTTGAAGCAGCCTAGTCCCACAAGAGAAGCGAAGAACATTTGAATATGGACGGTAATTATCCTATTCCTATAAACCTCGAGACATTTCGTACAACAAAACAAAAATGTTAACGAATAAATTAAAATTCATGGAACTTAACAGAGAAAATAGTAATAGATATAAATTAGTAGATTAAACTGGAAATCATTACCCAACATTTATTCTTGGCCAAAAAATATGAATTGTACAAATGCCACTCCATTCACTGAACAGAAATAAATCCACATTGCAGTTAAGCGATCAACCTGCAACGTCAATGATTTTGATTAAAATATTGATTCAATTTGTATTTTTGAAGTGGTCATTTACAACTTCTGTTGGAGATATAGATCTTAATATATTATGATCAGTAAGTTTAACCTTTGCATTCTTTATTACGTAGGCTGAACACAAATTATTTTGGTTTAATAGTATTGCTGATGTAGAGCCAACAGTTGGCTAGAGATAGAAGGAAGACTTGGTCCATCAAAACTTTGGTTCCTCTAAATAGGTTTAATATTGTTCTAGTATTTTTTCCCCCACCATGATCAATTGTGTCCAACTCGATATCCTAGACCCATGGGAATAGAGTTGGAGTCCATTGAGCTGATCCCTCCGATGTTGGGAATTTTTATCTCTCGAACATCTTTCAATCGTTGTCCTAGAATGGCCAAGAATGACCAATCCTGGTTCTAGTAAGTCTAAGTTCTCATCTTTTTATAAAGAGTTATTCCAAATGCGTTCTGCCCTAGCAGTAGGGTCCAAATGTGTGGGATTAAGCTTCAGTGGCTCGAACCAAGTGATTTCACATAGAAACACTTTGGATAACATGATGAGTCAGTGGAGACTGTTAGATCTTTGGGTAGGATAGGCATATGGCTCCTGAATCTAAGACGAGACCAACGACTGATTGAGGTTTGATTCTTCCTAGCAGGAGAAACAAGCAGACTAAATTCTCTTATTAAGCTTTTTTTTGAGTTTTACCAATGGGGGGGGGATGGTGGATTCCTTCCTAACTCTAAAAGGACAATCAGATTTCTCCTCGGATAGAGAAGCTCTAAAATATTAATGTTTATTCTGTCATTTATACCCCTGTATGTTCTGCTTTTACCTTTTTTGAAGGCGTCCGGTGTATCTGATAGAACCTCCTCCTCTCGGGCGGTGGATTCTGTACCTTGTAAAGAATCTCTTCCTTTGCTGTGCACGAAATCTTCGCTCTTCGAGGACGACCTCTTGTTTTTTTTGTACATTTCTGCTAAAAACAGGCGACAGTAAATATTCTATTGTTAAAAACCTCCCTGTAAAATAAATGAATTGATGAAAAAGTGTGTTATTTTACTTAAAATAAAAGCGATGTGTATTATTTTATTTAGCGCCGATTACTGCAAGAGCTGAACAGGTCTGGCAAGCAAAGCGAAACAGGATTAAAGAAACCCCAAACGATCTTCTTTGAGACAGAGATATGTGCAGTCACCAAGAGATTCGGGCTGCAGAAATTGATTACCCTTCCTTTCTAATAAAACTGAAGTCTCTTTGCTTTCGCTAACCAACTGGCTCCTCAAAACGGGACAAGATGCAGTAAAAATAGTTATAGCTCAAGAAGGCACAAAAACACCATCGCTCTTTTTTTTATTTTTGAGCATTTTTCTGCCGCTACAAAGGCTGCATGTGGGTTACATATAAATTATTTATGTTTTGGATGGATGTGTAGGCGTTCGTCTTTTTATAACAACTGATGTGCAGGCAACTTTGTTGTCTCGAATCGGCCAACATTGGAAAATAAATAATAATGGAGATGAGAAAAAAAAGAACAATATACCTATATGAGCTTATGAACCCATGATGTCACAACCCGTTACATGATGGCACTGTGCACCAACATGCAAAATGCTTCTTTCACTGTAAAATAGCAGTTTTTAACCCCTTAAGGACAAGGGGCGGTCCCTAAACCCATTGAAAACAATGCATTTTGAGCCAGTGCATGTACAGGCTTTGTCATTAAAGGGTTAAGGATGTCGGCCAGGGCAGCCGGTGAGGGGAAAAAAAAAAAAAGATCAATCTGTTGTGAATGTCTCAGCCAAATCAAGAGACTTGCGATCCTACGGACTGTATCTCTTTACAAATAAACACACTTTACCAGGAATTCACCTAAAATCGATGTCATTTTCCGAAAGGTCTTTAAACAGCAGTTACATTGTTTCCCAGCCATTGATTGTCGAAACTTGGCTTAGGGTACTGGGAATGGTTGCTAGAACAGATTTAGAAGCTAACCGGCGGGTTTATCCCCCCGTGCGCGATCACTGGGAACATTTGCATAGATTGGGCACTGAATTGACCATAAAAACTAAATGTACGGCTGAACTTTTAGTGAAAAGGATGGGAAAAAAAAAAATCGGAACTAAATAGAATATCTTAAAATGTATCTCACAAGGAAGACAAAAGCGAAAGTCAGATTTCGGTGACTGCGACCCGATTTCTGCTTTGTCAATTAGTAAAACGCAGTGTAGCGTTCAGAATAAAAAAAATGTAATAACTAGAAAAAGGGACAACAACAGAATACAAAATACGACGGTGAAAGGGAGAAATATCCTTATTATCAAGAAAAATCAACTCAATAGAAAGGAGGAAATAACAAAAACATGACTGTCTTTTTTTGGCCCTCGAAGGTCTCGTTCTTGCCAGGGTTTAATGGCTGCTCTAATTAGCATTTAATTAACCAAATAAATCTGGATATCACTCAACCATTCTGTACCTTTTATGTCCATTTAAATTCTGGCAAGAAACCTTTAATATTGTGATTCCAGGACCCCCTATAACTACGTAAAGAAGTATATAATAATATATTTTAAAGAGTTAATAAACAAACTGCCTCGTGATTCGTTTAAAATTGAGGGGGAGTGGCTGCTACGGATCGCTGGGGACACCCAGCGGTCAGTAGCCGCCGCCCCTCGCGATCCCAGCGTCCATAGCGCCGCTGGATCGTGCATCATCGATGACGTACCTGGTACGTCCCGGTCTGTGGGTGACACCCAACCAGGAAGTACCAGGTACGTCACGGGTACGGAAGGGGTTAATCATTGCACACAAAATTGCATAAAAATGATCTGTAAAGCTCCACGCTTTGTTGTAACTCCAGCCATAACCATAATCAATCAAAACTGCCCCTCTTTTGAGATTTGAAACATAGCGGGGCATGTAGATGTTTTTCTTTTAATTGCTATGCCTGCCTGCTTCTCAACTAAAATCTCTATAATTTAAAGATTTTGTGTCCCGAGGAAAGCCAGACCATGAGAAGGTGTAGAATGCCTAAAAATGCACTTATCGCAAAAAAACCCAACGTTATTATGGTGCTACATGCTCTCGTTAGACTGGTCATTGTGGGAGTTTTTTTATAATAATTCTGATTAAAAACTCTTCTTTTGTTCTGCATGAATACGTTTTTCTTAATATACAATTTCTATGACGTATGCAGAGCATTATCCATGGATCTGGTTTATTTCTTATATTGTTTGGTTATAATTATGTCTTTTTTTTTTTAACAGGATATATATATTTTATAAAGATCTGGATCAAAGCTCTTTAATTATGGAATTTTAAGTCATGTAGAAGCATTTCTAGGCTCTTAGTCGTTCTTCTGAAATACGTACCTGTCAACTCTATGTCGAAGCTGTGTCAAGGAACCCAGATAATAGCCTCTCCGCGGTATCCAGGTAATGACCAGAAGGTACACAGAAATAATTGACATAATATTCAGGAGTTTCTGAATTATTTCACTATTCCGAGACAAGCTTGTCACTTCGTCAGCAAAACCAGTAATCTTATTTTTAATAAAATCACAATAATTCAAGGGGGAAAAAATGGCGAGCCAACCACTTAACGTTGAATTTTGTAGATATCTTCATTACAGAAGTTATAAAATGAATGAGTTATCAGCATTACTCTTTTGTTGTTGTTTGTGTTATGGATCTAACTAATTTTAATGCTCAAGTTGTCTCACTGCTCTTCCACTTGGTTGTCCATTTAACATTGAGCATTAAGCATGCATAGGGACCAGCGGTCCATCGAAAACCAAAACTGGTCAAGACGGTTCCATCCAAATCAGGACAGTAGCCAACAATATAGGCTACTTATAACAAATGTATATACAATAACACATAGGTGTATATGCGGTGCAACCATAGAAGAATTGAATTTGACCCATGCGGCCCATGTAGTACCCCATTTTTTTCCTGCTATAAAGACTCAAACCTTAATCAGTCTTTGGTCTCATCTTAGATTCAGGATCCATCTGCCCATCCCATGCATGCTTAAATTCCCTTTACTTAGAACCATGTTTTATAATAATATTTATAAATTCTACAATGTATCAGCGGCTGCTACAATGTACCAACTGATAAGTCAACGTGCCCTGAAAGCCATCGTGATCAACGATGGGTCTAATTTTCTTCCAATAACCCCAAAACTCCAAATTTAACTTTTAGACTAAAAGCTGGATTTCTGAACCCTATTCTTAAGGCTCTAAGAGGCAAAAGTTTAAGGCTACTCGGTGTGACTTGGTACGGCTGACTGAGCAAGTGATTGCATTGTTGTGCTCTGATGGGAATATCCTTCTAGCATGGCCTATTAAGTATTCTTGATGACAGGGTTAGAAAGCCGGTCTACAGTGTTAATGCATTTCAATTTCCTGCCCTCCACCCCGAGGGTGACTGTTTTATTTTTATGTTGTTTTTTTTACATTTAGTATACCTGATACATTACAGGGACACTAACAGCCTGGTAAAATCATATATTAGGAAAAATATATATATATTTTTTATTTTATGTGAATTCTTGGGACGAAGCTGACGATATTCTACATGTGAACCCTGACTTCTCGTGCCTTTTTTTTCTCGCCGTCGGAAGAGAAAACACTTTAAATCAACGTTTATGCGCCTCTATGTCAAACTGCCACGTCAGCAGAAGGCTAGCACTTCAGGATCTAATAAATCTGAAATTAATTTATGAAATACAACAGTTTGGCAGTTTTGTGGTCTGAAGTTTAATAAATAAATAAATAAATCACCGCTGTTAAATTTTACGTTTTGGTTTGATAGGTTCTTATGTTTTACTGTACGGCAAAGAGACTTTAAATCAAATGTTTATCTTAGTCGCAAGATGACACATTGAAACATGGAAACATAATACACATGTTTGATATTATATATTATTTGATATACATATACTATTTTGTAAATACTGCATTTTTGTAAATTTTGTAAATTAGGAATTTTGATTTTTTTTAAAGTGGCGGAACACAAAAAAAAAATTACCCAATTTTGGGTTTTCAAAAATTAGTTATATAAAGTAGGTGTGTCAGTTAACAACCAATAAGACAACAGACAAAGAGGTCACATGATGTCAGAGATATTCTCCTTTAAATATCGTTGAATATGTTTTCTCACTGCCATTATAAATTTTTAAAAATTGTCAGAATAAACTATTTATTTTGGCATCAGGATTATTTGTGAATTATGGGCCAGAATACAGAAGTCCAAACCTTAATTTAAGGTTATTTAAGACATGTATTGCACGGCATGTTGAGCTAAACAACGACACGTATTTAAAACATATATATTTTTTAGTAAAAATGTGCCTTTCACTTTTTATTTTATCTTTCAGTATTGCCCCAATAAATAAAGTCTGTTTTTACTATCTCACCCTTCTGGCTCCTGGATTTACAGCATTTTGCAAAGTGATTATTTTTGTTGCATGTGTAACAAACACACCCAAATGCTGGGCATCTTTGAGGTGGGTGAACCCAGGGCCGGCCCAAGGCAAAATGCCGCCTGGGGCGAATTTTAAAATGCCGCCCCCCCCCCCTTATCTACCCTTCCTCTCCCTCTGTCCCTGCCGCCCCCCCATTATCTACCCCCCCCCTTGTACTTACCTTTCAGAAGTCCTGCGGCGAGTCTCCCTGTTGGGTCTCAGTGCCGGCTTGTAATGCTGAGCGCCGGAAATCTTCCGGCACTCAGCATTACAAGCGGGCACCGAGACCCAACAGGGAGACTCGCCGCAGAGGAGAGAGAGAGGGGCGCCGAGCGGGTACTGACAGCTTGGTAAGCGAAAACCACTCGGCGCCCCTTTCTCTCTTTCGCTTTTTAAAAAAAAAAAAAGGGCTTGGGGCGGCAAAGTGCCGCCCCTTCAAAAGTGCCGCCTGGAGCGGTTGCCCCACTTGGCTCCATTGTCGGGCCGGCCCTGGGTGAACCCTGCTACACACTTAGGGCACACATTCCGCTGTTGCTCAGCCCTTGTAGCACAGTGAGGTTTGTACTTGCTGCCTCTAGTAGCCTCTGCTGGTTTAGAGAGTAGATTTGTACTCCAAAGAATGAATAGGCTGGTAAGCGCTTGCTGACATGTTTGCAGCCAAAACTTGAACCTGGGCTTTTGTGGCTTCAGCAGCCTGACACATCTCTACTGCCTTTTGAAGTGTGAGGTCAGTCTCTCTGAGCAGACGTTCTTTAAGTCTGGCATCAGTAACACTAAAAACCAATTTGTCGCTTAACATGTCATCAAGTATAGTCCCAAATTCACAGTCTCTTGCCTTCACTCTTAGTTCTGTCATATATCTTTCAATACCTTGCCCCTCCAGATGTGGATGTGTCCAAAATTGGTGTAGCTCAAACACAACATTTTTCTTTGGATTACAGTGGTCCCTGAACAACTTCAGCGCTGAATTTAAGGTTCTTTCAACAGGCAGGGCTGATTCCAGTGTGTTGGAAACCTCTTGTCCTTCCCCACCCACAACATGTAATGCTATGGCAATCTGAGACTTCTGCTCCTTCTTATAAAGTTCAACTGCCTCAGCATAAATTAAAAATCTCTGCTCCCATCTCCTCCAGTTTTCACTTACATTGCCTGTGAAGTGCAGAGGGTCTGGTGGTTTGAAAAACTCCATGCTGATGCTGGATAAGCTGTAAATAAAGCCCATGTAACAATATCTTTACTCAGGCAAGTGACTTTTTCAGCACTTCTGACACCGTGTAGTGTTTTCTGTGTGTGGTATTTAACATGGAGACTAGGAGCCAGCACTACTTGATAGTAGTTACACAGAGCAGTTCTTTATTCACCTCAGATGCAAAACATCACCTTCAAACTGTCAACTGAACTCAAACTTAAAATGGCCACTGACCATAGAGTTCCCCACAAACAGTGCAGAGTGTCCTTTCTTAAAGCAGCAGTGTACCACAAGGATGTTTGCAGGGTATGAGGGTTCTACAGCCCTAAAAGCCCCACGCAAACATATCCATGCACTGGAGATCAACAAAATCTGAATATGGGAATTAAAAAGTTGAATAAAAACATTGAAAACTAAACAACAATATTTAGCATAAACAAAAAAAAAAATGTAATGTTTTTTTTGCACTTGTGTTACATTTCGTTGCATTTGTCTTTGTATTTAGCTTGTATTCCATCCCTGCTCCTTGCCTTTTGCCTCCAGCAAACCTCTCAATACACTGCTGGCTTCTCCAGCTCTTTTACATCCCTGATTTATAGTAGACTTGGGCACCAGGGGGCTCTTCGTGTTCATCTTCATGCTCGTCTTCGGCAAAAAAAAAAACTTCGTATTCCGCGAATATTCGCCTGGTCCTGTCTTCTCTTCGGGCAAATATTCGCGGACATTCTTCTTGTTCGGGTTTTCTTCGTTTTCCCCGGTTAAGGGGTTAAAACGGGGTAAAAGCCGCTCTGGCGCCAGGAGTTTAAATTTCCGTATGAGCAACTCTATTGGTCGTCAGCAGGGGGCTCGTCTGCCATTGGTTGATGGCAGACGAGCCCCCTGCTGGTGACCAATAGGGTCGCTCGTACAGACTGTTAAACTCCTGGTGCCGTAATTGTCCGGTAGATCCCGCTGGTCTCCCTGTTCTATCATTTATTAACTGATAGAACAGGGAGACCAGTGGGATGTGCCGGGTAAGTTGCAGCATTGGGATTTTAAAAGTCTGTACGAGCGACTCTGTTGGTCGCTCGTACAGACTTTTAAAACCCCAATGCTGCAACTTACCCGGCACATCCCACTGGTCTCCCTCCCTGTTCAATTAATTAAATGTCCATACGAGCGACCAATAAAGTCGTTCGTACGGACATTTAACTGATAGAACAGGGAGACCAGTGGGATGTGCCGGGTAAGTTGCAGCATTGGGGTTTTAAAAGTCTGCACGAGCCACTCTGTTGGTCGCTCGTGCAGACTTTTAAAACCCCAATGCTGCAACTTACCCGGCACATCCCACTGGTCTCCCTCCCTGTTCAATTAATTAAATGTCCATACGAGCGAACAATAAAGTCGCTCGTATGGACATGTAACTAATGGAACAGGGAGGGAGACCAGTGGCATCGGCAGGGTAAGTTGCAGCATTGAGGTTTTAAAACCCCAATGCTGCAACTTGCCCTGCAGATGCCACTGGTCTTTAACTAATTGAACAGGGAGGGAGATCAGTGGCATCGGCAGGGTAAGTTGCAGCATTGGAGTTTTAAAACCTCAATGCTGCAACTTACCCGGCAGATCCCACTGGTCTCCCTCCCTGTTCAATTAGTTAGGGGTTAACTTTGTTTTTTAAAGGGTTAAGGGGCCGTGCAAGTGAGCCTATTGGTCGCTTGCACGGCCCTTTAACCTATGGATTTCCGCTCCCGTTAACCCCTTCGATGCTGTGTTAGATAACGCAGCATCGAAGGGGTTAACGGGAGCGGAAATCCATAGGTTCGCTGTCAGGGGTTATAAAGACCGTGCGAGTGAGCCTATTGGTCACCTGCAGGGTCTTCCTCTGGCAGGGCCGGCCTTTGGGGTGTGCGACCGCACAGGGCGCCACACTCCAGGGGGCGCCGCTGCCGCCAGCAGCGTACCTAGCGGCGGGGGGGGGGCGAGCGGCACCCGTTGCCGCTCATCAGGGGGGCACCCGGCACCCCTCCAGAGACGGACAGTAATGTCCGCCGCTGGAGGAGCAGGCTCGCAAGGGAGCGGTATCGGAGGTCTTTAACAGACCTCCGGCTCCCTTGAGTGATTTTAAGCCGGTTCAAGGATCTCCCTTGAACCCGGCTTAACATCACTCAAGGGAGCCGGAGGTCTGTTAAAGACCTCCGATACCGCTCCCTTGCGATCCGCGCGGCAACAGATGCTGTGCGCCGGGGTTTGTTGTCAGATCCCGGCGCACAACACTGAAGCCGCGCCCACCGCTGTCCGTGCCCTCTGACCCGGAAGAAGACAGAAGAACTGAAGAAGAAGAAGAACGAAGAGGAGGAAAAGGAGCTGTAAGGAGAAAAGTGGAAAGGTAGGAAAGCATTCAGTGAGAGTGGATTGGTATATATGTGTGTGGATTAGTGTATATATGTGTGGATTGGTATATATGTGTGGATTAGTGTATATGTGTGGATTAGTGTATATGTGTGGATTAGTGTATATGTGTGGATTGGTATATATGTGTGGATTAGTGTATATGTGTGGATTGGTATATATGTGTGGATTAGTGTATATGTGTGGATTGGTATATATGTGTGGATTGGTATACGTGTGGATTGGTATGTGTGTGGATTGGTATGTGTGTGGATTGATATATATATGTGTGGATTGGTATATATGTGTGGATTAGTGTATACGTGTGGATTAGTGTATATGTGTGGATTAGTGTATATGTGTGGATTGGTATATATGTGTGGATTAGTGTATATGTGTGGATTGGTATATATGTGTGGATTAGTGTATATGTGTGGATTGGTATATATGTGTGGATTGGTATACGTGTGGATTGGTATGTGTGTGGATTGGTATGTGTGTGGATTGGTATATATGTGTGGATTGGTATATATGTGTGGATTAGTGTATACGTGTGGATTGGTATATATGTGTGGATTGGTATACGTGTGGATTGGTATGTGTGTGGATTGGTATGCGTGTGGATTGGTATGCGTGTGGATTGGTATGCGTGTGGATTGGTATGCACATTGGTATGGTAGATTATTTTTGTTTCGGATATGAGTGATGATTGATAGAACTGCAACGAGAGTTTTGGATACAATATATTATCCAGCGTTCTGTCCCATTGTCACCCTTCGTGGACTTGGAGAGGAAGACTTGAGTTAAATGGCTGCAATTTTTTGGGGGAATTTGACACAACCCCAAATTGTGCCCTTGCCCCCTCTTTTCTACAATTGAACCATTTTGTCCATGCTCTTTTTTTCTGTTATTTCTCTGCGTACAAACCCATTTTCTTTTCTTTCTTTTATGGAATATATAATAGAGCAGCATTAACCCATTAGGCCTTTGAGCACCTACAATTACTTCATTCACCACTTTTCTTTTATGTTAAACTACAAATAACACAAAGAATTTTATTTAGTACATTGGGACTGTCCCGGGACTGTATCTTAGACTTAATATTTCTCATTTAAAGACCTCATAAGTGATTACAATAGTTGAAAATAAACTCATCTTATTATTATTATTATTTTTAATTTGGAAGAAGGTAATGCTAGAATTGTGCTTGACTGCCATAAATCCTTGATGTCACATAATGCAGATGTTAAACATCTGGATATCACGGTAAAGCTTTACTTTACTGAGAAGGTGGTAGGTACATGGAAGAGTCTCCCGGCACAAGGAGTAGAGGGTAATACAGTGAGGGTATTAAACATGTATGGGATAGACATACGGCTCCTGAATCTAAGACGAGACCAAGGACTGATTAAGGTTTGAGTCGTTACAGCAGGAGAAACGGTCGACTAGACGGGGGCCGGATGGGGCCGATCTGCCGGCAGATTCTTTGCTTCTTTTTTTAAGGACCTCTTGACCACTAGCCAAATCAATACTCCTAATGCCTCCAACCTGCAATTATGCATAAAATTGATATGGATTGTTACATATCTGATACATAGAAGCGCGGTTTTTAACATCTGGAGAATATTTTCAAAAAGAAAGATAAAAATACCTGGCATAATAATGTTCAAAAGTAATTACCGTTGGCCCGAAAGACAGCCTACATTAAACATGTCTCTCCATCTTTTTCAAGTGCCGCAACCTCAAGAGAGTTTCTTCTCAATGTGGTGCGGTACGATGTTTACAGCTAATTAGAGAGGATGCGGACTGCTATAGAGGTTCAATTAAGAGCCCAATTGAGAGAGATTACAAAAAAAATACATACATGGCAGCTGGTCAGAACAAAATCACAACAGGAGCTCAAGCAGGCAGACACCGTATAAAAAAAAAAGGAATTTTCTTTCCTTTACTTGCGGAATTTAAAGTGCCTTCATTATTCTTATTATTTATTTTATTTATTTGTTTATTATTATTATTTATTTATTTTTTTAAATACAAGCAGTCTCGATTAAAATTTGCAAGAAAATATAAAAGAGATTTTTTTTTTTTTTTAATGTGATTATTCTGGGTCTGGAGTTCAGAGGTCGAACTGTAGGCTTGGAGCAAAAATAAAGTGCTTTGTATGAGACGGCCAAGAAATATGGTTTGATTTGTCTACTTAAACCTCCAGGGACCCCCTTTTCGGAGGAATGATTTCCAGTTGACTTCACCTGCAATATTTTTTGCTAACCTTTCCACCACTGGGGGCAATTTTTTTTGACAAAAAGTAACTATGTCTGGTTTAAAAAATGGTCTCACGCCACTAAACAAAGTTTACTTGTTGTACAACTTTTCATTGATTCTGACCTTGGAGGAGAGACACGTTCTAATTATAATGTGTCGCAAAATGTTACAGGTGTCACTTCGGAGTTCCCTTTACCAATAAATTATATTTTCCTTATTTTATTTTTTTCTTTCCCAATTCGAGACAAATGATGATGTACGCTGAAGACGAGGCACAGCCTGGTCCATGGCTCCAGAAGGTAAGCCGGGCTAGAGGTCTTTGTGTATCGGAAGTGTATGAAGAACATCTGCTCTTGGAAATGTAACTGTTTATTTTCTTCACGCTTAAAAATTTATGAATCGTAAGAAGAAACATGTTGACCTCATAGCATCCTAAAAAATCAAGGTGGATTGGTTTGGAGGCTTTGCTGACTTGTCACAGCTCTCCATAGCATTAATGGACTGGTTGGGGAGATCAGTGGCGCCACACGGAGCCAATGTTCATCCAATAGGACGATCGGCTTCCACTAATATGGCGGAGGGGCTGCTGCGTCCATGGACCTACCCCATAGGTCCAGTTGACCTGGGCCAGAATACAACAAAGCTTTTTTGTGGTTCATGTACTTCTGTTCATTATTGTTCCTTAACTTAACAAATATTATTCACTTGATTACTTTATACCCACATCTCTAATCAATTATTAAATATGTCTATAATCATTTATCAAACATAAGAACATAAGTTATTTTAATCTTTATAATTGGTATTTATTTTTTTTACTAGTTTATTTTTTTTTTTTGTGTTTTATATTTTACTTTTAGGATAAACCTACAAAATCTCGAATCCTCAAACTGCCATTCATGATTATTTAATAAAGTTCTTTTGAAATATGTATGATCTGATCTTCACAGAACGCGTCTTAAAGCTCTGGGTAAAAATGTTAGGATTTCTTAGAAATACAGAATAATGTCAGGTGAATACGTTATGTCTGGACTGCGTCGTTATCCCGCTGTGCTAATTTTATAGAATTATACAATCTTTATACTTTTTTTTTGTCCCAAAAGAGATATGATTAAAATTGTTCTTTTAATGCTGGTCTAAATACAATGTGCATATCCTGGAGATTTTGTGTCCGTACCATTTACAACATTTGGTTCTGCCAATAAACGAAACAATTTTCTTGTACAGTGAACTTTTTCTGTGTGGTGGTTCTACAAACTGGGTCGGTTTCTTTTCGGAGGGTCCAGGTTCTACAAACTGGGCCAATCTCATTTAGGCTGGCCAATTGGTAAGATGGGAGCGTGGCGGGGTTGCGTAATGCAACATGGTGTGACAACGTGCACAGTAACAGACTCCAGACAAGGTAAATGTGTGGACATAACTCCCAACAGTCTCATTTGTTTGTGGAAGTCCCAATTCTTAGCTACCACACTGTCTACTTTTAGGGGAAGTGAGGTTCATGTGTCACCTGGGGAGGTCTTCTGACCAGCCCTGGAAGCTGTAAAATCAATGGCTCTCTGTGCTGTTGAAGCAGAGACTTCCATTGTAGCTCCCCATGGTCCTCCTCGCCATGAGGTTGCACAGGGAGGTAACACTTCTGCTAAGGCCCTGCACCTTGACCTGCCCCTACCCACCTCTGAACCCACCACCTTCACACACCCCAACAAAGGTGTCTCAGTTAGTGCACCTGAAATGTTTGAGGGTAAGTATGTGTGACAGAGCGTATATGTGTGTGTGTTTGCTGCTAGCCCTCCCCTGCTTGTATGCAAATCTCTGAAAAGACACAAAACATACTTTTTTGTAGGTAGATTTAAAGAAACTAGGATTTTAGCAAAACATTCACCAAATATGGTATTGTGTGCTATTATTATTATATTGGGTTAAATCTAGTTTTTTTTTATTACAGTAGTAACGTAAGCAGTTTGGTGTCTAAATGTGAAAACCATCTTGCTAAAAATGTGTCCGGAAGGACAAGATGTTCAGACTTACAGCAACCTATTAGCCCTTGCTCCGGAACATGCGCTAATCTGAGTGCGAGCTGCAAATGAATTGTACTAAATCTTGACATTTGAGCTTCTTTTTGAGATGGTATATGTCACAGATGACATTTTAAACCCAGCCCTGGATTATAAACAGCTGGTGTGGGGTCTGTATGTTTCAGTTTGATGCAATGCGAGATGACATATCAGCGTTTGCTTACTGCAAACCAGGTCAAAGTCAGGAAATATTGAAAGGTTGGTCTGCAGGGAGACAACTAGAATTCGAGGACCGATTAGAACCATTCGGCCCGTCTAGTCGCCCGTTTCTCCTGCTGTAAAGACTCAAACCTTAATTAAACATTGGTCTTGTCTTAAATTCAGAAGCCATATGCCGATCTGATACATTTAAATTCCCTCAGTGTATTACCCTCTACCACTTCTGGTGGGATGCTGTTCCCACATAAAGTATCCCATGATTTACCTCCTCAAGGGAGTGAGAGAAGGGGTATGGGAGTAAGTGAAGGAGACACAGAGTGGGAGATGGGGAGTTAGAGAGGGAGTATGTATGCATGCATATATGTTACAATGTTACAGTGAATGTGCATGTGTTATCATCAGTGTGTAGTGTGTTTAAGAGGGACTGTGAGCGTGACTGTGTATGTGTGTTAGCATGAGTGTGTATGTTACCATGAGTGTGTATGTATATGTATGTGTGTGATATTGTATGTAAATATATGTGTGAGTGTTAGCATGAGTGTGTATGTGTAAGTGTGTGTTAGCCTGAGTGTGTAAGTGTGTGTTCAGGTTGTGTTAGTAAACTGTTGGCGCTATATAAATAAAGGATAATAATAATAATAATAATAACTATATTTGTAGCATGAGTGAGTGTGTGTATGTGTGTTAGTGTGAAAGTGTGTAACGTGTGCCAATGTGTTTCTTACCCAGGGAGGGGCAGGGGGTCCCCTCCCCCCGTTTCTTTTCCATTTTTTAATATTTACAACTACACTAAAGTACAAAAGCACACAATTCATTTCAGTCTTACAGTATATACCAAACTCATACACCAGATACAATCTTTATATATTTGCTCATGTTAGAATACTCAATGAATATTAAACCTTTCAATCACTTCTCACTTCCAGATCTCTATGTATTTTATTACTTTTTCACATAGTTGTCTGTAATACAGACATGGAGAGTAGAAAGAACATCATTCGTTTACAATTGCAGTTATATTCGATAAAACTTTTTATCTGTAATTGAGTGGGTTTTTTTTCCATATTTTTAGAAACCAGCATGCAGTTGGATTTTGTACAGACATGAAATCCGGTCCACTGAAAATACATAATGCATAAAGTCAATTTCAATGTAAAGACAAAATAAAAATAGTATTTGCCATATACTGGAGGGAGAGAAGCATCGTGAAACTTTGTTAAACAAATTTGGGACTAAACAGTTAAAAAAGTAACATTGAGTTTATCAAAAGTTTATCAACAGAGCTATGTTGCTTGATTTAACTCATTAAGTTGATACATATTAACAATTTGTAGATGATATTGTATAATTTTTTATATTCTTTATATACATTAGAAAAAGTAAAACAAACACCGAGTCTAAAAATAATGCAACAATTTATACTTTTCAATGCCAGATTAAATTAATTAAATATGAATAAGCATTTAAAGGGTTAGATTTTAATACACATTTTACTCTGTTTGAATTAGTAATAAAAAATAATAATGTTCAATTGAACCTCCCCGTTCGAGGTTATGTAATTAAACTGCCTGCTACAAATGTAACACTTTGTATTGCAAGTGTCTTGCAAAAAAAAAATCTAAATTTAACTAGTACCTAAAAAAATATGCGTTAAATAGATTTTGGACGCTAAATGTTCTTATTTTCCACACTTATGTTTAATGGACACGTTAGAAAGTTTACAAGGTTAAGAAAGACAGGGAGAGTGCTGTAAGCGTTAGAAACTACTTAGAGTCCTGTGTAATCCTCGTGCATTAAAAAAAAGTCTTTATGGAAGTTAATTAGAAAGATCTTTCGATGGTATTTTGATGCTAACGGTGCTTTGGAATGATTTATCTGTTTATCTCCTGCTGTGAACAAGCTTCTTGTTAATCATACCGTTACTTCCTACATATGACAGTTCATCACCGATATTATGCAGAGTTATGTTGCTGCCTCGCATATAACTTTATGGCTTGAAAACCTGTTCAGACTAAATTTGATTGGAATTTTTATTTCATTTGCACTGATACGACCTGAAACGGCTTCTTTTTATATATATATGGATAGCCTTAAGGTTTTGGGCATCGTTCTGTGAAGATGTTCTCCGAATTCTTTCAACAAGTGAATGTGTTAAATTTTTAAAGATTATTTAAGGCTGTTTTTTTGGTCCCATCAGTATCTTACCTTTAGTGTTATTTTTTTAGTGTCTTTTTACTAAAATACATATTTTTTTACGAAAATACATATTTTCTGCCGTACTTTTATTTGGTATGCTACACGATGGCGTATTCCAGCCTTGACCAATGGGCTTGGGGAACTGGCAGCCCCTCTGTCGCCTCCTGCTGGGCGATCAGTGTCCCATGGTGGTCTTCTGGGCCGTTGGCCGGTTGGAGAGGCCATATATCTCTATTGTAACTGACCCAGTTACACTATGGGGGTATGTATGGGGGTATAAGAAGGGGGAAGATATTTGCTATTTGTTTGGACTCAAAACGCCTTGGGAGCACAGCATTACATTCTAAAAGAACATAAAAAAAGTAAATTTTGCCAAACGTAGCCCGATTATTTATTTAACCCCTTAAGGAGAATGGGCGGTCCCTAAACCCATTGAAAACAATGCATTTTGAGCCCGTACATGTACTGGGTCTGTCATTAAGGGGTTAATCCACGCCACGTCGTACAATACTAATGTACCTTGTATTATACAATGCATTCCGGCTTCACAGGTCGTAGATTCAAGAAACACGCGCCGGCTAAATTACAAAGCAGCATTAAACAAGCTTCTTTTTAATGAGAACAATCCAATTATAGGAAGGTAACAAATAATTTGTAGTTAAGATGTTTAAATCAATACACGAGGAATCAGTACCCTGCTTTAAATTGATTTACCATTACAAGACGCCAAAAAAAATAAAAAATCTTTCTATAAATTCCAAGTGAGACTATTACTGGGTCTTGGAGTTTATGGCCCTATTGTGCCAATTCCAGTTGACTTTGGCCATATGTTCCTATTTAAAGTTTGGGACGCTTGGCGTTCTGGATAAGGTTGTCTTTCAGAGAGGTCAAATTCACCGACAGGGATCTTCTCAAATAATACAACACATATCTTCCATCATTTCACATCCTCTCGGCCTCCAAATGACTGCGTTATTATAAATTACAATTGTAGTTTTGTGCCCAGAACGGTCGGAAAGAAAAGGTTCCTAAGTAACAATTTGCTTACGTTCAGAAGATAAAGTCGTATAACCTTCACTGTTACAATTCAGGGAAAAAAAAAAAAGAGATATCTTTTGAATGCGTTTTAACCGGAATACATAATCGACGATTCCATATAATCTGTTTTTGTTCCTTGACACAAAAGCCGTCCTTCTGCTATGATAGATTACCATTAACGTATTTCAGTTAATTAAGATTTGCTCCAATTGTGCGGAATAATAACAAAAAAAATAACTTAGATAATATAAAAAGTTAATTTTCTCGTCAGCGTTTGACAGAAGTTCATTAATAACGCGTCGTACGTCAGCCCCACGTAGACATCTACAAAGTTGGTGGCAATACATGGATATTAGGCATTTGATATTATAATCAATAACCAAACATAATTGAATTTGATTTCTGATAATCCAAATCTCTTGTCTTTTCATGTCTTTGTGGCAAAATGTGGCAAACCATTAAGTTTCTCCCCACCCTACCGTCACTACCAGAGACATTCAGAGTCTGTCAGAAGGAAGCAATAGATTAACGGAGATCTAGATCACAGGAACAGGAAGTTAAGATCGATGATGTCATTGTGTTTGCAAGAGCTGGGTTTTTTATACATCACTTATCTTAACCTGTAAATAAAGTTGGGAAAGTGACAGGTCCACTTTAATTCATTCTTGTTAGGACCATTTCATCCAGTTCGATGACCACCGTTGGATCATTCTTTTGGAATGTTTATCAGAATTGTCATGTGATCATTATTCAGTCTCATAAAAGGTTTCTTGACACCTTTTTATTATATATATAACCCAAGGGCAAGATTCACAAATCCTACTCCATCTAAACAAAATATTCCCTAACTAACCAGCTGTCCGGCTAATCCATTTCCCAGTTATAAACCAAGTAGTCACCGCAACTTAACCACACAGGCTTGTTTAACCCTTTAAGGACAATGGGCGGTCAATGACCCATTAAAAACAATGTATTTTGTCATTAAGGGGTTAAACCGTACCCTTTTCCTTAGAGTCTTAGGGCCTCGGGCTTAACGGCCCCTCTCCCTGTGGTCAGACTGCTAATGCCCCCAAAACCTGACCCTTAAACATTGCAGTACACGTTAATTATTGAATTTACCTGAATGGGTTGACTTCCATCTATTAACCCTTTCATGCTGGGAATAGAGAGCGCTCCAACCTGCTACTGACATGGAAAGCCTCTCTAACTTTGCCACTATATATATATATATATATATATATTTTTTTTTTTTAATTATTATTTTTTTTTTATTATTATTATTATTATTTGTGTTTCAATTAGCCAGGTTTTATTTGCTAAAAGGGCGAAGTTTGTAATACTTACATGTGAAATTTTGAATCTCTATATATTTGTGAATACACCCTTATATTCTATTTTCTTACATATATATATATATATATATATATATATATATATATATATATATATATATATTATGGTAGGGGATTTAGGGAACCAAGCTAGTATGACCCCTCTCTACCAAGTTGCATACCAGCTGTAAATTATGAAGCAACAGACGTTATAATGTAACCAAATATCAAATGCTACTTTTTTTGCCCAAACTCCCATGTTATCAAAGGAAAACACTCCAATTATGGAAGATATGTTTTGAATATTTGATTATTTTTTTTATTGGGAATAAACTATACAGAAAAACATAAGATTTTATTGTGAATCTTGTAAAACACTGGATGGTTTTAATTTACACTGAAAATCCCCATCAAAACAATATCACTTTGGAGAATAGTAAATCTCTCACTTGAAGTGCTGTAATTATCAACTCCGATGCATTGTAAATTTTTAAATATCTGGGGAAATTATTTCCGGTATCTTACTGCTGCAAGGTATGCTGTAGGCTGCACTTCTACTTAATAGAAACAAAAAAGATACAAAAAAAAGTTTCTTGTAATTTGTTTTTTTACATCCTAAATATTGTTCACATGTTTTTCTTTCCATAATATTTTAAATGCTTTTTATTTTTTAACTTAGAAGAAAACATTAAAATACATTAAAAAAGTTAACCAAAAAATATGATAATGGGAAAATTTAGACAATCAGAGGTCAGATAGTATTACATAAATTTATAAATGTATAAATATGCGCGGGCTGATAAAAAGAGCTCTCCGGTCACCTGTTATTAACAGAATTGTACGAAGAACAAGAGGTCGCCCTCAGAGTCCCCCCCCCCATCTATCGATGGTATGCAGATCCTGATTTCAACAGATAAGATCCTATTAATATTTATAATCAAATTATTTATCATTTTTTATGCAGCTACGCACTCTGGTAACCACATCAAAGACTTTCTGGATCGTGTTACACTCTTGAATCTTAAACAGCTTTAAGAATTTATGTTGTGATTAAAAGTGTATGGCGAATTGCATAATAAAAAAAAATCTACATTTTTTATAATGGTGCCTTGTATGGCCTGAAGTATGGGTAAGTATGTGGCCCTCCTGGCCACCAGACCTCTTGGCATGTGCCAAGTCTAGGCCTGCCTCGTATCAACTGTTTTTTTTTAACAATTTTCCAAAATTATACAGTTTTATACAAAATAAAAGCAAGAGAATTTACTAAACAAGAGAATCTATTAATTATGTGTAATAAAAATGTGTTACTTGGCTGAATATAGAAATATGGGTGTGCACATTCTATGACCAATTTAATTAACCTCAGCAGTGCAGAATGTTAAAGGAGATCAAGGGTGTCCGGTGGTTGTTGAGCCATTAAGCATTTGCTCACATTTCCATGGATCTATAAATGAGGTGCTTGGCATGGGAGCTGAAAGTCACACAATTGTTTCATGGCTGGTGGTTAAGGAAGCAAAGCACTCTGCATCAATACTTTCCGGTTAGCCTCGCACCTAAAAGGAAGACTTAATGAAGATGATTAATGAAGTTTGAATTGTGAGGCAAGTTACAGAGGCAACGCAAAACCATTGAGCAGCACTCAACCAAGGCACCTCGAGGTCATCTGGTCGTAAAAAGTCGGATTGAGTTGAGGAGGACATGGAAAGTTGTCTGTTCGGGTTCTATTGTGTTGACAGTTGCTGTTGAGTTGAACTTAACATCTGTCAAGTCACATTTAATCTGTCAAGTTGGCTGTTGAGCCTCTTATACGAGTTAGCAGTTGAGTCTGCTTGTTAAGTCAACAGTCAACTTAATGGTGAAGTTGTTCATCAACTCTTCAAGCCTTACTGTGTTTCATAATGCTCTGGGTCAACTCATGTTCTCCAGAGGAGGAAAGTTTGAATTTGCAAGTTGAATAGTTTTTTTGACTTGTTGACAACCTGAAAGTCACCTCAATCCAACTCAACTGCAAAGGAATTTGAGAGTTCCAATTGATTGAATTGAGTAGGACAATTAAGGTCTACCATTACAGTTCTGTTCCTGACATAACTGCTGTCAAGCTGCACCTAATGCCTCTTAAACTAGTTGTTGAGCCTCTCGTACAAGTTGTCGGTTGAGTCTGCAAGTCAACAGTCAAGTTAGTGGTGGAGTTTGTCAAGTCTGCAAGCCATATTGTGTTTGATGACCGTCTGGGTTAACTTAACTTTTCTCCTGAGGAGAAACCTTTATATTTACAAGTTCTTTTTTGACTTGTTGACAACATGGTCAGCTCAATCTGACTCAACTGCACTTGAATTTGAGATGTCTATGTTTACCAGTAAAACTCAACTCAACTTGGTGCTCTGTCAAGGATGAGACCCTTCCAGTCAAACCCAACTCGAGTCCAACCTATTTCCCAACCACAATGGCTTTATATTAAATAGGATGGCTGTCTCTAAATTATGGCAACACCATTTGAAGAGGTTCAAATAAATTATTAACATAGATATTTTTCATTCAATTTATACACTGTTTGTGTGACTGAAATTCTTATGACAAATATTTGTTGGAATGTGAATAATTACCTAAATATTAAAAACAATCAGTTTTTTTTACACTTTAAGTGCATGGCCCTTGGTATCTGGTATTAATTTTAATTGGTTTGAAATAGCTGATTTCAGTTAAATAATCTCGGTGTCAAAACAAAGTGACACTTTTAACACATTTTATGCAAGTGCATGGTTGTCATCGATGGTTTAAATTTTAGATTCTAAATTAATTCACAGAGCATCGCTAAGGCCGGCTATCTCATTTTTCATTGTCACACCTATGGCTTAAGTGTCAACACTTCTGCCATAGACGTTCCTGTTTTGAATTCGGATAATGCCCTATTAAAACTCACAAGCAAGAAATAGATATGAAAACCATTCTTTTGTTATCAATCAATGTACGTTACTTATATGTTGGCCTAGAAAACAGTATAATGGTATGGATTGCTGTAGGTTTATACAAATGTACATACGAGGACAAATCAAACGTCTGAGACAAAAAAGATAATTCATTGACATGGAAGTTTTGGTTCACGGTAATAAAAATAACTTTTTCCGTTTTTCAGAAGTCTTAAGGTTATTGTTTATGCAAAAAAAACCAAATTACGTAAGAAAACAGAACAGGGGTGTCCAACCTGCGGCCCTCCAGCTGCTGCAGGACTACATCTCCCATAATGCTCTTTCAACTAAGGGACTGGAGTATGGGAGATGTACTCATGCAGCAGCTGGAGGGCCGCAGGTTGGACACCCCTGAAATAGAACCACCTGGAGGGACACTCATCCTCTGGGCCGGTCCAAATGTAGTCCAACAGGCAGGACTTGGCCTACTTGCCAGAGGTGGGAGCGCAGTGGAGTGACGTAACACAATGTTTTGTGACTCTGCGCTAATAGTTTGGCTGCTCACACAGGCCTTTGACTTTTACAGCAGAAGGTCCTCCTGACATTGTCCGGTGGTCCCGCTGATGTAAGTGGCCGGTCCCGCTGATGTCGTGGGAGGTCCCAGTGACATTGCCAGTGGTCTCGCTGAAGTCGCGGGACACATGCTTTTGCTGATGGGAAAGTGGCCGGGGAGTTTCCTCCAGATGACCCAGAGAAGCAACGCTTCACACAGAGTCTCCGGGCAAAACCTGTAGAGTTTCCAGGTATGGATAACAGAGTTCTCCCCAAACTAACCCATGATCCCCACTGCCCGCATGGGTTGACTTGCCCCCCCCCAAGGGGCAGCTATGTGGGATAGGGGGTCAGTGAGGAAAAATCAGAACTGTGGCCACCTCTAGTAACCAGGTACCTTTTGTTTTAGAAAATAATCACTGCTAATATTGAGTATAAGAATTCACATTAGCATTATGAAATCTAAATGCAAATTTCCAATTAGTAGTTACATGAAAATTGAATATTTTGTGTTCGCAGAAAAATCCTACATTTCTCAGTTCTTCAAATTTCATTCTACACGTTAAAATTTCATTCCCTGCGCTCCAAAATTCCCAGGATTGGATTAAATCTTTTGAAATGTATGAAGTGGTGCATAATATTCATTTCTTTTCTTCCGTGCCGCGACTTATTATAAATGACAAGGGATTGTTTCTGAAATACTCAAAGCAGACTGGTGTTATTACAAAAAAAACAAACTCCCAAAAACTGGAAAATATTTAGTGGAAAAAAATAATGCAATCCTGATAAATAACTTTTTGATTTGTTTTATAATCCTGTGCCTTAACAATATATCTTAATTGAATTCAAACAATAATTAAAATGCCATTATCATACCTCTCAAAGCCACTGCGGTGCTGCCCCAAGGAATTGCCCCATTAGCCAACTTTTGTGGGCAGCGGGGAGCGTTGGTTGGATGGGGAATTCAAAGAATAATTGAAATACCACTATCATGCCTTCCAACACCCCTGGTTTCCACGGGACAGTCCTGATTTGTGGGCACTGTATTGATGTCCTGGGTAACTGCCCCATTTACCGGCATTTGAGGGCAGCGGGGAGCATTTGACCGACCCGAGGAGGGGGAAAAACTAATGGAGCAACCGCGTAACCCATTGTTGCCATATGGCTGATTTTTTTTAGGGTTTAAATTAAAACAGCATATAATTTTCGGATGATACTTTCCCTTTAAGAGGCAAAATATCCTCGATAATTCTTATTCTAGAATAAAAAACATTTCCAAACTTTAACCCCTTAAGGAAAATGGGCAGTCCCTAAACCCATTGAAAACAATGTATTTTGAGCCCATGTACAGGCTTTGTCATTAAGGGGTTAATGTTCAACATGACACCGCGTTTCACACCTGGATACTTTACCTCCTAAACTGATAAATAGTATTCGCTTAGGCAACCACGTCACAGGACCCGGGTTAAACAAGTAAAAAAAAATAATACAAGGATTGCATTTGAATAATGATCCGGAATTTACATTCATGTAGAAAGTAATAGACTTTCACTAATCAAAGCTTCTATCAACAGGATAGACATATCATTCAGGATTCTAAAGGCATTCCGCGGCTCGTTTTATTTTGCATACCAATTAGGTTATTAAAGAGAAGAATCACTGTGTTTTCGTCAACTCATTTGAAATTTAGATTGCTGATTATAATTTATACGGCTGAAGCAATTCATGACACTTCAGAGTTAATCTACGAAACATTGTCAAATGCAGAAAACCTTTGTTTATTCGAAACAGTAAATGGATAAAAACAGATGGTTGGCAATGTGACGAATATTAGAATTGACTGAAATTTCCCATTCCGTACAACATTGTACTTTTGAGATGCACTTTGCATGCACAGTAGATGTGTATTTACTTTTGCAGTTTAACGTCCCCGGCTCCTTCCATGTGATACATCGTTGCAGTTGCATAGAAAACATTCTCGGAAGAAGTAATTAAACATACCATGGGAATGAGATCGGAAGAAAGCAAACATTCAAACAAAAGAAAGAAGCAAGTGATGTCCTTAAGTGAAATCCTTTAAATGGAGAGTTTGAGAGAATCTAGACTCCCCAAAAACAGGACAAAAAATAAGGGGTTTGGGAAAAGAGAACAGCCAACAGGAGATGAGCACATTGAAGATTGTAGCTGCCATCTTTGTCGAATGACCTCATGGGGTGTGTTCACAGAAGCCTGGGCTGGATTGAGTTACAAGTTGACTCAAGTTTCTGAAGAACAATGACCACGTTGGTTTAAACAGAACAACTCATGGATTAGCTAAAATCAATTCGTGTAACATGTTATCCAGAAGTCATGGAGACTTGACTCGGCATAACTTGACTCGCAACTTGTTTTGAGTGGCAATGGCAAACACACTTCTTCGTCTATTCACAAAAAGTCACGCAAAGAGTCAAGATGGAGGTCAGTTGAAAATGAGCTCTGACTTGACAAAACGCATTAAATCTCGGAAAGAGGCAAGTTAGCCTTCAACTGGCCAAACACTCAATTAGTCAAACTAATTGACCTGCTCAGACACTTAATCAACTCCCAACTCAACTACTGTTTGGGTCAACCTCAACAGAAACCAAACAATTGTGGAGTTCGACACAAAGCAACGTAAGGCTTCAAAACTTCAAAGATGACTGAGGACAACCCAATTCAATAATATCTTGATTTAAGTGAATAAGTGAGTGGTTTGATGGTGGAACTCAACTGGTATCTTACACTTTAGTGAATAGAACTACATATCTTTGAACATGCTCTGGAAAACTACAAACATAAACATCATTATGATTTAAGCCTCAAAATGTATACTATGTAACTAATTTATTTATATGTTTTGGGTTTTTTTGTACATATTTTTTGTATTTCATAATATTCAACCTCCTTTTAGATATTTGAGAAGAAAGGAATTCATAACATTACCATTTAGGCTTTTCATAAAAGTAACAAAAAAGCAGAGAGAAAATTAATCTAGCTTCCACGCTTAACATTTGTAAAATACCTGGGGATAGGTTTACTTTGTGAAAGCCTCAGTGCTTTAATTAAGTTTGTTTTAATATTTTAAATTGGTGTAATTGAATATCTAAATTGGAGATGAGCAGATTCACATTTTCAGAAAAATAAATTCCCCCGAATGAGTTTTATGGATCCCAATCAGCACTGTTTTACATCAGGATTTCCACACTGTAAGTTAACTCATTCATTTTCAAGTTTCATTCTTTTTTCCCCCTTAGAATTTTTTTTTTCTGAGCGTGAATTTATCTATTTGAGCCAAATTTTATCTGCTACATTATTTTTCCATTTAAATATATCTCTCTCTCCCTGAATACCTTTAATTTGTCTATATACTCATATGTATGTACTTGTGTTTAATAATAACTTGCCAATATTTTGTCTAGTGTCTTATGATGTCACTAGACTTGTGACAGATGATCGGGAAGAGGAGGCGATGGAAGCTCTTCTATTTTTGCTCTAAGAAAACCTTGTGTAAACTTCCACCAAAATGGCGGAGTGTCTGGTGACATCCTCTCCCCCGATTGGAGGATTGGCGAGAGGATGTCATCAGAAGCTCCGCAAATTTGGTGGAAGTTTGATGGAAGGCTATGTCCTGGGAGATGCGGAGGAAAAAAAAATGGAGAGGGAAGAAAGAAAAGAGAGGATAGAAGAGAGGAGTAACACAAATGACTTCTCTAAGTATTTATTGTATTTGTCAAACATATATTATTATATATAATTGGGGATAATCTATAATGTAATTTCATTAATGCCAACACCTGATCTTTTATTAAATCAGTGCAATAAACGTTGATAAAAAAATAAATAAATTTTTCGGTTTTAGAATTCCATTTAGTATTAAAAATCTCAATTAAGAAAGAAAACAGAAACAGAAAATAGTGAAACAAATTCCCTGATGTATCACCAAGATGATAACCCAGTAGAAGAAATTGAACTTTTTCCCCGTATTAAATTGTATGTACCTTACTAGATTTGTCCTAGTTTTAAAGCCAAAAAAGTGGATTTTAAAAATAATAAGGTAAAAGGTATAAAATGTCTGGAACGGGAGAGGTTTATAACAATTTCCAGACTTTTTTTTTTTTTTTGCTAGGTGTCTTCTTTGTGTATTTTGTAGACACATAGGTTACATAGGGTCAACAGTTAGCAAGCAAGTATTTCCCTTTGGGGGAAAACAGGTGATTTTGGAGGAAAAAAAAAACCCCACAAATATTTTAAGTGAAACCTTCAAAACGTCTGCTGAAAAATCATTTTCCAAAATAGACGACATTGAGTTTCTTGTTTAAGGCCGGCTGTGTTTCCTGGGAATAATTGACAGATTGTCTTATCTTGAACGTAGTACGGAGTAGAAAGGGAAGAAAAGTTTAATAACCGTCCCTAGATAACTTTTTTCGGCTTTGAAATTGAAAGCTTTTAAGAGAAGGTATCGGCTGCTTCACTCGGCTGTATTCTGGTAGATTAAATTTAGGTAGCCAAGAGGTTTCCTCATCTTTAACAATTAATTCTACTCTTCATCATGCTAAAGAGAAGAGGAGAGCATTCCAAGGTACCTCTGAATCTAAATAAAACTTATTTGTGCCTTGTTATTTTCTTAATTTAATTTTAAATAGCATTAATAAAATTATTATTCTACATTTTAAAAAGTTTGCAATCTGTGGTGGAATTAACACTACTAAAAAATTGTTAAATATATATATATATATTTAAAGAAATTTGTATATATTAAGAGATGATCCATCTTTGATTTATTATGTGTATTAAATGATAAATTATGTTTGCAATCTGTAGTGGAATTAACTATTAAAAAAAAGATATAAATATATATTTTTAAAGAAATTTATAAATGTTAAGAGATGATCCATCTTTGATTTATTATGGATATTAAATATTAAATTACGGTTATATAGTAAAGAATTAAAAAAGAAAAACTGTTGTAAAAACTGTATCTAAAAAAACGCAAAACATATAAAATAAGATTAATCTGCAAATATATATAAAGGCAAAAAAAATAAACAGTCTAAAACGACTGTTAGCTATATTAGCCAAGATTAGAAATGCTGTTACAAACAGATATAAAAGAAAATGATGTATTATTAAACATTTTATATATAAAATTATTATTATGAGTTGCCAAAGTAATTAATCTACTTACGTACAATATGAAACATATTTTAAATATATTATATATTTACATATTTGTATTTAATATACTGCATTGGGTGTTAGGATGCTAATAAACATAAACTGTACCAGACGAGTGAAGGGTTAATCTGCTGTGACATTGGACAGGACTGTTGGTAAATGGCTAATAACGCTTGGTCAGCAAAATCACATTCATATCAGAACAACAGCTATAATGCAACAATTACAACATTAACCCTGTCTGCGCTGTTTGAACTGTTTGAAAGTGATGCCATTGATTATGGGGACACTTCCATGCCACTTATTGGCTGCTTCAATCAGCCAATCAGTTGCCAAGAATAGTCGGATCATGGAGGAGGAGGGCTGCTGCCTCTTACATACCTCTATTGCCACTTATCGCCCCCTGGCCTTAAACTCATAAGTCATTAATAAGGTTGTTTCTCCACTTTTCGGACCATCGTGGGAAGGAAGACATGGGAAGGAAGACATCTTACCGTTGATACTATTTCTTTTTCTTTCTTGCCCTCTTTAACGCATATTCTATTTATTTTGCCCACTTTGGGACATGTCGTCCCTAAACATTAAGCCAAAAAAGTAGAGTGCATTTCTCATCTTTCTGGCTGGGGATACACGACAATTCTGGTTTTAAATGATTCCGATGAATTAATTCAATATATTAAAAGTTAATGGTCTGATCAATATGTGTCCTTAAAAAAATTAACCTTTGGAGTGCCAGAGGAATACTGTAAGGATCGTCTTACCAGAAGGAATCCGGGATGCAGGAAAGGAACACGCTTGCTCAGTACAGGACACGCACAAGGGGCCTGAGATGGATAACAGGGCACTTGGCGGTGTTGCTGTAAGCACGGGTGATCAGGACAGCGCCGTTAAGCAGACCAGGGTCAGGATACCGGAGGTTCTCAGAGTCGTTAGGAAAGCCAGGGTCAGGATACCAGAAATACACAGGAGCCGAATGGAAAGCCGAGGTCAGGATGCCAGAGATACACAATAACCGTTTAGCGGACCGGGGTCAGGATGCCAGAGATACACAAGTCGTAAGAATAGCCAGGGTCAGGATTCCAGAAGTTCACGATAGCCGTTGAGCAGACCAGGGTCAGGATACCAGCAATAGTAACAAGATACAGGAAAAATACGAGGGGCTCAATAGGTACGGAAGCACCAGTACAACTGAGCACCGGTGGATAGGTTAGAGAAGTTTAAATAGCCCGGGGAGGCGTTCCCCGGCGTCCCTGACGTAACCGCGCCCACCGTCGCCATAGCGACGCAGCGGAATCCAGGCGGCGGTCAGCCGCATAAATATTCATGAAGCGGCCGCGCGTGCGAGCGGCTGCTTCATGTAGCAGGGAACGGTGCCGGCGTTTCTGCCGGGAGGATGGAGAGGAACTTCCCCGCGTCTGCCAGGTAAGTGCCTTACAAATACTCTATTGCTTCCCCCTCTAGAAAACAGTGAGTTAAATGCAAAACGTATAGTGTGTGGAAGTACATTCATTGATTATGTAATAAATAGCAGATGCCAGATTATACGGCATCATGGCCATCGCTTTTAATAAGCCATATATCTGTTCCTATAAAATGGAAAAGATCTAGTTTATTGAAGGCGATGAATAACTCCGGCATATCAATATTCACATATTTATGGATATATAAATACCTACTGCCAGCCTTATTACTTTAGACACGGGGCTGAATTCAGGCGGGGTCGATGGGAAATCTTTGTAGAACCCTTAACATCCTTAAAAACCCCCCAGATATTGAGCAATTACTATAATGATAGAAATATTGAATTTGGCGGAAGATTCCGCCCATCCAATCTTTCCATTTTTCCTGCTGAAAAGACTCAAAACCTCAACTACTTCTGCCTGGAGGCCGTTGCACTTACCTACCATGCCCAGGGAAGGCCATCATGCCCCTCCATGCCCAACATCCAACGTTTCCCCCCTTTCAGACTTTGCACTCAAGCGCACTTTAGTAACTTTTGGTTGTTTTTTGGCTTCGTGTCCTGAACGCCTATAAAACTTAGTTGCATGAAAATATGTAATAGGTACGCCTAATTTCATCTAAATTTTAATGCAAATGACCTGTTCTATGAAAAGGAATTCATTGAACTAGAAGCAGCTTAGAGAAAGGTATTTTGAGTTTGGAAATTAAACATCTATTACAAATGTTAAGTCATCCACAGTAAGTCCTTGCAGGTTTACTATTTTCAATACATTTTGTTAATTTTTTATGTATATTTCAGCAAACTTCCAAAATAATTTTGGTGGCGAGTAAAGAATTTCAAAAATGCCAGGATTTATAGTGTAATAATCATATGACAATGTATCGAGCCAAAAAATGTAATATTTTCTCTCTTTTGAGTGCGGGTCTATTAGCACATTGTATAGCTTTTTTAAATTAAATTAACCATATAGTCACTATTCAGTTCCAGGGATCCTTCAAAAGTAGGGTCCATAAACAATTGGTACGGCCAGCTTTGGGGCCAACGTTAGTGAAAGGTTTTTCAATAAGGCCGATATAACCTTGGTCTCAGAAATTACGCTCTTGTCCAATCATGATCCCTGGAACATTCCATACCGTTACTTTCAACTGGACACGTAGGTCAAGGTGACGATCTACTTAGATGAAACATTAAATCCTCAAATCAATCGAATAGATTTTTGCAGGACGGCCATTTTGTTCTTTCCTCCCTTTCCTCACATATACATCTTTCTAGATTTTTTTTATTTATTAGCTTTTATTTCAACAACCTATTTGCACCTTATTTTGTATCATATGATCTTATACTATCCCATATGTGTTCTCAACGCATCTTATAAACGAGGCAACCTATTACCTCATTAAATAATTACTCCTGGAAGGGCTCTGGGCAATCAATGAATTTGGTCTCTGACGCCGCGTTTAATTATTAAAGTGTCGAACTTAGCAGAGTAGGCAGAACATTACAATAAAAATCAAGAGGAAATGAAAACCAACAAATTTGTGGCGAGCGTACCGTAAGTGGAAATTGTAGAATTAGTGATTTGTTGGTTTTTTTTGTTTTGTTTTTTTTTTGCGGAGGAGAATTTAAGGTCCGCGCTCAAGAAGGCTGATTTATTTGTTGTAGGAGGATTCCGGCTGTGTTATGAAAAATGAGACTGGAGGAGACAGAAATTGCAAATGTGCCCTAAAATCAGCAATAATGGGAACACTGGAGATTTATTATGTACCATGCGACTCTTATATGGTGCTCTATCAAATAAATAAACTATGCAAAGTTAGAAAATGTCTGTGACGAGTGAATGAGAATTTTATTTACTCCGTCAGATTGCATTATTAAATGTCTGTGTGGATCATTTTTCTCTCCGAAATACTTTGGTATTGCAGAAGATCGGCTTTCTTTTAACAAGCACTTCCTTTACGTCGGCCATTTCCTCTTTTGGGCCTCAAATCCCCGATGCCCCTCTTTCCTCCCCTTGATGCCCCTCTTTTCTAGGAACTTAGAATGTTTGTGGGGTATGACGGTATCCCAGTGCTCTACAGCCATCAAATTTTTACTTTTTACTAAAGCAGTGACATATTTTGGCCTAGGCCGACTTATTTCAAATTCAAAATGGCTGCCCTCAGCATTTTTTTAATCATAAACATCTGAAGAAGAAAATATCCAAAGTCTAGTTAGACAGAGTCTTTAGCTCAGAACAGGTTTGCGCACATTTTCCCAGGGGCCACAAGTTTCCTATGATCTGCTCTTCCATGTTTGCCATTTGGCGACTTAACTCTGCTTCTTGCGGGAACTATGAATTTATGAGCAGTCGGCAATTTTTTTTCCACCACAAAGGCAACTAAACTTCAAGTTTTGTGAAAAATCCTCCATGTCACATATTTGGCTAATAAGCAGTGTCAAAATTCATTGTTTTTCAGCGTAATTTTTTTCCACCTATCGATGAGAAAAGAAAAGGAAGCAATTTTGGGAGGAAATATGTTCTTTTTATTTAATGTGGCTGGTCTTGCAGTACACGGCGTGCAGAGTACAGACTTCAGGACCGCCGAACATATTGTACACAGCTGACCTTTTCGTCTCTCTCCAGAAAATAAAGATGTTATAATCAGTTTTTCAGATACATGGCTAAGTACACGTTGCTAGTGATTTGTCTGCCTCTTGCTACTTCAGAGTAAACTAATAGATGTTCGCTGGAACACTTATGCCGCAGAAAATCAGGAAACAGGAATTATAAAGGCCGAAAAGCAACCGAGGGTACAATAAAAAAATAAATAAAAAAAATCTTTATTTAAAAACATGAAAGCTTAGCAGAGTTTATTCAGGAGCCGGTTACGGGGATTGGTTTTTAAACGCTGCGGCCAAGAATAAAGTAGGAAATGTTAAACGGAGTTAAGGCTTTGGGGTTGGAATGCCCATAAAAAAAACATAATATTTAATAATAAATAATAGAAAATAAGTATACCTTCTAAATCACAAAACATAGATAAGTAAAATAAAAAAAATACAGACTAATAAAGTAATTTTGGCCCGGGGGGCAGAGCAGCAGTTGCTTCCAGGGCCAGCTATGGAAAGTGGGAGAGTGGTGGAGCAGGGTGAATGGCAAGTTCTAGTTAAGGGTTAGCGTGAGTGAGTGTGTGTGAGTGTAGGCCCGGGGGGCCACTTGGCTTTGCTTGCCCCCATGCCCATACCTTAAGAGGCAATTTTCTACCAATTGACGATGGAGTGGGCCAAAAGCAAACTCTTTAAACCACAACACACAATTCAATAATTTCAAGGAGGTCCACAACCCAGATGCTAATTTTACTTTTTCTAAAATCACACAATAAGCAATTTCATTTTTTATAATTAAACTTTGGATCTGAAATTCAAGGCGGCGGTTTTAGTTTCTGGATATTTTTTATTTACAAAATTGGTGGATTTTCTTAGAGGAATATAAAAAAAAGAACATATTTATGCCACATTTTCCATAATATATATATATATGTTTGGCCATGAGGTTTTCGATTGCATAAAATGGATAACTTTGCTACTTTTTTTTTTTTCTCTAAACGCATTCAATATTAATGATCATCGGGACCGAAAGTGGAAGTTCCGTTCTGCTTTTGTAGTTAGACAGCTAGACTGCCATAAAGAATTTGCTAGAAAAATCAGATAACTTGATTAAGAACACACAATAGCATACAAATGGCGTGTAAATCAATAGCTTAGGGCATCATACATAACCCAGAACATTTAATGCTGAGCTAAGGCATAATTACTAAATCACCGAATCAATCACCAACAGCCCTCTTTGTATACATCAGAATAACATAAAGTTATAATACAACTCAAATACAAATGAATCCGCAGAACCGTTAAAGGCAAAAAAACCCAATAGATTTATGTTTTTTTTATAACATCCTCAAACATGGTTGCTAGGAGGCAGATTGTTTTTTTATTTCGCTAACGCTTAATGAACCATTCATGATGATAATTGGGCAGCACCATCATCTGGTTTATTGTTCTTGACGTTGAGAACCTTGGTGTTGGGTAATATGGATCTACGATGGTGGCATTGGCAATTTTATTAACTATAGACATATGACCTCCGTGGGGCATTCCTATGTTTTTTCTATGAATGGAAGAATGGAGAACAGAGCAAGAGGTACGGATGAATGTGGAGGAATCATCATTCAGAGGTTGGTAGGGAAAGGGGCAGATCTGGCCAGGGAGTGGGACAACTCAATTGATACATTGCCTTGGAGTCTCGCCAATCGGTCTGTGTAGGAAAGGACTTCATTAGCATTGTCATAAAGCATCAGCTCTGTGTGGTGTTAGATAAGGGAAAGTCACTCTAAAGATCCGATGGCTCACAACAGTGGCGGTCTCCAGGTCTACAGATAGAAGAAGTTTATTACAACATAATGAGATAAAAACAGTTTTTGGAGACCGACATTACTGTATGCAGCGCTGGGGGTTATATTACTGTATGCAGCGCTGGGGGTTATATTATTGTATACAGCGCTGGGAGTTATTACTGTATACAGCGCTGGGGGGGTTATATTACTGTATACAGTGCTGGGGGTTATATTACTGTATACAGTGCTGGGGGTTATATTACTGTATACAGCGCTGGGGGGTTATATTACTGTATACAGCGCTGGGGGTTATATTACTGTATAAAGCGCTGGGGGGTTATATTACTGTATACAGCGCTGGGGGTTATATTACTGTATACGGCACTGGGGGTTATATTACTGTATACATCGCTGGGGTTATATTACTGTATACAGCGCTGGGGGGTTATATTACTGTATACAGCGCTGGGGGGTTATATTACTGTATACAGCGCTGGGGGTTATATTACTGTATACAGCGCTGGGGGGTTATATTACTGTATACAGCGCTGGGGGTTATATTACTGTATGCAGCGCTGGGGGTTATATTATTGTATACAGCGCTGGGAGTTATTACTGTATACAGCGCTGGGGGGGTTATATTACTGTATACAGTGCTGGGGGTTATATTACTGTATACAGTGCTGGGGGTTATATTATTGTATAAAGCGCTGGGGGGTTATATTACTGTATACAGCGCTGGGGGGTTATTACTGTATACAGTGCTGGGGGGTTATATTACTGTATGCAGTGCTGGGGGTTATATTATTGTATACAGCGCTGGGGGTTATATTACTGTATACAGCGCTGGGGGTTATATTACTGTATACAGCGCTGGGGGTTATATTACTGTATACGGCGCTGGGGGTTATATTACTGTATACGGCACTGGGGGGTTATATTACTGTATACAGCGCTGGGGGTTGTATTACTGTATACAGCACTGTGGGGTTATTACTGTATACAGCGCTGGGGGGTTATATTACTGTATACAGCGCTGGGGTTATATTACTGTATACAGTGCTGGGGGGTTATATTATTGTATATGGTGCTGGGGGTTATATTACTGTATACAGCGCTGGGGGTTATTACTGTATACAGCGCTGGGGGTTATTACTGTATACAGCGCTGGGGGTTATATTACTGTATACAGCACTGGGGGTTATATTACTGTATACAGCGCTGGGGGGGTTATATTACTGTATACAGCGCTGGGGGTTATATTACTGTATACAGTGCTGGGGGGTTACATTACTGTATACAGCGCTGGGGGGTTATATTACTGTATACAGTGCTGGGGGTTATATTACTGTATACAGCACTGGGGGTTATATTACTGTATACAGCGCTGGGGGGGTTATATTACTGTATACAGCGCTGGGGGTTATATTACTGTATACAGCGCTGGGGGTTATATTACTGTATACAGTGCTGGGGGTTACATTACTGTATACAGCGCTGGGGGGTTATATTACTGTATACAGCGCTGGGGGTTATATTATTGTATACAGTGCTGGGGGGTTACATTACTGTATACAGCGCTGGGGGGGTTATATTACTGTATACAGCGCTGGGGGTTATATTATTGTATACAGCGCTGGGGGTTATATTATTGTATACAGCGCTGGGGGTTATATTACTGTATACAGCGCTGGGGGTTATATTACTGTATACAGCGCTGGGGGTTGTTACTGTATACAGCGCTGGGGGTTATATTACTGTATACAGCACTGGGGGTTATATTACTGTATACAGCGCTGGGGGGGTTATATTACTGTATACAGCGCTGTAGGAAAATATTTTTGTCCATGGAACTTCCCCTTTAATTAGTTTCTCTATTATTTAGGACACAAAACAGTCAGGGTTTGACATATAATTTTTTGTCGTGGATAATACGCTATTGCGTTATCACAATTACAGATATTTTTTTTTTGCATAATAACACCTAAGGATTTAATTTAAATGTCAAATTAAATCTGGCACTAGGAACACATAGTCTATCACTGTCCTTGGAGAGAAAGTGACAACTGCATAATATATTTGCTTAAAATTGAGTATTGCTGTAATATAAATCGCTACTTTGCATTTTGCAAAGAATGCCTGACATATTACGGGAATAGCTGGGTAACTTTTTGAAAAAAAATCTTGCTTTGCGTTAGACGATTAATAATTTATTAAGATGAAAGTTTAAGATTTTTATTTAACTATACGATATTAACTTTTGCAAACCATCCAACGTTGATATCACAATGAGTGGCTACAATATATCCTGCCCCAGGGGTCATAAGGATGGATATTAAATATGAAGAGTAAATTCTGCACAGGAGGTCACCTATGGCATGTAAACAGATAGAGGTCCTCTCTACAATGAGTGTTATTATACATTCAATATTAAAATATTAAAATTATTTCTGTAATATTTATACACAAATCAGTGTATGAATGTCAATTGTGCCATGAAAGGTGTTGTGTTTTATTGTGTTTTCCTTGATTCATAAAAGACATCATTTTTCAAACCAGCGAAGCAAAAGTGTAAAGGTTTCCGAGGCCACCTCATTACTCAATAATATCAATATTTATTTTAAAATAATCTAGTTAATAATAGATGTCGGAGAGATTTGTTTTGAATATTTAGACAAAGTGTGTAATAAATATTTTATTAAGCAGTAAATTTGATGGTGTGTGAAACTGTAATTCACAGTTTCTGTTGTAAATCATAAATTACAGCTGGTTGAGTGATAGTTAAAGAGCTATGTTGAGCACAATGAATCAGGAAGGTGCGTTCTGACCTTGTCACATGTCATTTTAGAACCTCCAATTTTGGTTCATGGTTTAGTAACATGAATGTAAGATTTTTGTATTTTTACTGAAAGATCATGATAGAAGTTAGCATGTCTCCTTTGGCATGCCTTGGTCGAAAAGACAGGACACGTTTACAGTTGGAGAGAAGAAATGAAGGAGATAAGAACTTTGTGTGAATGCAGGAAAGTTTGCAAAGCTTTCACTTTGTCTGAATGTAGGAAAATGGTACCGAGTTTTTACTTTGCGTGAATGGATGAAAATATTATTAAGCTCTAATTTTGTGTGAGTAAATAAAAATGTTATAGAGTATCCCATTTGTGTGAATGGAGGAAAATGTTTAAAGCTTTCAGTTTGTGCGAATGGAAGAAAATCTTACAAAGCTTTCACTTTGTGTGAATGAATGAAGATGTTAAAACGCTTTCACTTTGTGTGAATGAATGGATATGTTACACAGCTTACACTTTGTGTGAACTAATGGACATGTTACACAGCTTACACTTTGTGTGAATGAATGGACATGTTACACAGCTTACACTTTGTGTGAATGGAGGAAAATGTTAAAATGGTATGTGTATAATGCCAAGTCTTTACTAATGAAAATTCCCGATCACTCTCTCTATATTCCCATAATCCCCTGTAACAAGCTAGCAATAAACTTTAGTCCATGCCCTGTCGTAACTAACTAGAAATCCATTTTAGAAAAATCCCTTGTAAAACAGCAAAACTGTCGGTGAACAACCCCCCCCACTAATATCTAAGCAAGTACTAACGAATCTGGAGTGACAACGATTTCCCCCCTCCCCAAACTAATTTACTCCTTCGCATTGTAACACATTCTAACACCTACATTCTCTCGCGCTACATCTGTTACCTCCAGTAATGTAACCGAGAATTCTGCCCACCTTTGCAGTCCATAGGTTTCGTATAACATAAAGTAAGTCAAATCTTTTAATGATACTTAGAAGTAATTGAAAATTGTGTTCATCGTTAAGCCTTAACAAGTATCATTAATGTACCGAACACCTACACATATACTTATTCTTCAAACGGAGCTCAGTATCAGATTCCGACTTGTTTGATATCACTCTGTGGGCAGAAGAAAAAACCCCTTCGTTATGTATCATTCTTATACAGCAAGCACTTCATAAACCTACATCAAAGCATATTATTCTATAACTTCCAACTCATCTTGTATTCCTACAGCTTTGTTTTCTCCGGGGGATGTACGCTTTTAAAACCACCACCTTTTTAAAGTCTTGACTTTCAGAGGGAAGAGAACATGAATTTCGAAGACTAGAAGGCTTGCTTTCCTTAGATAACAATCCAAGATAAAAAAACGAAAGCATCGGCCAAGACTGTTAAGAGTACGCGAGGAGCAAGATAGCCGACGTGGGCGCATAATGTGCTCGCGAATATGTGTGAAAGTCGAACCTTCGCAGAAATAAGCTAGAAGGCGGCGAATCGAAAGTTGACACGTATGAAGACGATAGCTATCGAGAAGGACCCCGAAAACAATATCTGACTCATTTAAGAAACTGACATGTTTGGGGGTATAAAACAAGCAGATAAACGTAATATGAATTAATAGTCTGTTTTTTTCCCATGTAAATTTGTAAATAAGACGTGATGTAAAAATGTCTGCTTTTGGACAAAGTAGTAGTAGTATGTATGCACGTACCGAAAGTAGCTTGCGTGTGTCCATATGCACATATCATAACATAAAAGGATTGATTAGGTAATAAACATAAGCTTGGACCACCCTTAAACATACCTCCCAAGTGTCCTGATTTTCCAGGACTGTACTGTTTGTGGACAACAGGGATCATGGGTCCCTTCTGATCTCCCATGACCGGCCCTGGGAGCTATCTAAGTAAGGTGGGCAGCCACACCTCTCGTACCGCCCACTTCTGCACTCAACCCTGCCCACTTCTGCACCCAACCATACCTATCCCTATCACTGGCCCCGCCCCCAATACAGGTGCCTCTATTTGGATGAGGAACATTTAAAAAAAAAAAGCCTAAAAAATGTTAAAAAAAAGTATCTTAAGAATGGTGAGTTCCAAAACTGCAATTCTGAATCAAAAACATATTAAACACTTTAAAAAAAATAGAAATAAATAAAAAAAGTAACTTGGAAAATCCAAGATGAAATTTTTGATTAGTACCAATTTTCAAAAATCTAAAATAACGCACAATTCATCATGTCCCCGGTGTTATATTTGCCAATTTAGGAGTACCGGGATCTGTAATCTCGTATATTTCCAGACAGGAATAAAGTTAAAGGATTTTATTAGTTATATTTCCAGATTTGTTATTGGGGTTATAAATTGCGACTGTCAGCTTTCATACAGAGAGAAGGCAATTAGATCTCCGAGGAATACAATCCAAGAACATATCCGAGGCATCAGAAATACTGTCAGGCTTGTTTAAAAAAAAAAAAAAAAAAAGGAAGATATGCAATTTAGTTAAATACATATTTTTTCGGATGCGGTGGTGAATAGTAAGATAAGTGTTCTGCGAAAGGTTAGTCTTTTGTGAAGATACAAGTTTTTGATTGCGCAATACCCAAAGTGCTCCAAAATGATGAGGCTGAAATGATTAATTTCTGAAAAAAATTCTAAGGCATCTAGCTCCATAAATATTTTTATTTCTTATTTTAACCCAATAATTTTACATTTTTGAGAGACCTGAAAAGCCATTTTAATGTATAGCTTCAAAGAGTATTTAGAAATATTATGGAGTTTTAAAAATGGTGACCAAAGTTGGGGGTCCCGGGCTGACGCTGCATGCGCCTCTTAAAGCAGAATGTGTTGTCATGGGGCAACTGCTCTTCTTGCCCCATGAAACTCACAGCCTGTCTATAACTATAATAATAATGATAATAATTATAATAATATGAACTAATATTAATAAAAATTTATAATAATAATATGAATTAATATTAATTAATAATAATAATAATGGTGATTGACACCTAGATAAAAAAAGTTAAGAAGAAGGCTATTGATTCACAACTCCTTTGAGTGGCCTTATGGAAACCAATGGTATAATATGGATTGTGCCTGAGGATCCTATTGAAGGTCAGTGGGCAGATCTTAGACAGGAAGAGGCGGGGCTATTCCTAAAATCCACCCCTTTGTCACTTTTGACGTCCCTAAAAAAATATGTCTGCTTTATACTTAACCAGGCTCAACATTCTAGTCCTGTCCATGACCTGGCATACTCTGTTGGTAGCCCTACAATAAAGTTACACTAAAGAAGATAATTAATGCAACAATAACTAGGGCAATTTACTCTGAAATAGGAACATGCATATTTGTCAATATTTCCCAGGGGATTTTTATTTTATTCACACAATCCAATATCCAAAAATTCAATTATTTTGTGTCTTTGTTCGTAGCTTAATGCAGTTTATTCTCTTGTGTTAGAATGTTCTGTGTTGGTTACTTATTCTCAGATGAAAAAACATTAATTAAAAGGGAAAAAAGACTATCTCTCTAGAAATAGATATTCTGAGAAATTGATTATTTCGTTAAACATTTTAAAGGTAAGTTTTCAGGGAATGGGATCTTTAACAATAATGCATAGTTTTGTTTTAGCCTTATTTTAAATACTTAAAATCCCTTGAATCTTAACCTGGCCCATAGTTTAAAAAGGTAACATTTAAAGGGTTCTAGTTTAAAGAAACCGAGGAAGAATCTTTAAATGTTAAAAGCATAAACTGGCATTCATGGATAAAAAGGAAATTCTTATAACCATTCTTCATTAAATTTTCCCTTTGTACCTTGTTTAAGCTTTAAATGTTTTATGGATCTATTTCTTGGTGGCACAATTTTTTGCACCTTTTTTTTATCTTTATTTGAAACATTTTGGAAGATATTCAAGCTATAGGGACACTTGATCTATCTACCTTAATGCTTACTCTTTCTTGACACTTTTTCTTGCTTATAGATGGGGCCAAAACTGGTACAAAATTCAAAAAAATTGTGTAATCACCATAAAAATCCATGGGAGGTTCCTGCTGATTGAGATGTTGATCATTACCCTATAATTAATCAAGATTTTTTTTTTTTTTTGGCAGATAAACATCTCCTAACCTGTTAAGATGTAAAAGCGGATCAGTTTTAACATCTATTAGAGAAAACACCAAAGCTCTTCAAAAAATCCTTAACTTATTTAAAGACAACCTTTCATCGTGTATGTCAACCTTGTGACACCTATTGTGATATTTTGGTGTCTCTCAGACTTTGATATGTTGGCTTTATGTCATATTTTCCAAAAGTTGAACCCTAGGTTCCACCACAAGTACATTTCTTCACAGGTCTTCTTGGATTCGCACAAGTGGGCCAAATGGTGGACATGTGTGGAGTAAAGGAAGACCTGTACCTTTGGTGGAACTTGAGGACCAACGTTGAGCTGTAAGTCCTTGTTAGTTTCTTATTTCCAGGGACATTCTTTAACAGGATGGTCTTGTTTCTTTTATAAGGTGTATAGAACGCAACCAACATTTAGACATGTCAATCCTCAAGCTAAGTGCTAACCCTGGGTCATCCCATGCTCTAAAGTGAAAGGCCTCTATGGTTTTACAAAGTTTTGTTAAGCAGACTATTATCCAAGTTAAGAAAGAGTAAATTCCACATTTCCTCACCATTTCTTTAGTTATGTTCCTTGCATCAAGGGAACCAAGACATAAAGATCAATGTAGTCTTTATGGCCCTTTGCATGCATGACCTGCAACGTTCATCTTGTTCGTAGCCACATGATACACAACAACTCTTTCTTGACATTAAAAGCTTCATTTACGAAAAATTATCCTCCGAAAGATATAATGTCATGTAAAAGTATGGTACGCTGACCTCAAGACAGTTAAGTGCACTTTACTACCAGCTAGAGAGCCGTTATTTCTTGTATTAATCGTGTCCTCGGTTTTCTAATGACATCAAGGTTCAATCTTCCTGTCTATCTTACATTGTTTTGGTGAGCTCTTCTTCTAGAGACTTTGCGCTCGTTCTAATCTATAGGAATATATTTTATTGCAATACCAATCTATCGACAATCCGGTACGGTATGTTTTATCTTAAAGGCTTTATTTGTAATTGAGCATTGTCGATAATAATTCAATGGCTATAAACCTGTGATGCGGCATAATGATTGTTGTTTAAAGAAAACAATGGGCAGTTTTATTTATTTTTTGCTCATATATTAGGTTAGTGTGATTGCATAAAACTAAGCTGAAGAAAAATGTATTCATCACTTTGACAATTTTTATGAGTGCGGAGGATAGATGTGATTGGAAAATGGCTATTTTTTTCTGTTTGTATTGAAGAGCAGAGTAGGTTGTTAATAATAAGCTATATCATATATTTTACCTTAAAGTTAAAGAAAAGTATATATAGAATATATGTGGTCTTTCTCTTTGGTCATATGTGGACATTCTCTTAATTTATCAATCAATCAATAAATCAATAAATAAATAATCGTTTTAAAAGTAAACATAATTTCCTACAAAATTGTCTCTACTGTGATATTGAAAATTATAATAATGTTTATAACTAATATTTAACAATACCCAATTATTTACATTGCTTCTATTATTAAAAAAATGTACATTCTCAAAAAAGTGGAGGTGTGTAGGAGAATTGTGGCTTGAATTCCTTTCTCTTTGCTTTACATTATCAAGGACCAGCTTGGTTGGCCCTGTATAATCCATCTCATGATCTTCAGGGCTATCTTTGATGTTGGGCAAAAGAGGCAGCTGCCCAGGGTCAAAATGTTCTTCCACAGTAGCTGCCCCATGGGCCCTTCCAATGGCCTCAATAGTAGCCTGCCAACAAAGACCTCTCCTAACGCCCTCATGTGCAGTGTGTTGATATATGATGCCATATCCAAGAACCCAGCAAGAGCCAACACTTCAGATGCAGTTGCCCTTGAGGCACTAAACAAAAGACCTGACTGACCTAAGTGCATTATACAGAGACAGCTCAAGCCTTCTTGAGTGTGGTCCTACATAAGGTATGATTAACTTCAACTCTTGCATTGGTGAATAAATCCCAGCATAGATTCCATAGATTTACTTATTTTTTCATCATTATTATATCATTATTTTCTCAACATTCTATAAGTGTATCAAGTAGACAGATTGTGAACCCAGGTCATGATCGCTAATGAGGAAACACATATCATATGAGGATATATTTTTATCCATTCATTTTAGTGATTTTACAAGCACAATCTATAAACAAAATTATATTTCATTCCTGGAAGCAAACATTATCATCAGATATTTGTGGACGTCAAGAATTATTATTAAAACATTGCATATGAGTCATAAAGAGTCTTAAAGGTAGCCATTTTGTTTCTGAGAATCAACTCAATAATAATAAGTTTTATCAATTTTTCATAAAAAATATCAGCAACTTTGCAAATAAAAAAAATCACTATTAACCTTAGCGTAGGAAGAACCCAATACGTTGTATTTATGATTAAACCGCTACCATGCTGGGCTTAATAGCACATACAATGTCCACTTAGTAGGCTTTTCGATGGTGTAGACCGCGGCACCGTGTAAAAGAAACTGTGAATAAAAAAAAAATGATACATTTTCAAGCTGGGTTTCTTTGATATGCTACACAGCTTCATTTTCCTGCAAAAATCAATACAATTTCTATGACTGTGGGAAAAAAAAATTGTATAAGCTGAGCTACCGCCTCAACCAAGTCTGCGGTGTTATGAAATTTTTATGCGTGATGCTATGATAGGGTACGGTGTTTTTTTTTACCCAGTTATTTCAAAGGGCATATTTTGCAAAAATTCTAAAGATATTTTTTTTATTATTTTACGAAAGTATTGTTTCTTACAAAACAAAACAATAGTTTCATAAAAATAAGCTTCCAAAATATTTTTTTAATAATTCTATTTTATTTTTTGCATAAAATAATGTTTTCAGTTAGCTGCGTATTAGCTATTTGTAGGAATTCTCGCTCTGTTATCCCATCTACTAGACAAACACCCCGACTCCTTATCATACTGCCTGTGGGAAACAACAGAATGGCTCAGTCTTAATCCCCCAGCTGGACCTACTGACTAATGAAAGTCTATGGAGGAACGGACTTCATCAGCATCGCCATAAAGCATCAGCTCAGTGTGGTGTTTGAGCCAACGACTGACAACAATGGCCGCCTCCAGGTCAACAGATAAAGGCAGTTTATTGGGGCAAAATAAGATAAAACCACCTTTAAAGCTTTATATATTGAAGGTGGCTTATAATATATTGAGATTTTTTTTTAGGTATAATAAATAGGGATAGGCTTTGTAGAAAAAAAGTAATATATTGATATTCAAGAATTAGTATGCATTATGTATTTCAACCATTTTTTTGAAGCCTCTTTATAATCATTTTATTTAATCTTGCCAAGTCCTAGCAGAGGCGCTTATTAAGTGAAAAAAAGGATCGTATACAGTACATAGGGAGATACATTTTGTTTAACCCCTTAATGACAAAGCCCGTACATGTACGGTCTCAAAATGCATTGTTTTCAATGGGTTTAGGGACCGCCCATTGTCCTTAAGGGGTTAAACCAGAGACAGTTTTATATTTAGAGCACATTGTACCGAAGGCTAATCCCCGCATTATACAAATTGACTCGATGTAAAATAGGGATCGTTCATTATAAAGTCCCCTTTGACACTATTTTTTTTTGTAAGGAATTGAATGCTATAAACACAAGTCTTTAAGTTATCGTACGATCGTTCATCTGCTGCGTTTCTTATGCATTTAAATTCACTGGGTTTTTTTTTTATAGAAAAAAAAACAAAAAAACTCCAAAATGTCAGTGAATTTGGAACATTAAAATGCAGGAATAATTGGTTTATTGTGATTGCTTTCCTTAAACACCCTGACTCATAGTTCATTTAAATGATTTACGCTCAAGAGTATCATTCCGCCAGCCGTTATAAAATCCTCAAACCGCCAAGTTTCTTGCCTTTTATTTATTTATTTATTTATTTATTTATTTTTTTCCTTTTTTTTTTGTTGAGACTGTAACAACTTCTTATTATTTGTTTTGTTTCTTTTTGAAACGCTGATTTGCAGAATAGTAGAGATTAAGTTATATTTTTAATAAAAAAAGAAAAATAAGAAAACAGATCTGAAAGCCAAAAGAAGTATTATATATTTTTAGTAGATTCCAAATATTTATAATGTTTTGTGCCTGCTTTGGGGCTCCAGGCAGCTACGGGATACATCAACTTTGTGACTTCCATGCACGGCTAGACAAAATGAGACATTTATTGATGACAATTTTAGCAGAGTAAGGGAAAAAAAGGCTAAAGTACTACTTATCTGTGGAAGATAATTGAGTATATTATGGCTAGAATGGAGTGAAATGCTTTGCGCAGTAATATAAGGAACATTATGTTGAAATACATTTTATTTTGCTTTCTTATACTATATAAATTTAGTAAAGTCGACTGGCACAACCTGAATCGCATGTGCGTTGGGAGCTACCCTAGGCCCATACCTGGCCTACTCAAAGCCCCCTCTTGCGAGATACGGATAGGAAGGTGTTCCTGCTGACGTCACGGGACCCCCCCGCTCTTTAAGGAAAAAGTAGGTGGGGAGTTGGCCGAGTCCCGCAACCTGAAGTTTTCTGGAGGCAACATTGAGATTAGGAAAAACGGTGGTTCTCCCGGGGTCTCCGGGCCTAGGCCTGGCCCAAGATCACTCCTCCGAGTCACCGTCCTCATTGTCATATAAAGTCATATCCTGGAGCTCAACCTCCATAATGTAAATGGACCAGTTGGGAAGATCAGAGATTTCCTTTATAATCAGCCCATTGAGCATCTGCAGATGGAGAGACTTGATCGACCAAGAGACCTACTGCCACCCCCTGGACCTATCACCTAGGCCCAGGGTGTCCAACCTGCGGCCCTCCAGGTGCTGCAGAACAATATCTCCCATATTCTTCTGTCAGCCACTTAGCTGAAAGAGCATTATGGGAGATGTAGTCCTGCAGCAGCTGGAGGGCCGCAGGTTGGACACCCTTGACCTAGGCCTGTTCAGCCAGAATGCTTTGCTGGGGACACCAGGATGCAACTGTTGTTAATCATATACTGTATTATTGTGTGTGTGTGTTTTTTTTAATACCTAGATCTCAAATCATCTCTCAATAGTCCAAAATATCACGAGACAGTCTTGACAACCAAGCTCCAGTGTGGGCTGTCAGGGCCAGTATCCCAATTATCAAGACTGGTGGCATCTCCGGATACTCTGACTCCTCTAGGAAGACGTGGAGATGGGATGTCCCCTCTAGGGTTAGCCAAAAACAGGCGTTGTGGTGGCCATTCCACTTTGTGGCAGCCGTGGACACTTTGAACGCTGGAACCTACCACTAGTTTGCTAAAACTTTACTTGTTATAATGTTGAGCCGATTGCAAAAAGTTCTAGCCTTCTAGGAAACGTATTTCTTCTTTTTTTGCAAATTTCCCTCAGTTTCATTTTCACATTACCAGAAAACAAAATGCAGGATTTTAAATGAAGGATTATCGAAGGCTCAGTGGATTTTGGTGGCAGTCTGAATCATTGTAAACATGCCATCATAAATCATTATTTTAGCGTTAGCTAAAATGTTATGATATTTAATCGATGTGTATTTTTCTTTGACATTTTAGAGGGTTGAATTGCGTCTTCAAAAGTGGCTTAATTCACACCAGGATGATTCCTTGGATAAATTTCAGGGGGATTTTTAAATCCTAATATTTATTTAAAAAAAAATCACTAAAATAAAATATGAATGTGGGTTTATTTCCAGCAAATAGTTAATGATTTGGTGGAAATAATGATTATTATTATAATTTTTTGTATATATATATATATATATATATATATATATATATATATATATAATTTATTTATTTATTGCATAGAATAATCATTTTAAATGCTGCAGCATTATTAAGTAGGTTTTCAACCAGTTTTCAGGTAGAATGTTCCTTTCTCTCAGTGAATCTTAAGTTCACTTGTTTTAAATTTAAATCATCAGCCAATGCGAATTTAATTGCTTTGGGGTTGAAAAACCCCCGTTGCAATCTTCTTGAATTATCAGAGTACCTGCCTACATAGTAATCAGACTTTTAATTTCTTTTTTTTTTCCAAAGGGGGCACTTTAGTGGACTTTTATCACAGAAGAGTCTGTTCTTGTAGCCTATTAATTTTCTTGGCTCTTCAACAAAAAAAAAATGTGGATAAATTGAATTCTATTTCAGTTTACTTGGGAATATAAATTTATATTTAATTTGGAGGAAGAGGAAAATAAATTTGGAATTTATTTATTTTTTCTAAAAATTATTTGTGCCCTGGTATCTACAACAAGATAAAGTAACTACATTTAGAAGAAAGGATCATAATTAAACAATTTTCTGGTTTTCTTTTGGTTCTGACTTACATCTAGGAAGCTACCGTTTTATTAAATATAGTCCTGGTGGTAAAAATAAAAATAAATAAAATACAAAATTATAGCGGTTTATTGGATGGTAATATGTTAATAATATTGGATTTTGAACGTCAGCCTTGATCAATGGAAATTTAATGATTGGTACATGTTAAAAAATAACTGTTAACCATTTCTAAAACAAACAAACGAAAAATCATCCACCTGCTTCTACAAAAAGAAAATGGAGAATCAAACTGTCGTCCATTGAGTGTAGTTGGCCATTTTTGCCCCATTGGGACTGACAGCACTGGACTTTGTCAATAAAACCCAGAAAGAACAATTTTGGCCTTATGTACACAACAAAGGAGATGACCAGATCTGGTTTCTGTGGTATTCTAAAGAAATCATGGACTTTCTGTTCCTACCACACTTTAAGCGACTGTCGTCTTCAAAATTCAAAGTAGTAAATATCGGAGACCTTTAATAAATTGTCAAACCATTTGACATATGAACCCATGACATTTAGAATTGTCTCTGGTATTTACTACCGAGTCTTGATCAAGACTCAAGCGTAAGAGTTTTCTAAGGAACTTTAAAATCTGGCGATCAAATTTCCTAAGGTCACCAGCAACATCTCAACCATAGAGAATGTATAATATTAATGTAGCCGTTACATAGTCCTCCATCTTGGGTTTGATAAGGTATGACTTGCTGGTGAGATCCAACCACAATGGGGAACTCTTCGGGTTTGACCCCGGGTCTCCTGGTCAGCCTCCTTAATCTTCAGGGAAGCAACAAATAGCGTCCAGCAACAGTGTTTCCAATCCCTCTGTTGATTATATCACATTAATTATTCATCATCTATGCTCAAGATTCCTCTATATATTTGGACTGTGTTTTACTTCTGTGTGGGTCTTTGTTTGTCTTTAAACACCCAACGTTTTTTTTGGGTGTTTAACAAACAGCATATGTTTCTGGCAGTATTCAAGCTTAGCAAGCAAGCATGGCCAGAAATGTAACATTTCAGAAGAAAATAATTGAGACAAATTTGATAACACCTACTTTCCAGCGATCCAAACAAACTTCATTAAGAGGGAACAAAAGCACATTGTTATCCGAAGTGGAAATGTCAGAGAATTATTTAATTAGGGTGTTCTGTTTCTTGATAATCATCGGGATCTTGGCTAGTTGCTTTCACAATGAACTACATAAAGTGTTGGACTGGATTGCGCTAAAAGCAAGGAGATCACAGGACAGAATTCGCAACTAATTGGCTTTCAAAATGAGGTAAAAATTAGGTACGCACACCAGTCACTCAATGATATTTCTGGCGAAATACAATGTAACCTCAAGCTAATGTTCCAACATTCTAACAGAATTATTCGGTGATTCTATTCTGTGATTGACGTCTACTATAAGAGATAGCAGCAGCAAATCTAGACATATGAGGGGGGTCCATTCTTCTAAAACGTGTGGACCTCACATTGAATTCTGGAGCCACACTCTCTGGTGTCACACCATCTAAATCTCATGGTGTCATGTGACATCACAACATGCGTCTTGAATAAATGACAACGTGCCGACTACTAAATAACAGAAGAGGTATCTGTGTAGAATAACACCCTGTCATAACGGGTACCAAACTAGACCTCAAGAATGTGAGGTGGCCACCTTGGAACTTAGGACCTCATCTCGTATGTGTCTTCTGCGTTTCTGACATGATGGCAGATACTGTTGGATTCACAAATATTCCCTGGCTTTATTGATGGATACTAAATTACCATACATATCGTTTTATAGTTATTTTAGATTTATAATTAAATAACCATTTTTTTGAGGGACCATTTCAGGAAAAGAGAGATGATTACTGCTGATGTTCCTCAAAGGGTCATAGTCATCCTTTGGAGTTCTAGCTACCCCCCCCCCCCCAGGGTGGCTATACCCTATAACATAACATAATGGGCAGCAGAGTTTTGGCTTTTTTTTTTTTAAGTGCATCTGAAATAACGGCACCCCTGAGCCTCTTGATCTTCTCAAATAGCAAAGCTGTTCCTGCCTCCCCAAACTGCACTGTAAGGCACGGCCAAAAGGTTGCCTTCCACTATGGCTCCCACGACGCTCAGACGGCATCGTAAACCAAAAAAAAGAGTGCGTTGATGGCACAGGGGAGCATCACGGGGGCTGCACGTCCAGCAGTTAGCATCCTGCTGGCTTCCCAAGGCATCTCGGAAAAAAAACCCCTAAGAAGCCGCATCTTAATAGCAAAGAGGGAGACTGCTTTCTTGTGCTTGTTGTTACCGTGGTTAAATGCGCCTCTTATTAATACACTGCTTTTTAATACATTACGGAGCGTCTGGAAGCGAGTAGCTCTCGAAATGCTTCTCAGCATTTGGCAAAAGAATCATTTTTTACTTGCAATTGCAGCGCCAGGTCGATAAATTGTGCCTGACGTCGGTGTCTAATCCTCCTCTTCCCGACGTACTTTGCAATCCGTGCACGTGCCCCTTATGTCTTAATAAGGATTAACCCTTTCAGCTCCAGAGCATCATCAGCTACACCGCACAGAACGGATCCGGAGCTTTACCAAACTTACACCTTTATCCAACAAATTTACATATTTTATCAAACATTTCATATTTTTTTCTATGCCGAATGGTGTCTTTATGATCTGAGCCTTCATGTTGTTGAAAAATGAGAAAACAAATAAGAAACGTAGCACCAAGTGCTAAATATTACACGTAATTAGGGACACAACATAATTGTGAATTATACCGAACCCATTGCATACCTGTACTCATCTGTTACCCTGCCTAAGCGTTCGATCTTATTTAGCTAAGTGCAAAGACTAACGAGAGATACTTTATCTATAAATAGACCAGCCCATGTTAATTACAATTTTTTTTTATTTTTTTTTTTACATATTCACAATATTGTTGTCATGGAAACTTGAATAACACATACAATGTACGCAAAGGAAAAACATAAAACATTTTTGTGAAATGTTCCAAATGAAACATGAATATTCATAATAAATCAGAGGCAGAAAAAAAAGTGGAGATATAAAAAAAAAATCACCTGCAGAGAACTATAGTTTTTTCCCCCAAAATTATTTGTGCTTTGGATACAAGGCCAGTAATGTGCTATACGTATTGATAACCTCTAGGTGGAGGCAGTGCACACACAAGATTATTTAGTTCGTTAATAATATACTTTAGGTATTTCGGACAGCATGGCGTCCTCATTGCGTCCTCATGTCTTAAAAGCGTAAGTGGGCCAGTTGGGGAGATCACAGCCTATTAATCCGTGACACAGCAGAGGAGGCAAGAGGGTGATCTGAATAGCAGGTAGCAGGGCGACTGCCCGGCATCTTGAATGTGCCATCCCTAGGCTTAGTCAGCATAGGCCAGAATACGTCATTGGGCATATGTGAAACATTTTCACAGCTGAAAAGTAGGTGGAGTTATAATTAAACTCATCCCATTGGCCTCTATTAAATCTTATCCTAAAGAGGCAAAAAAGCCAAATTTTTGAAATATGACATCAGACTTTTTAATATCTGGGTTCCAACGATAAAAGAAAGTGATTTTATCTTGTATGTACAAAAAACAATACGTTTTCCTTTTTAGCTTTAAAGCTCAGCTTGCTGTCATTTAGAGTTCCGGATATCAAAAGCTTTCAGGATTTTGTTGTGAAGCCTCTACTAAATTAGAATGTTTTAAATCTTTGATTTAAAAAAAAAAGTGAAAGATGGAATACTTGGTGGAAAGTATGTTCTTTGCAAAGTAATCAGCTCGATAGATGGGTCTCTGTCACTCTATCTTCTGTAACAATGAAAGGTCAGTAGCATCGCTTCTATAGCAACACAATCTGCAGATCAATCACGGATCCCAAAATCATCGAGTCAGGAGACCAGGAGACTGCATTTCTGCAAACAAATGTACATTAGCTCTGGCGCGGTGGAAAAGTAATTAGGAACCGTCTCATCTACATTCAAATGAGGCTTCTTCTGGAGTGTATGGACCTTTACATGCATGGTTTTAAAACAACAAAGTCTCTATTTTTTACAAGTAAATCAGGAACGTCGAGTGATTTAAAGCAGGCCCAACCTTGGCTTGTTTTAAAAGCCTCCGGATGGTATCTATTAATGTGTAGATAAAAGGCTTCATAGAAGAGGCTTGGGAGCTTGGGAGGCTCTGAGGTTGAACATGAGGATATAAAATTATGGGGAAACAAGGACCCCTTTAGCAACGTAGGTCCTAGGTGGGAGCTGGGGTGCTGCCTTGGATCAGGCATAGAGCGGTGGACCTCAAAGAATACATAACTCCTTGAAGGCATGGAGATGTTGGTCATAAATGGGGTAGAAGCTCTTTGTCCCCTTCTTCTTCAAATTTTTCTCCTTGCTTCTATAAGGAATCCTGACGGTTACATCAGATTATGTTCCAAGAACCAATGTACATAATAATCAGATGAGTAACATAATGTAACACATGGTTTTTATGATATAAAATGGGATTTGGTCAAAATTGTAAATGGGAGTCACCATACATTGAGGAACCCCAGTATGAGCACAAAACATACTTTTTATCACTGGAAACACAGGCTTTAGCCGTGTTTTATAAAGTTTAAAATCTACACATTTTTTTCATTATAACCATACCTACTAAAAGTAATTTCCAATCCTCCACTGGTAAGCGTTTGTGGAATGGTATATTGGGTCATTCCTCTCCCTCGGATGAAATAGAATATGCTATTATGGAGGCTCGCTGAAGCCACATGTAATGGTACCATTGGTACAAAATAGAATGTATTTTATATTAGCAGAGTGCGCCAGAGGGAGAATAAAATTAGCTGCTTAAAGCACCGATGGCAAATGAGTTTCTTGGCCAACGTCTTGCCTTATGCATTCTGGAGATGGCAATATCAGCATTAATCCTGGCAAATCTTATTAAGGTTGTAATGCGAGGTTGTCTCGTTTTACAGCATTAACCCAACGTATCTCAAGAATAACCACAAAAGGCAAGAAGGATTTAGTAATTCCGAAGAGTTGTCAGCACGGATCACAAGAAATAGCCACCGTGAGTGGCTACCGGTAACCTCTGGAGAAAATTACCCGGATGGTAAATCAATGCTGATTTCATTCCATGATATAGCCGAAAGCCTTCTTGGCGGGCATCAGGAAAAAAAAGCTTCAATAGTCCAAGGAATATCTAAGTGTTTACAAAGAAATAAAAACAACTTTAATATCTTTGCTTACAAACAGTGACATGTAATATTAGATAGTTCTTCTTACAGAGATGATAGGATTAGCAGAGGCTTCTGAATATTACATTTACTTAGAAAATGAAGCCCCAGGTGGGATCAGATACAACATATCCATGAGGCAGTTTTGTTATACTTTGTTACAAAGAATATCATGCTTTTCTAAAAAGAAGTCTCTACATACTATTGTTAGAACGGCACTGATGGAACTATAACAAATCTTTCTTTATTCTGTGTGATGTCTACAAGGAAAGGACACATAATGTACTTGTTGTATGTATGATGGTGCCATGTAGCCTAACATTAATGCCAAATTATTTGGGTATATTAATTATGGATAGGGGAGACAGCTGGGGGCTTATATGGTCAACAGCGACTTTTACCAACCTTTTCATGGAAATTGATGTCCACGCTTGGATGCCTATGCCACCTCTGATGGCAAACCCAACATTTTTAACACGCCAAGATCTTCATGTGCCGAAGCTGGTTATTCTTCTACATATCTTGACCACTCTGTTCCAAAAAACAAGCAATTCATTTCAAACTCCTCATCCTAGTCCTGTATTCCAAACATGGCTGCCTATTCACCATGTCTTGATGGTTTGTGTGGTGACTCTACTTTTGACCATGAGTCTATCTCTCCCCTGGTCCTTCACTTACTTAAAAGTCTCATTGTCTACCAAGTACCTTGATACCCAACCAGTGGCCGAAGCGGGGCTGTCATATGTCAAAAACCATGTTGTGTTGAGTTAGAACCTTATTACTGGTCCAGCTCTGTCTGATATCCTTGCTATGTTCTGTTGCAAACCCATGTACGCTTTAGAAGAACAGGCGTAAGATCTCTTCCGTATTCCCAGGTTATAGTATTGCTACAAGCCTAGTCATCTTCAAAGTCATCTCTCTGCTTTTCATCCTTGTGCAAGTAAGATCTAACTTTCCAAAACGACTTCCACTACTAGCAGAGTATTTTGTGATAGAAATAATGCTTATTATCAAAATACCTTTTTCCTTATCTTTCACTATAAACAGGATTTATACAGAACAAATGACAAAGGGCAGAAGCGGCTTATAATATACCATTCAGCCTATTCCATTAAGAGCTAACTTAGAAGAGGTCAATGGAGATCGATGTAAGGTTACAAAAATAGGTGCTTATTTTGAGGTCATCATGTGAAAACATGGTCCAAGGTGAAAAGTCCCCATAAATCATATTTTCATGTTTCATACAATGTTTAAAGTTTTTAATCATTAAATGTTGTTTTTTTCTTATATTACCTTAAATAATCCACAAAACCAGTAGTTTCATGTTCCACCTGTCTACTTTTTTCTTATGTGAATGATCCTTGGAGACCTTCTACATTGCCAGAACCATGGGAATAAACAATAAATAAAATTGGAGTTAAAAAAATCATTATCTTTTCCTTTTTTTTTTTGAACATCTCTGAATATGATTCAAGCCTCGGGGTACGTGAATGTGTTTTAATTCTGTGCATCCAGATATCTCTCCCTCCAAGCGCTTTACGGCATCGGTATACATCTGAGTCTCTTTAAACCTACAAGCAGGGAATGTTAGAAGCGTTAGCAGGGTCAGTATATAAAACATAAAATAAAAATAAAAAAACAAGAAAAAAAAGATATATGTTCATTAAAAAGAATTCCTGATTAAAGACAGAGTAAAGGGAATGAAAGGCCATTGGGCATACAGTCAAACATGAAAAGGCTTGCGTGAAATATAAATATGTTCCCATTGCTGTATTTTTAGAATAATAATATAAAATACATTAAAAAACAAGTTTCTTGTTTGTGTGTTGTTTTTTTTTAACTGACGAAGGGCTGCTGTTGTTGTTACTCTTTTTTTTATCTTTAAAACAGTCAAAATATATAAATGTTCTTCTCTGCTGAGTAAATATTGAATAAATAATCAATAAATAATATTCAATGCTCCAATCTTACAAAAATATTGTAAAAATATGTAAAAAAAAATGTGACCACTCAAGAACGCACTCCCAATTGGCAGCAGTTTCCTTCCACTGATTGGCTGCTTCAAACTGCCAATCGGTGTTGAGAAACATTAGACCACACAGGAGGAGTTCTTCTTCAGCTCTAGAGCTGCAGCTTCTCCTGAAGGTAACCGATTTAATTGTTTCAGAAGGTTTAATGAATGCATATCATTTATTTAGGAGGCTACCTGGGACAGTTGAGCAGCCCTTTAAGAATACTGAATACTTTTTTTTTCTCTATATTTTTAAATAATGGGATAATTTACATTTTTGGTAAGTAAGGCTGACCCCCTGTGACAATTCAATTTCCTTCGAAAATTCAGCTATGATCCATTACACACCAGCACATGACCTTTCAGATATTTTTACAGGAAAATTGGCTTATGGCTTCAATATTATGCAAAGGAGAAAGTAACACAATTGAGCGCATTCATCAAAGAGCACAAATTACGCGGCTTTTACTACTGCAAGCTCTGGGAAGATGGGCACCATTATTACAAAAATATTTTAATATCCTATTGATAAAACCGAATAAGGTACCATCCTATATCAGCAAAACCTGGGATAATTTATGCACATCGTAAAACAAGCTTTAATATTATGTCTATTAATTAAAGGACAGTCGAGACGCACTCATGTTTTTCAAGCATCAACGAAGCAAAACGTGTTTATGTGGCAGTCTTATGTCTCCATAAGAAACAAATAGAGTTCCAGTAAGAGCTTTTCATTCAAGTGCCACTACTTTTGAAGAAAACAAAGATTTTTATCCATTACCCCCAAAATAATTCTTGATCTGCTTTTCGATGCGACCAGCGCCACCTGCTGGAAGACAGTGGTCTCGTCATCAACATGGTTTCCGCCAACAGCAATAGAGAGGATCTTAAAAAGATCCCTTCTATTATTAACTATGGCGGGTCCTAGACCAAGAAGTGCCCCAGGCAAGGATTCCTTTTGTTGCCCCCCCTTACTAGTATATTCAACTTCGTGTAGAATGCCTGTGTAGATATATACATACATTCCCATGAATTGGGGAGGCTTCCATTGCACCCCTGCCAGGTATCAGACTGACTTCTATACAGTGTGGGGGCAATTTTTTGTGTGACTGTTGGTGCCCCATGATCCGGGCACCCATGGTCGCTGCCAGACTCTTAGGTCACTTAGACCCTGGGAGAAAAACACTCTATCGGTATATCATCTCATTTAACCTCTTAATGACAAAGCCCATACATGTACGGGCTCAAAATGCATTGTTTTCAATGGGTTTAGGGACCCCCAATTGTCCTTAAGGGGTTAATTAGTGGATACCAGAGTTGATGTCATCAGCTATCAGACAACGAGATGTATCTGAGTAGAAAAACTTTGTATTCTAAGTATTTAAGTAAGAAAAACTTCTGATGTCTATCAAAGAAACCAAAAAAAAAAAAAAAAAATCCAAACTAAATGACTCTATAAATGTCATCAATCAGGACTGCAGGCTACCTGCTCTTACACGTTCTCCCAATAAACCCAAAATTACCCCGTTATTTCACTCGTCAAAAGTCTCAACCGAAAATACTAAACAATAATAAGTAGGAAAAAAAAAATGCCGGAAAAAGGTCAAAGGTGCGTTTTCATTATATGCTTATTATACAACGTAAAACCTTGCGCTTTCATAAATGATCTCTGTGTTGTGTTTAAAGATAATGACAGCTCTGGCATGATTAATCTGATGGAGTGTTTAAGAGTTAAAGGTTAATCGCTGCTTCTGTATGATTTGGAGATGCCACTGTCATTAAATGATTGTATACTTTGTAATGGTTATAGTAGAATGTTGTGTATAAATGCTTAATAATGCCTTTACACATTATAAATGATCATTATGCATCTTTGATATAATATGTTACATTACCCAGGGCAGAATATCTGATTATTCACAATGAGCAAACATCAACATTTAACAAAATCTGAAAAATAAATTCTAAATTGATGTACGTTCGCCGTAAATGGCTTTGATCTGCCTAATCAGACGAGCAGAGAGTCGGGTTATGTCCGGAAACTGATAAAAAAACCCAGATCACAGGGTATTAATTTTATAGTGTTCTTAAATCCAGTGTAAACTATAAACAAATTAAGTTTAACGGCACAAGCTGCAAAATGCTTACATTTGTTCCATTAATTAACGCTTTAGACGGGTGATTTGTACACGGATATTACAGGAAAAAAAATGTAATGGAAAATATTTGGGGTGTTTTCGTAAACTAGACCTTTCCATTACTGAATCAAATTGAAACATTGAGACACAGATGGTGATGAATATATCAGCAACCAGTTCTCACCTACCTCTTGGGGAGAAAACGTCACTGGAAAATGATGGCGCTGGCGGTGACGCCCTCTCCCAGGTCCTCCAATCAAGGGAGAGGACTTCACCAAAATGACAGGGCTTCCGGTGACGTCCTCTCCCCCGATTGGAGGAAGCTCCGTCAGTTTGGTGGAAGTTCCCACCGTGTTATGTCTGCGGAGATGTGGATGAAAATAGAAGATTAAAGATAGCAGATTGAAGATAAAAGAGAGAAGAGAAGAAAGGAGATAAAAGATGAAGAAGATGCAAAAGCGGAAATGGTCGGCAGAAGCGGTAGTGATTTGCAGAGAAGGGTGGCATTTAGAGAGCGTGAGAGAGAGTAAACGAGAATGAGAGTGTGAGTGAATTTGGGCCCACGTGCGATCTTTTTGCTCAGTGGAGGGGTCTGGCCTAATATCAATTCTTGTTATAATAATTACAGATTTTTTAACTAACGTGAACATAATATCCTAGCTCAGTATGGAAGTGAGAGAGATGCTAAGTGCTTTACTTCGAATGCCATCTTAATTCTGCCTTTCATCTGGTTGATTGTTGATGCTCTATAACGATCATTAGAAGAATGTTGATGCTAAATCTTTTTATTGGCATGGAACATTTTTAAACAGCTGAATGTTATGTAGATCCCACAATCCACAAACCTATTGAAAGCTGCCCTTAATTAAAGCCCAGGAAAGCATAACAATATGCCAAGATTGCTTGGTTGTGTCAAATGTTCCCGTGTCTGATTCTGTTGAATTTATTGACCGATCTTCTAATCTATCTGTACTTGTGTCTCCTTTCGTTGCTAGTCCAGCACTAAGTCCTCTATTTGGATTTTCTACATTTTCCTTTGGCCATTATTGTAGTCCATAAATTATTTAAATACAGAACTCCCATACAACACATTGTTACCAATACATTGTAACATATGGCGCACCCAAATCTACTTTTAGTGGATTTTGGAACCTGACCGAAGCCTTGTCGATGAAGCATCCTTATACATATCCCTAAAATGAACTGCCTTTGACAAGTCATTCGAAACATGTCAGACTGTTGCTTTCTGCAGTGGATTTTGGAATAATTTGCAAAGCTTTCAGCAAATTTTGACAGGACTAAGATTCCTATCAGTTCCTTCCACCACATAGGGGAGCCTCAAGGAGGCTGGAAAATTACTCGGTGGCCTGCCTGCCCTGACGCTACACATGGAGCCATCTGAATCATGTAATCATGACAACCATTGAAGAGACAAATCAACAAACGCCTTCTCTGAATGTAACACATTCCCCAGTACTGTTTCAGATCCATCAATCACCGTTTTTCGTGTCACTTCCCTGTATTCGGAGTCAGGCTTCTCATGTACCCAGTCCCAGCTTTGTTTACTGACCTCTGATCCTACTCCATCTGTCCTAGTCTTTGCTTATCTTGCCCTTGAGTACCTTGTATTCGTTTTCAAAGTCTCGGAACACTCAATGGCTCAAACTCTCCAGTAAAGTGTATAAAATTGGAGAAGAGTCAGGGCTTAGTAACGTCTTTCCACCCCAAAGGTGCAGACAACCAACTGTTTTACTGGTGAGGCTCCAAGTTCAGTATGATGGATCATACCAACCTCTTTGATACAAGTTCCATCATTTTCACCCAATAAGTAGATCCTCATGGTATTATCAGTAGATAATGTAGTTTTATGGGTTAACATTTGTTTATTTTACCCTTTGCTTGGGTTTGTACACCATCTTAAAGTCGTTAAAAGTTACATTTATGACATTCTACTCCGTCGTTTCAATTCTTTTCTTGTCAAGCTAAATAATAATCTCCATTAATAACACCAGAGTAATTACTGGGGAGTAATAGCTTCTTTCCCTTCACACGAAAGGAGAAAAAAAAATATGCCAGGTGCATTAACAAAACTTTTATTAACTTTCAATATTATTATCCAAAATGTGTAGTTAAAATGAAGTGAATGATTAAATAGTTTAAAATAATTCCTGTAGTAGCCTACCATAATATCAAAAAGAAAATTGCATGCTTCGAACCAGACAATAAAAGAACAGGTTATTAAATCAAAGGAATTGAACCAAATATGTAATTAATAACGCCTGCCTTCCAGAAAGCTCTGTGTGATTTGTTGAATGTTGAATTTTTTAACAAAGTCATTTCATGAAGAATTATTTGGGAACGTGTAGTTTAATTAATCCTAATCCTAAAGGGTTGTGATAATATCCAGAAGTCATATCACTTGTAATTACCTCCGCTTTATCATTCGTTGAGACGTTCAAGATCAAGCTGCTATCCCCAGAATGACTTTGTTGTCAAGTTAGCCACCTGCGATCGCGCGATGAGACCCTCCGAAACGATCAAGCCCCCTATTTTTTTTCAAGCCTATGCCCCTACCTAAGACTAAAATATTTATATTTATTTTCTTTTTATCTTTTTTTTTTCAGGAACTTCTAAGATGGGAAATGGTGGCACAAAGTCAATGCAAAAAACAAATAAATAAATAAATAAATAAAAAATATTTAAAAAAAAATTAAAAAATATTAAAAACACTCTAATATTAGGGGTACCTGAGGGTCAATTGTCTCAAACTCATCATAAAAAGATCTCCAGCGAAAAATGAAGTCCCGTCTCTGTGTAACTTTATTACCCACGGTATGCTAACCATATTTAATGGCTTCTGCAAAGTTCTAAAGTATATTTCTGTTACCCACCATTAGGTTATCTAAAGATCCATTAATCTTGTTAATTACGCTTTTTTTTTTCTGCCATGGTAGTAGTAAACCAATGTAATTTTATTATTTCTGTGGACTGTACAAGTAATGCATTTCTTATTAAAGACAAGTACATGCAGTTTGGAGAAATAAGAAGCCCATTACCTGCTTAAATGGATGTCTTAAATAGATACAAAATTGCAGTGGGTGCCTAACAAATGAATATAGTGAGGATTTTCATTACGAAACACAGTTGTGCTCTAATGGAAAATGGACCAGGACATTATTTAATGAAATTCACAAGTTTGACGGATAACGATCCCTCTTCGTCCTTCTACTTCGTATCTACTTGTAAATAATATGTCATTTATTAGAGAAAAATCATAAACAATCATTTTAACATGTACTTTTTTTAAAAACTTTTTTTTTTTATGAAATATATGTTTAATTTTGGTTTCAAATTTATATTTACATTTTCAAATGTTTTTACTTTTTTTTTAAGTAAAAAATTTGAAAATGTAAATTTGAAACCAAAATTAAACATATTTCATAAAAAAAAAGTAAAAAAAAAGTATGTTATAAAGTATGTAAAAAAAATTTACATTTTTGATTTTTTTTTTTCGGGGTTTAACCGCAACTAAAAAGTTATCTCTGTAATGAATTGATTGACCTCTGTGTAAAAGATCTGTGGAAGGAAAACCGTAAACGTCTCAGCCTGTATTACCTATAAAAGACATAACAGTAGGTTTGTGGGCAATAGATTTCTCACTCTTCCATCACTTTTAATATGACAATCATTAAAATATATTAATACATTTTCAGTCTTAAAGATCTCAGCCAAAGCTATTTTTTGTCAGTGCCATTTAATAGATTTAATACAGTTATTTTGTATTGGAATGACATGAGATAAAGTCATTAAAAAGGGTTTTTAATAATTGATATAGCACTTCGTAGAAGTTCAATGTTACCAAGGTTATACATTTTTCTTGGCTGTGATTTATTTATAGTTTTGGGTACATGTCAGATGGTCAGTTACTTAATAGCACGCGGGCTCAGGACCTCTACCAGTCGTTGTTTTTTATTTTTTGGTCCTTTTTTTTATTTAGTAGAAACTTCTAAATCCACAACCCTTTTTTGCCCCTAAAACCTAGTTTCCTCTTACTGAAGGACACACCTTAACGCAGAAACTGACTGGGTATTAAAATCAGCCCTGGCACTTTAATGGCATGCCTGCGGCCCCATGTTGGGTACACAGGGGCCACACGCTACACCCTTACACTTTTTGTAGCACGTATCAGGCAGACGGCTATAAGTTGTGTTGGATCGGCCAGTGATAATAAAGGTACGCTGGTGGCGCCGTTGAGCACTCACCCATCGGACAATGGCCTAGTGTGCCAGATGTCCATTGTGCGCCAATACCACGGTATATGTTGTATTTTCTATAAAGATCACCAGTTAAAGGGTAACATTTACCCCAGGACAAAGTAGCACTTTAAGACCTGAAAGATTAAGCTTGGTAGACCAAATTCATATTAACAAGACGTTGGTCTTCTTAGTTTGTGGTGTTGGATGGAAATTCTTCCATCTCTTCTTCAACAAGAACGTTTAGATTTGGTCATGAGATGGCCATGACAGTTGATGTCCATGCAATAATCTCTCCACTCCTTACAGCCATGCTAGGAATCTGAATGGATTTTGGGTAAATTAGCTCTGTTTAGGATAAATTGGGGCAATGAGGGAACATCACTGATTTGATGGTTTTTGGAGGAATCATATCTGATCTCATGACACAAAAGTATCCAATTAAATATGAAAGTGTACCTTTATACTCTTTGGTGTACTAAGAGAGGCAACAATCTGATTTCGTAAATGCCTGGGGTGATTCTGTGCACAGTTCCCCACATGCATTTGCCCCCGTTGGCCCCAGCTATTTTATGTGCAGATGGGTTCAGCTGACGCGCTACATACTTATCCCCGTTTGGCTCCAGCACTGGCTGGAATAACGTTGTCTGGGGTCTAACAAGAGTTCAATGGAGGTACCTTCTTGCCACCGGTTGGCTGCTTCAACCAGCCAATCATCAGAGGGCAAACATCAGACCATAAAGCAGGCAGGGAGCTGCAGCTTCTCTATAAGGTACGTAGTTTTTTAATATGCATTAGTTGATGTGATTCATGTCTAGGGCACCAGTGTCTCCCATTATCTGCTTGTTCCATCCAGCCTGAGTATTTCCAATCCCAATAACTCTTCTTTCATCTTGACCTTCTGACCTGCTCCAACCCTCCGTCCTGATATCTCCTGCCTTAAGACATTTAAAAGTATTTAGTTTAATATCTTTCGCTTATTCGAAAACCCTCATGAAAGGCGAACACTTTGAAAGAATAAGGTTCATGCATTATCAGCTTAGAACTAAAGCAGCCCGTATGAAAAGTGATTAACGCTCCGTTTTCCTCAGCAATTTCAAAGCGACGTTGACATTTTTAAAATATTAGGGTAATATGGATTTTTCTGCTTATCTGGCATATCTATACATTATTTTTTATTCTCGTTCCTGAATTACTTTCCCTTCTGTATCTGTTTTTAAAATTCAATACGCAGTTTTTCACTCTGTCCCTGAGTTGAACTCTGCAGACATTCAGAGGAAACTAACAAAGAAAGCTGAATAAAATGGGAATCGATGAATAAACAAAACTTTCTGCGGTGTAAAGAATAATCCGAATATTCAGGCTTCGTCTTTTTTTATTTTTTTTTTACCGTATCTTCCTTTAAAAATAGAACCTTGTCGTTTTTTCAAGTATAAATCAGTTCTCCGTATTTCCGCCCCCAACGATATATTTTTTTCTTGGCCCACATCTGAGCTCAACTACCAATGGGATAAGAGAATGTTGTATCAGGGAAAGACCTGACTTCTTAATGGACCGGTCAACTTCCAAGGTGTCTCAAGATGCAATTAACATAGCTGGGAACTCTCCGGGTTGGCCTGGAGCAAGGTCGCCGGAGTGGGGTCCTGACATGCCCCACTCCCCGCCCCTTTCCTTTTTAAATGGGGGGTGTTTCCCATAATGTAAGCAGCAACACCCACTGGCATCATCAGGAACGCCCCTAACAGCAGTGGGACCGCCCACTGATATCAGTGGGCAGTCCTGGTCGCGTCCCGCAAAGGTAGGCTCCGGGTAGCCAGAGCCCACAAGGTTCCAGATATGGCAATTAATTAATTAAAAAGTACTTGGCGGGGTTTGCCACCCCTGCCCACTTTAAGGTTGACTCCACCCATTTCCTGGATTGGCCCCGCCCCTCTCGTCCACTTGCTTCACCCCCTACACAGGCGTCCAAATCTCGAACGTTGGGGGAATATTGTAACAGATTTTTTCATAAAACCTGAAACAATAAGAGAAATGGAACTGTAACAACTGAGGAGCATAACAGGAGCATAACGGGGGGGGGAAGAAGTCATGAGAACAGGAAGTTAAAGTGGCTGCTTCCAGGTAAATACAGATGGAATGGATATTGTTTATTTTTATTCAATACACACCATTGCATTCATTTAAGTGTAAAACAGGGGATCTGGGAGCATCAGAGATCCATTTTAAATTATCTTTTTGTAATTTTCTTTTTTTGGCTCAGAAATATCGACTTCTTCTTTGTCGGGGGAACTTTGCTCAATTAAGAAAAGTTTGAATTTTAGTATTAAGTTCACTTTAAAATAAGCCTATTTAGACGGTAAATGCCAGGATAATCAATCAACGTTTAGTCAATGGTAATCAATAACCGAAAAGCAGCGAGTGACATTTATCAGAGGATCAGATTTAGAGTCGGTTATTGTGAAAAGTTAATGTATACGGTGTGTATTACGGCTCTGCTACTGTGACGCGTGTGGGTGTCGTGACATTTCTCAATTCTGCTTATGATTAGTAAGGAGAAAGCGAGCAGCGGCTGAGGGATTTTTGACAAATAGATATGTATACTCCAGTCATTCTTTTATAATGTTAGTAAATAGATAGATAGGTAGATAGATAGATAGATCCAAATCCCTCTTCCCCTGAAATCCCTCTTTCTTCCCCTGATACCATTCTTTCTTCCCCTGATGCCCCTCTTTCTTCATTTGATGCTCCTCTTTCCTCTCCTAATGCCCTTCTTTCTTCCTTTCCCTGATGGCCCTCTTTCTTCGCCTGATGCCCCTCTTTTCTAGGTGCTCAGAATGTTTGCTGTTTATGAGGGTATCCCCCCCGATAATATGTACATTACAGCAGGAATTATATTATGTAATATGCATGTTGGACAAGGCTGGGTAGCTTGTGTATTGACAAATAAGTATTAGATAATTTTATTCATTAGGCTCATTCCCGGGGCTTGAAAGTCTCCAACACTCACCTGTTTGAAAGTAACAAAAAGAAAATAAAACCAAATCAAAACACTTACGTACCGCCATAACGAAAGGGCCGCTTGGCATTCATTATTACCTGTCTATAATGAAAAGTGCCTCGACCCAATTTGTCCTGATTTGGAACTCATTAACTATTCGCATCATAAGTCAGCATTGAATAATGTTCATGTTTCGTGGGAAGAAGTAAAACAAGAAAATCAATTTCATTTCTAATCAGCAGTCCACATTAATCAATGGCAGCCAAGGTCCAAAGATAAGGTCGGAAAACCAAAAACAATTGAATTTGGGGACTATAGATGAAGAACGAGATTTAGGAAAAGTTCCTTTTTTGTGTCGGCTTCTTAGTCGTAGAATGCATAGGTTTCACGTTCGAGTCTCCTAGTGTTTTAAGACGATCAGCGCCATACGTTAATTTCTGCTCATGCAAAAAGTCTGCGTGGTTGTAAGCTGCATTGTAAAAAGTATAGGTAATCTTTAAATTCATAATAATAATAAAAAAAATCATTGTTTATGATTACAGTTTCTGCAAATCTCTTGTTTTTGCTGCCAGAGCTGGGGATTTTTTTGCATAATGCAATAGCGCCACCTATAGGCCAAACTGGGATTAAAGGCATTGGATTTAAACCCCTTGAATGTCCTTGGGTTTTTCATCAAGAATTCTCTTTGTCCTCACTTCATCTGATTTGCCCCTCATTAAAACTAAAATTAGTAAAGCGGAGAATGTCAGATGTAACAGAAAAAAAACCTTGTTTTGGTCTAATCAGAATAAGCACGACTAGATTTACAGTGGAATTCCAGAATTCTCTCATCAAAGAGGATTTTTTTATGTGAAGCAGATATTACTTACAAGTTTTTCTAGTTTTTTTCTTCTGTTTGATTCATAGTTTTTAACATAATGCTCATTATTTTTTTTGTATCCTTTACATGGTATCCAAATTTAGGAACATAATATTTTTCATTTAAATGTATTATTAGTATTATTATTATTATAAATATTATTTTTATTTATTTATTTATTTTTTGAGTGAAGAAACAAGTGAGTTTATTGGAGTGGATTTTATCCCACCTACCACCCTAGCCACAATTTTACCACTCATGATGGTCCAGTTCTGTCAAAAAAACCTGGTTTTAATCATCAAAAAAAGGTCATCTTCATAATCACTTTGCTGTACTTCTAACTACTGCATTAAACAAACCTCCGCTTCTGATCTCAGTTTATTTGTTCATTTGGAATCGGTACAATTCCCCTCCTCAATCATGTCAATCCTTAACCTCTAATTTTTGATCCATGCTTATTTCCATGCTTGGAGATGATCAAATTATTGTGCTGATCTGCTACTGATCAAATTGATTAGCCCTTGAGTGAAATTTTACAAGTACGTTGTTGATTTGGTGAGTTATTTCATCGGATTGATTCTGCGTGTAAAATGTAGGGTTTTCTGTATCTTGTATTTGTGGTTTTTAAACATGCAGTTACCAGTACTTTTGTTTTTAAGAGAATAGGCAAAAATATTCTTGGATGGAATGTTAGCTAAATTCCAATTTAAATGATTTTTGTGTTGCCAGAATTAGCTTAAAGAGAGTCAACTAGAACACAATGGATCCTTGGGTTTACATTCATGACCATTGATGTGGAAGCCACCATGTTCGAGGCTGGACCATTGGTTAATTATTACTAGGGATAAACAAGGAGATATTTTTTGGCCTGTAGCAGTCACTTTACATTTTAGTTGAGCCTCTGGGTATCATGACCGCCATGACTTTCTCAAGCCAACAGAACCCAGGGAAAAAAACTTTACTCAAAGTCACAGAAGAGGATAAAGGGTCGGGATGAGTAAAAAATCAGAAAAGTCAAAGGAATAGCCAAACATCCGAGAAGCTCAAAGGTCACCAGCATGTCTCCTTCCATGGACAAATATGTGCCGTTGGCTTCCAGATCTAAAGAGATCAAAGAGCAAAACCGGCCGTGGCACTGCAACGCTAAACTGCTCCCTGACCAAAGCTATGGAGCATCACAATGGAAACCAGACACCACCATACAGAAGAAGACCCTAAAACATGACGAGCAAGCCATCATTAATGCCAAATGCAATAAAGCATTGGCAACACCATTTCAAGGAGGGGTATAAGATGGCAAAGCGAGGTAAGACACCATCCATACCTCACCAATACATTAAGGCATGGGGGTACACAAATAATATTACGGTCCCATCTAAAAGTACCTCTTTATTTACATGTATTTATTTTTTTTATAAAGAACTCACAATTGTGTTGTAAAGAGTTGTCCGCTTGATTTATACCACAATTGCCATAAATTCTACAAGAAACCTAAGCAGAAAAGTATTGCACTCATTTCCAAAGTAGCCGAATATCCTTTGTATCCATATGTTTTGGGTTTTTTTCTGCGAAAGAAAATAATTCAGCAACTTTGTATCAAAAGATTGTATCATGTAAGTCATTTGAAGTGCACGGTGCAACCAGCTCGGTGCTTACAGACCCAGAGATGTGTAGAGTCAAGATCCTGAGAGATACGTGGATTACTTAGCATTTTCAATTTAATTCAGATGGCGAGGCTTGTTTGATGCAAACGGCGACGGCAGAGATTTAATGGCAAGACGTACAATAGACTAATGTAGAATTCATTATTTGAAAAGAAAGTCTGTGATTCTTCATGAGTCAGATCTTTAATTATTCAATTCATATTTCCCATGATCTAGTTCTTAATTGGCGTAAATGAATAATTAATTAGATCGGCAGCAATGAAGTACAGAAGGCTTGCTCTGTTTCGGTTAAAATAAAAATGAAAAAAATAAAATAAAAATAAAAGCAAGTGCTACAACGTCTCGACTCCAAAATACGATATGTTGTGATGGTTAACACAAGGAGGAACTAGAGTAGGAATTATTACCAGCAGAGCCGCGTCTAGGTGGGTGCATGGGGTGAATAGCTCTAAATAGCAGGGGCGCATCGGGCGCTGAATGCGAGGGGTAAAATCTCCCTACCCTTACGGCCGTCAGCTTCTGAGTCCCTGTCTCCTTTCCCCTAGCCCCGCTTCTTCTATTGCCTCTTCTATTAATTCTGTCTTCTGACTTCTTTCTTCTTTAGGCATCCATGACCTTAGGCTCAGCCCTGATTACCAGAGTCGTATAGTCATGCTTAAAGGGGCACTTCTACCATATACGGATATTAGATTAATCATCATGTCTGTATAGACTGGCTTAGTCTTAATCATCCTGCTGGACTCTAACTAATGAAAGTCTATGGAGGAAGAGACCTCATTAGCATTGCCATAAAGCATCAGCTCAGTGTGGTGTCTGAGCAGAGAAAGTCAACCAAAATATCACGTCACCCAAGAATGGCGGCCTCCAGGTCTGCTGATAAAGTAAGTTTATTTCATTGGGCTTGTATTATCTTCTGAAACTGATTATCACTACATTAAATTCTATATTGAGGTGGGAAGTCTAATTAACTAAGGATTCTATATGAAGAATGCGTCTTAAAAGGTTGGCCATGTAACCATGAATACCATAGCATCCACGTAGAACACATTTTGTCCATTAAAAGCCATTCAGGAACTCTTTGAGGAGCGGAGTACATACGGAGGAACAAGAAAAAAGAAAATAGAGCAGAAACTATTACATAAAACATAGCAAAAGAGAAAATGCTTGGACATCATAATCGAAAGCGAATGTAAAGAACTTGAGGACATGTATAATAATAGTGAGCATGCATGGAATACCTTTAAAGAGGTGGAGAAGAGTGAAAAAATAATTAAAGTGTATTTTTGTTAAGTTTCAAAAACCATTAAGGAAAAAGGTTTTAAACTTTAATTATGTTGAAGTATAAATCCTTGGCTTGGAAGATCTTCACTGTTACCCAAGAGGTATCCATAATCATCTAAGACATAAAGTTAATCCATCTGTTACCACCTTTAATCTTGTTTAGATTAATTGAAGGGTGCTGTGATACACTTTACTTCTCAAATAATAACATTTAAATTCTTCGAACATTGTTTAGACCGAGGCACAAGGTAAACACGCGTCCAAATATTAAGACGTCGGCTGTTGGATAAAGTCTAGACACCGGTGTATTGATTCGTTAATGAAGAGGTAAGCCGTACACTTAGATTCCGCTTAGATAAAGTTTGAACTATTGATCATTCAGGTAGAGCCAAAGATGTGGTCCCAGATCTGTACGACAAAACGCTGATTCCTGTAGAAGCATCGGCTGTAAATCTGTAAGAAACAATGAGTGAAGGGGGATGTGAAGACTCACAGCATCTTAAAATCCACCAAATTAGAACTTCCCTTTAAGCTGTAATAGTATTGAAAATGACTAAATTGAATTGGACACAATTGCAAAAGTGTGCAATTTATTTTGGAATTCCTTATATTATTCATGCGATAAGATCGCCGTAGAAAAGGATACGTTTAGGTCAAAATAAGAAATCTTTCCACACTTTCTAATACTTTTTCTTTCCTCAATACTCCAGTCTGCGTGTCTGGTTAAACAATGTCTGCTAGTTGTGTGGGAGCATGCTAAAATAATCCCATGCAACAGTGGCCTCAAGTACTTGGAGGATGCATTGCAAAATGTCAATTTTTCTTGCTAACTCGCATGCACTCGCACTTTAATGAATAAACCTATCTGTCAAAGAAGGGAGGCAGAAGGTGACAAAAACAGTTTATCAGATACAGTTACGTATTAATTACCATCCTATTTGAATTCATGCGTGGTAAGACCCCGGTGATCCTGTTGGGAATGGTTGCTTAATACCATTTGTAGATGAGATCATAAAAGGGTTTGGATTTAAGCAGAATAAAATGGCTTCTCTGACCATTCCTAGTCAATGATATCATGTGCTAATGATTCTAAGAGCTTTTAAGCCACATCTTTTTGGGGAAAAATATCTTCTAGTTTTTTTTTGCCATAAAGCCCTTAATATGCTTCATAAAAAATATCCACTTTTCTTTAAAATACAAAAAAAAATTTGCAAATAATTTTGTAATTCTCGAATAATTGGACAAACCCCAAAAAAAGTTTAAAAGTTTGAACTTGATATATCAGCTCCAATATTCTACAAAGATTAAAATCAGGTTTTTATCAGACTAGAACGCTCTACGTGTTGAACATTTCTGATTGAGCAGTAAACATCGGGAAATAGCAGGGTCCAATTAGCAAAGCACACCGCAATCAGGCATCGGGTTTGATAAGCAACATCTTGATTAGGCTAAAGGCCATCTTTGCAGGAAATATTGGCAAAGTAGCATAACTCTAAAAATTTAAGTGGATTCAGCACGTAGTGAAGCCTGCAGGAGATGAAACCAAGAAAAAAAAAATTAAATCAAAGTTGAGGAGGAACGTTTTCATTACTGTGAACGTTAATTGTAAGATAGTATGTTGGTTTAATCCTAAAATGTTCTGTTTTCTCTTTATTAACTGACAAATTATAGAGAAGACCATCAACAGCTCTATGCCTTAAGGCTAGAACGTCTACCATTTAAAGTCAATCATCATTCTGTTTCCTCTGTATCAACAACGAGGACAGGGAGTGCACAATGCTTTGGATTAGTTAGACTATCTCTATATAATATATATTTAGAAAAAATTTCCCATGAGACACTAGAGTGCTTTTGGCAGAAAGGACCCCCATGTGCAGGAAGGGGGTGCATATTTACCCTTGTGGCTCTTATGGTTTGTAGAATATTGATAACCAGCACCTTTTTTGGTGTTTCTATCCTTTCCACGTGTGGATAAGATGTTGTCTCAAACATTATTCATTCAGGCACTAGCAATACTAGCTCCAAAGGTCCGTTCTCCTGTATTTTGGTAACGATCAGGCCTGGAGTGGCCAACTGGCACACCAGACAAATGCCCAATGGGCTGTTGGCCCAGGAACACCCTCTTACTTACATCAGCTACTCCAGCAGCAAAATGGGTCCTGCAATGTGTGGCCCCTGATGGAATATATGCGGCCCCTGGCTGTGTATAAAAACCTGTGGCTATATGTATGCAGCCAGCAGGGCCAATTTGTCATCCCCAGGCCATCCCTTCCAAGTTTTTGGACAGGAATTACTGCCATCAGACATTTGGGTAGCTTGTATGTATCAAACTGATTTTGAACCAATACTTTTGGAGCCATTTGTATGAAATGTAAATTTGATGTGTCCTCTATTTTTAACACTCAACCTAAAGGATGTTGTATGGTTGGAGGGATAAGTAACCGGATAGATAATTAGTTTCCTTTTATTATCTGTATTTTACATCTTGATATATGTTTTATACTTGAGTACATTAAGACCCCCAATGATTGTGTGAACAAGTTGTTAAGTAGAGGAAATTAGCAAGATTAGCGAGGATGTGGCGAGTGCGGATTTAAAGGACAATAGTGACTATTCATACAGAGAATTTATTAACGGGGTAAGAATGTGCAATCCAGCCATATTATGCAAGCTCTGACAGCAATTCAGCGGCACACTCCCAATTAATTTAATGAGAGGAAGGGAGCCTGGTGAGCAGATGAGAATCGTATTGTATTTAAACCCAGTAAATGCCAGCATATTTAATAACATTCCAATGCAAATCACTGTGCTCATGTTATCACTTTGTCTTATTTCTTCTGTAAATTGTTTTTTTGGCTGTGCCCATTAACACAAAATCTTTAAAATTATGGAGGTTTTGAGCATTAAACATTGTGGGGAAAGAAAGAAAGGAAAAAAGGATAGGAAGTGGAAGATTAGAAGAGATGGAGAAAAGAAGGAAGAAAGATAGATAACAATGAACGAAGAAAGGAAAGAAGATAAAGAGAAAGAGATTAAGAAAGAACAATAAAGAAAGGAAGATAAAAAGGGAGAAAGGAAGGAACAAAGAAATAGAAAGAAAGAAAGATAAAGATAGATGTGACAGAACCTGACCCACTCAGGATTCCCTTTGAATATTAACACTCCTCGTCATAAACAAATGTCGGAATGGATGTTTTTTTCTTAGTTCTTAGATCGGTGTTGAAAGCTTTCTGATAAAAGCATAATCAAACCAACATTATTTTTATCCATACCTCCCTTGGCCTTTTTTTCATGATCAAACTTGCTAATATGTGTCACAACGCCTCTGTACCTTGGACTTTACGGTGAATAAAAATGTTCTGTGAGAAATAGGTAGCTCTGACCTAATGTTAAATGTCCCATACTTAATTGAATCTATCAATGGCTGCATAAACATACTTTTATTCATAAGGACATGGATAACCACTCACAAAAAATGTCCTGTATAGCTAAAAATAGACAATATCAGTGAACTTCACCCTATCTTGGAGGTTTACATGTCTCCCCCCTTCTCTGTGCCCCATTTTAGTCCCCTGATACCCCTCTTTCCTCTCTTGGTGTCCTTTTATCATTTTCTAGGAGGTCAGAATGTTTGCTGGGTATGAGGGTATCAAAGGGTTCTATAGACATAAATGCCCCAATATTGTGTATAGAAACAGCTGGGAATGGGGAGACGGTGATGCCTTTTGGCTCCTGCCTTGAAGACTTCAGTGGCCCCCCTCATATGACTTCTTGAAGAGGACCATAAAGGTCTGGCTCCTCGAAGGCTTCAGCTTAGGGGGAAAGGAAGGGGCAATGTATCCCTTAGAAGAGTTCGGCATCCACAGTGGCTCTTCTTGAATCCTATTTTAGACACCTACTATGTTTTTCACTTTGGATTTGGAACCATCAACATGTCAGGCCTCCATGAATACACGTGAGGAACCTATCAACCGGAAGATCTGGCCTTCCCGGTGGCCTTTTGGTTGGGAAGAGAAGTGCTTGCATATCCCTTTGTTTTCACTCTTCAACTATTCAATAATCTACAAAAAATCTCCATAAAGGTCTTCACCCAAATCATATCTCTAACCACATCTTTGGCCATTTCAAATATTGGGGGGGTGTCGCAAGTTTTTGATGGTGAGACAGACAAAGGAGGGACCAATAAGAATGTATTATATTTAATGCATTTTTAATTAAGATGGTATCAGAATAATTATTTGGGGACACTGGGGTGACATCTCGCCCCATCGCCAATAACAACACACAAGTATCGTATCTCTCACTCTTTTGTGTTTAAAGCTCCACGAAACGACTTGTTTTTTATAGTACAGTCTCTGACCTTTAATGTTGTACATTTCTTCGTCCACTTTCTGACTTTGGGGGAAAAAAAAAAAGAAATATCTGTAATTACTCAATTATAGCCCTGCTAGTTTCTTGGCAATGCTTTATTAATCCTCTCTTTTTTTTTTACATTACATAAAAGGCAGCACTTATCGGCAGAACAATAAAATATATAATTTTGTTAGCAGAAATATTACCCAGGCTATCCTGTTCGCTATTCATTTTAATTGTATTCTCCCCGATATCACCGCCTGAAAAATATAACACTAATAATCAAGTTGTATGCATACATTTATAACATTTCTTTTCCCTTACCTTCTAACTTCTAAGTAGCCTTGTGTCTTCTGGTGTGTGAAATTTAGAATGGCAGACTAATGAATAAAACATCCTGTAGTTTTATAGACTTATAATTTAGTCGGACTATATCATTTCAATGAAGAGCCGCCTAAAATTGCTTGGATTGAATCAAATTGCACTTACCGTATTAATATTCTCTCTTGATCGTCTGCAAAACGAAGCAGAGGCATTATTTATTTCAGATTTAAATTCACTCGAAAAATCCAGCAGTACGGTAAATAATTAATAATTTAATTTAACTGTCGTTATTAGAATTAAAACCTCAATAATAAAAGTTTGGACATTTTTTGTCTTTTTTTTTTTACATTTTTGCAAAATGTTTGGCAGTATTGCAGATGATATAACTCTTCTGCAAGTCGCAAATAAAATATTAACAGTGAATTAAAAAAATAATTGAATTTGCCAAATTTCGCACATCCAATATTACGCTTCTTTCCCATAGGATGATAAATGATAAATATAATAAATCACAATAATAAAAAAAAAATAATAATAATAATAAATAAGACACACAAAATAAACTCGGCCATGACAATTTTGGTATTTTTATAATAATATTTATAATATTATTTACAATAGTTATAATATTATTATATATAATGTTCTAGCACCTGAAAACGACATATAACCAAAGTGATTAAAAACTTTAGAAGCATGGAGCGGTACTTTTTTCTTAATGATAATACCTTTTAAATGACTGTCCTTTAAACGATGGTTGAATTTAATTGACAATAAATATAATTATAACATAATGAAATATACATTTGTAACACCATATTATTTTAAAATGTTATTTATTTTAATTTTTAACATTTTAAAATTAAAATTACAAATAGACATCTATATATATATATATAAAATATATTTTAAATATATATATATTTTTTTTAAAACTTATTTCTTCTTCAAGTAGTTAACAAAAGAAACTCCAGTAATAAAGTATGAAAAATGATATTGAAAAGTGTTTTACAATTCCACTCTTGGCAAAGCCAGATAAATTATACAGTCGATGTTATTTTTCTGGCATATAAAAGAAATGTATTGCATTCAGAAAAAATGCATATTTTTAAGATTTACTACAGAGGAAAATGGAATAACAAACAGCGAATGTGCAATCTAAAAAATGAAATGGAGAAAAAATAAAATAATAAAAAGAGAAAACTTGTTTATGTTGCAACTATTTCCATCAATATCATTTTATCTTAATATCTCCTCCAAGGCCTACGCAACTTAAATGTATCACAAGTAGGTTCTTAATGTAAAATAAAATCAATATATTTATTATAACAACAGTCCAAAAAAAAAATAAAAAATATCTGATTTTCATCGACCTAAATATTCTCACTTATCTGCAAACGCACACCTACCCAGTCCCTCCGCTCATCTGATAACGTTCTCCGGTTTTTTAATCTTTACCTTTACTTCGCAAGGAATGACGCAAAGGAAATATATAAGAATGAAACAAAAAACGTATGTGTTTCTACGCAGTAAACCGAGTGCATCCAGATCGTTATCGACTCTTCTCCACAATAAGGTATTTAACTTAGACTGAAATGTTTTAGTAAAAAAAAATTATAAAAAAAAAATAAAAAATGATTATTTAATTAAAAAAATAATATTAATCTGATATTGGATTATATTGGATATAACAAAATGTATATATTTTTTTAATTAGGGCATTTTTCTGTAGTGATAAAATTCAGAATAATTCCGCATTATTACGAGGACACGTAATATAGAAAGATCTGGCCCGGATATGTTAGTAAGTAATCAACGCAAGAAGCAATTAGTGCTTATGTTACATCAGTCTACAAAAGGGCTGGACGGCGTAGGTGTGCTTAAAAAAAAAATCCATCGCGATGTCAGCTCAGTAAGCGTCTCGTAGGGTTTTGAGACTAATTAACGCAAGCAGATGCCAACAATGTATCACATGTAGCTCTCAGCGGGGGGTCATATCAATTTCCGCCGACGAGGATATTAAAGAGGTATATTATCACGGCAAAAGAGGCAGTTTCTCAAAGATCTGCCCCCGGTGCCTCACCCTCATGGTGTCGCTGGTATTTAACCCCTTAATGACAAAGCCCGTACATGTACGAGCTCAAAATGCATTGTTTTCAATGGGTTTAGGGACCGCCCATTGTCCTTAAGGGGTTAAAGTGACCTTGTCAACAAAAAGAACCTTTACATTAATGTATAGAGCATAAAAATGCCTATAGCATCTGTCTAAACACCTTTAAGACATCAGTTTTTAGGATATTTGGCATAAAAGTTGGCCCTTGTACTCCCTGTCTCATAGCGTCTTTCATTGTCCCCATTTTAATGTAAAAAAAAAAAAATTTGAACTTTTTAATGGCTATTCTATTATCTGAGATTTTTAGTTTTTCTATTGGTTTCTATGGGAACATTGAAATGCGGTCCATTTATCTCCACTAAAGGGAACTGGCCCTTGGTATTAACAAACGATTGAGTCTTAGGAAGAGCTTAGACGGACTATTTAAGACGCATTTCCAGACTGATTCCTTCCGAACTGCTTTTTTTTTTTTTCCAATCAATATATTATACCTCCCTTGGGAGCCGATGGATTAATAAGTGTTTCACGCCCCAAAAAAAGATTGCCAATGCATATTCATAAAAACATATGAATGGCTATGAAATCAACATTCATTTTCAAGGAAAGCAATTATAGGATGCTACGCGAGTTCAAATCGGGTAAATCGTCATGGAAATGATCCGTTCTTGACTGCACGCGTTTTGTAAATCCACCCAATATAAAGTGCTTTTTTTATATCACATATCTTCCAGAAATTTGGAAATTCTTCACTAATGACCACGGACGCTCCCTGTTCATATACAACTGAGAAGTAATTCCGATTAATTAGTCAATGCACTCGTGTGTCCTAGGCTGCCTTCTCAACAAATAATGCATATTTAAGTAGTTCGTAGTTAAAAAGCTAAAAAAAAAAAAACTTCGGGAAAAGCTGCAGCTTCACAGCTGCAGTGCCTCGTCTGTAGGCCAATGTTTTTACATTTCTGCTTGTAGCAGCCAATCAGTGACAGGAAAGGTTAGCCGTTCCAAAATACAGAATTATTATTTTTTATATATTTTGCCATAAAATAATTACTTGATTCATTCAAAAATATAAATTTTTTTTGCTCAGAACTTGAAGCATCATTTCCATCTTTTATTATTATATCATTTCTAATAATCACGTTATTTAATTGCACAAATATATTCATAAGTAATGAAAAGATCTACTTTTCTGCGCCTTTATTTTCTTTTTTTTTTTTTACAGTTGAACTAAAATAGTTGAAGACTGTAATTTTCACTGAAAAAAAAAATCCCTAGGAATATAATACAATACTCAGAAAGTTTTGAAGCAGAACATTGCCTTAAAGTATGGCCTGTTATGATCTAAAATAATGTCCCGACAAAACCAGATGAGTATTTTATTTTTAGGCTTCTAGAAACAGCGAGAGATTCTTCCCAAAGAACCGTATTTCAATACTTTGTTCTAAGGATTTTTTAGGCTAATATTTCCTTATTTTTATTATTATAGACTAGGGTATGATTGCGAAAGTAATGGTTGAAATTTCGGGACTTTTTTAAATAAATGCAAAGAGCTAAATATGTACAAGGTGGTAATTTGTGAAAGTTTCTCCATTTAGTAGACAAGGTCAAATTATTGGGGACATATTTACGGAACCTTGGGCTATTTTTTTTCTACAATACATATTAAATATTAATTGGAAAATTCAAATGCCAAATTCCTATATTTGCATAGAATCCCTTTTCAGCATGATAAGCTGAAATAAAGTGAGTCACATGATCTGATATGCAATCAATGATGTAAATAAGATTTTTTTTATCCGGAAAATGGGTTTTGAGGAAAGAATGTCAAGCTTCTCCATGGTGTGAACATGGAGACCGTGAAGACATTTTATGGAATGTTGAAAACATTCACACCCTACACAAGACCTTCTAACCGGCTTCCTTATAATTGGTTTAGACAAGTCAAGAAACCATAAATGATACAATGTCTCACGTGATGGTTAAACAACCATTTACTCATTAGACAAGAAGATGAATGATAGATTTTAATGATAGAATATCTCATGGTCACTCTTAACATATATGAATGATAGACTTTAATGATGGTCAAAATATCACAGCTGCCAATGATGATTAAACAACCAAGGGTTAAACAGCTGTTCATTCAAAAATCGGAGGGGGGGGGCTACTTAAATTCGGAAACAAAATTTATTGTCCAATGCCCACATTCACTCACTCTCTCACATTCTCATTCACTCTCTCTACCTTCTCTGCCAACCTGTATCTTGCAGCACTGCTTCTCTAGCATCCTCTTCATCTTCTTGTTCTTCACAGTGAGTCTGTAAAGATTATACCAACATATAGAGGAACGTGTTACATTTTAATCTTAGACTGTAATTTAATATCTTTTTTTAATAATAAATGTACTTTTTTATTTTTACATATATATATATATATATATATATATATATATACACTGTATATATATACATATAAAATAAAAATTGCAATAATATATACTAATATATAATATAGCATTAAAATAATTAAATATTATATAAAATGTAAAAAAACTGAACTAAGTATTAAGCAACCAAAATGCAATTATCTCATTCAACGGCAATTATTAGATTTTGAGTAGGAAAACTGAATATGCTGTTTGCCGTATGACATGACAGTTGGAGGTTCCAGGCCAAGAACAGATTATAAAAGGCCAAATATTACAGTTCTAGACATTTCAATAGTTACACAGCTAAGATACATTTTTAGATTTGTATGGAAAAAAAGAGATTCTGTTTAATAAAGCGCTGATTTCGTAACGTGTACATTACAGGTGGAGAATAAATTGACACATGTTTACCAATGAGTTTTATAGTAACATAGTAACATAGTAACATAGTTCATAAGGTTGAAAAAAGACCAAAGTCCATCAAGTTCAACCTATATACATATTGTGTCCCTACTGTGTTGATCCAGAGGAAGGCAAAAAACCCTTATGAAGCAGATGCCAATTGCCCCATACCAGGGGGAAAATTCCTTCCCGACTCCAAATATGGCAATCAGAATAAATCCCTGGATCAACGTTCTGTCCCTATTAATCTAATATCCATAACTTGTAATATTATTGCTTTCAAGAAACACGTCCAGGCTCCTTTTGAACTCTTTTATTGAGTTTACCATCACCACTTCCTCTGGCAGAGAGTTCCATAATCTCACCGCTCTTACTGTAAAGAACCCCCGTCTGTGCTGGTGTAGAAACCTTCTTTCCTCCAGCCGTAGAGGATGTCCCCTTGTTATAGATACAGGCCTGGGTATAAATAGGTCCTGGGAGTGATCTCTGTACTGTCCCCTTATATATTTATACATAGTTATTAAGTCCCCCCTAAGCCGTCTTTTTTCCAAACTAAATAACCCCAATAAATAAATAAAACAACCCCAAAACTAAATACCTTCTCTAAACCTCGGAGTAGAAAAGCATATCAGAATTTTGTCAAAATATGGTTATAAATATGCCTTACACAGATGGCAAGTGCAGAACAAATTGTAATTTATTGTATAATGGCGTTTTTTGAATTGCCAAAAGAACACAAGGACATTACAGCACAGGGACGTGGCGTCATAAAACGTGTTGATGATAAATTATTGGTCTTCAAGAGGACTCTTTATCTTAACGTGCAACCATGAAAAATGGACCCTGTTTCTGTATAATCCCGAAATTTTAAAGCTATGATTCTGATATTCAACCTTTCAGCCAAAATTAAACACAGAGCCCAGAAAATACTATAAAGGAAGATAATGATATGTGGTTTTTTTTTCTTCATCCACAAAGAAAAATAGTTTAATTAGGCCGAGTGAAGAAAAAAAAAAAAAAAAAAAAAAAAGAAAATACACAAAAAATCTCAACAACAACAAATTTAAATGAGCAACGGTAGAGGAAGAATAAAGGTCACGGAATATATTGAAATAAATTCCTTTGAACCATTATGCTAAATTATTAATTGAACTATATTTCCAGCAAGTCTGTGTAATTTGATGATACAGAGACACCATTACTAAAGGTTATATGTTTTATTCAAGACACCTTGCGTAGTTTAATCCACAATAGGTGATATTACGTTAAATTATAACACATTAAAACTAAGAATATGAAGAAATCGGCGTCGAGGAGCGGTTAGGTTTCGTTACGGATTGCGCCCGTGTAGAAAGTGTGAGATAAAAGTTAAAATTCTATCTGCACAAGAAGATGGCTCATTCCAGCCGGAACCCCGTGGCGTATATAACAACCCAAATGCCTCAGAGTATAGTTATGATTCTAGCACAATGAATACAAATGACAAATGTAGACTATATTCATGTCTGTTATTGTTTAAACAAAAACATAGTCCATGGTGCTGTACAAATGCAACATAGATACAATTTGAGATGTTATCATATCTCCAGGGTTGACGTGGAGTCTCCGGGTGACGCTCTGGTTTCCTGGATCTCTAAGTCTGTTTCTTCTTTCTCTTTGCTGGGGAATGGCACGTTGCCATGCCTACTCTGTGCCCATGTTCCACCGACTCCATGTCCATGTTTCCTGATCCACACCTACACTTACTGTCATGAAAGGCACCCCAGGTAGCCCTTCCACACGTGGGAATAGCCTCAACCCTACACCATGCCACAGTGCTATATTAGTTTCTATTGTTAAAGTAAAAACACATCATGTGGTGTTGTATAAATGCAGCATAGATACAATTTGTGAACTTATCACGCCTGGGAACTCAGCGAGGTTGACCCGGAGTCTCCAAGTAAAGCTCTGCTTCCTAGATCTCCAAGAAGGTCTTCTTTCTCTGGGCTGTAGAACAGTTTGTGGCCATCTCCACTTCCTATCCATGTTCCACCTACTCCCCACCCACTTTTACCTTGTCACCGCCCACATCCACTCCCATAAAAGACAATCGCGGTAGCCCCATGCATGGCTAGCCCCCAACACTAAGCCACCCCCTACAAGGGGAAACACTCTGGGTAGGATGTCTTGAGAGGTTCCCAGGTATGGACATTGCATATTAAAACATAATAGAAGAAAAGACCTCATAGCACCCAAAACGTACAGAATGTCATACGTATAAATAGTCTGAGCTACAAAAGCAACCTTGTTTTAAGGAAGGTAAAGCAGTGTAAAACAACCCCCCCCCCATACTTACCACGTTTCACACATGTTTATAGAAAGGCATATCATTTAATTTAAATAAAACCTATCCCATTAGTTGCCTTATTATACATACAAGTTATTTGTGTTACAAAAACATTATGAAATATTATTCCAAATAATGATGCGTTCTATTGGAAGGTATAATCTAGAAATGAATTAAAAAGTAAAATCTAAACATAATTGTGCAGCACATAATACAATTGAGTCCAATATTTTGTGTATCATTTTGAAACCTTTAAACAAGCTGGAAACCCGAGCACGGACTAACTGTGTTTTGTTTACAGAGTTTATTTTGTAAGATGCCTAAAGACATTGTGTCCGTGTAATTGAGAATTGATCTACCCCGGTACTTGGCAGCCCGTCAGAATTAAATGAGGGTGTTATTAATTATTAAAAACAAGCCTTTTTTCCAGGGCTTTTATAACCTACCATGAAGCTACAACCTTTTAATTTTGCTGGGTTTTATAGTGCTTGTGATCAACTTTTGTCAGTCAACATATCCATTGCACAGAAGACACACGAGGTCTGAAGGCTTCTAAGGTCTTAAGTCTTCTAAGATCTCTACATGCCATTTTGAAAGATAACATGACTCTAAATATTGTTCCATGGTGAGTTACAAAAGTTGGACCATGGGATTTTTGGCAGAACTCCCCAATAATCTCTTTTAGGGCCAAAACTGATACAGAATAACCCATAAATAAGAGGGCCAAGTTGGCAATTCTTGGAGTTCGAAGGGACAACTTGGCCATCCATGGAGGTCCAAGACCTGGTGAGTTTGAGCGTTGAGCGTTTCCACAAGTTGGTCTACTCTTGGGTAACTCATGGCCATTGAAGTTTTTGTTGTGATTGTGCGTTGGCTTATAGAAAAATATTAAGCCGGTCTCATGAGGTTTCTATTTTTCTCATTCGTCTTGAAAACGGAATATTGTTGAGTCCAAAAATTGTGGGGCCAAAATAATATTGAATCCATTTTGGGTAGTTTAGAAAAGGATTGCTGTAACAGCTCAAACACTGATGGGTTTAATTACAACATTTTGAATTTTCTGAAACAATCATAAAGTTTCGAGCACAATTCACATATATCTTCTAAAGGTGATGTGAGGCAGTGATCTCCGACATCCAAACTAGTTTTCCTTATCCCCCGCTGATGTGTTCATTATTACTTTTAAAATATATCGCCAACTCGCTTTTTATCTCTATTGCTTCATTATATTTTTTCATTTGAAATATTTGGCCGAATATATTGCTTTGTTCCTTCCTGTGAATCACTTTTTGAATTAAACCGAAATCAGAGTTTGTCAACTTGAAATATAAAATGGAAAACCGAAATGAAATATTTAAAGCCCTAAGAATGCTGCAGTATTTAAAGAGCTGGGAACTGCGGGGACATTTATCTGAAAGTGAGAATATTCAAGGCTCAGGGTAATCGACATAAACAATATAAGTTAAATATTTCATTTATACAAAAAAAAAATGCCCGGTGCAAAATATCGTTTTACGACAGTTTGGGCTCTGATCTTTTTTTATATCCGAATATGTCTTCATTAATAAAATAATGAAATATTTAATGTGCTGTATTTTTAGTGGTACTTTTTGTTCTGTTTTGTTACTCTGCGTCTGTAATATTAATAGCTCTAAAGGTCGGTGGGTTGATAGGAGATGTGATGTCAGAAGTTTTGACTGATTAGGACAGATTTTCTTGGTAACAGATGATTTTCTAGATAAAAAAAGTGAGCAGGCCCAGACTGGACATCGGGCACCCCAGACAAATGCCCAGGGGGCTACTGGCCATAGGTGCCCCAAACTCAACTGGTCTGTCGCTCCAGCAGCTAGCTATACCTATCTATATGTAGCATGGGCCAAGCATATCAAGCTGTTGGCTGCACCAACGTCATCGGGCAGCACCTGGACTTAAAGAGCCAGGGCCACCTCTTGAACGCCAGTCCGGCCATGAAGGTGGCCAATGGTGGATTATCCGTTAGGCACACTAGGCACATAGCTATGGGCTCACAAGCTCTGGGGAGCAACAAGTGGACTAATGGACAATCTACCTGTACACCTACACTGACCACATAGCAGTAGCTGAACTGTGCAGGCAGTGTGAATGCTCAAGAATGAGCCTTGGGGGGGTCTAAATCCACCATTGAAGGCTGGCAGGACATCTTGATCTTGTTGAGCATTGTCCTTCTTCCTCATTTCTGTCCATCAACAAGAGAAAGGACGGGATATGCTTTTCATGGCCATTTTAGATCTTTTCACGAACGAGTCAAGAAAAGTTGTCTCTTCTAGCACCGCACTCACAGTAGCCAATCACAGTGTGTGATTAAAACCAATGGCTGTTGACTAGCGAGCCCAATCTCTTGTTGTTGGGTGAAGATGACGATGCAGGGACAAAGTCTCCATGAAGCCAGCTTGAAAATTCTTGGTTGCACCATTTCCTATAAATTAATTCTTTTTTAGGTATATGAGTTGAGTATTTTTCATAATCGACATTATCTGGCTTGATATTTTTTCCCCCAAGATATCCATTTTCTCAGCAATGGAATAACAACATATCAAATGAAACAGTAAGAAGATCTATTAGGTGGTATTTTATCAAGCGAGCTGAATGGTTCTGTATTAGACGTGAATCATTAGTCATGTGTTACCTTCGAATGGGTATTTATCAAGCAGCGGGGGCAAATTAGACACAGGTGAATGGCAGCAGATGTAATGCAGCATGTAATGGAACATGGAGATTTAGGTACAACTTACAAAGGTGTGTCCGGAGTTCTATCAAGATCTTTTCATCATCATGGAGCAAACGCAGTCAGTTTAACATCGAGAGGCTTAAAGCGAATTAGGAGATTGTATTTTTATGTGTATTTCTTTCTTTTTTTATTTATTTTTTAATTTGTATGCATCGTGATGCAATCGGGTAAATATTCTCTCCATTGACATCTGATTAGAGTTGAGGATTTAATGAATCACATCTTCTCTTTTCAAAGAATGTGGACTCCTTCAAAGTCACTCAAAAAGTCAACCCAACATTGACGTAATTATTAATTTATTGTTATTTTTATTTATATTTTTTTTTTTGGCAGAAAAAATAAAGATGGTTTTCTAATTTTTAAGTAATATGCATGATGTCTACATTAAAAAAATATATCAATCCTTAAGGGGAATCCTATTGTAGAACAAGTTGCACAGCAATTTAGGTGACTTTTAAATAACCTTCAGGCATCTATATCATCACGATAATAATAATAACCCTGATAAACCTTTTAAGAATTATTGACGGAGCTGAAAAAATAGAGAAAATAATCTTATAGTGGGGATTTTAATATTCTCTATAATTAACTCATCTAAATCATAACTAGGAATTAATAGTGAATAGATCAATTAAAGAATAATAAAATGACACAACTCAATCGAACAGACTGACATATATTCTATTCTAATGCAAAAAATTGCTTATTTATGAAAATGACAACCTGTCCTTAATGTTCATTGTCATTGATAACATTGTGGTAAAAAGGCAATTTAAATAAAGGCAGTTTTTTTTGGTTTTTTTTTTGCTTATGTTTTTTGAAACCAGAAAGCACTATATATCTAAAAAATTTATTAATAAAAAAAATATAAAAAAAATAACAATTTTAGGATTTTTTTTTTTTTTTACCAGGATCACTTGTTAAATAATTCATGTACTATATATGTATATTTTTAAAGTTTATTTTATAAAATGAAGCATGTTGGAGAAGTTTTGTCATTGGAAAAATGTACAGAAGTGCCCTTTTGTCTCTTTTGTGTCACGTGACATTTTAAAAATGTCCCTAAAAAATAATGCAAGTTTTTCATGATTAAATATTCATTTGTTTGGCTATTAAACAATTGTAGCTGTAAAACCCAGACATATAAAAAAAAATAGGGATGCACTGCACATTTCTTTTAGTATTATTGATTGTATTTCCATTTTGACAGCAAAAAAAAATAACAAATCGCAAAATACCCAATGGGCGTTGTCACGGAGCTGGCTAGTCCGACCGACTGCCTCCGCTGTCTTGTGCTCCCTTAGCCTCGGACAACACACTTTCCCCGGTTCCCCAGTCACTAGCCGAGACTCAGTGTAGGGTAAAACCAAACGAAGACTGATTTATTTTGGACACACAGGACTGGATATATCCAGCAAAACACACATTAACATAAAACAAGATATTGGGACACAAACCGCCCCCTTAATCTGCCTCTCAGAGACAACAGGGGCAGTAACGGGATTAACAATACAATAGGTGTGTGGGGGGGGGGAGACTGATTTATACAACATTAAACATCAAAGAATGGTGGTCACTCCCTGGTGGCAGATCCTGGCTGTCTGCTGGAGATAATCCCCTCAGCCAGTGATGAGATGATACTGCTGGGGGTAGCCACAGAAGTCTCTACAAACCCAGGGCCCATAGTCAATATGGAGGAGGCTGGCAGTCAGGCTTCTCCAGTGGCCCCAGTGATAGAGGCTTCCGTCACAGGCGTCTTTGGGAATGTTTCTTTATCATACGTCGTCAGAGCTTTTATCTTTTTGGGCTGTATTCAAAAACGACAGAGCCAAGACAAGGAATTCTTTTATTTCATTGTAAAATGGCTTTTATTGAAATATATTTATTAAATTATATATTTTATATTTATTTTTCATTGGAGGGGAGGCCGCTATTTCTTTCTTAAGAATGTTTTCTCAACCTGCGTTTATTTATTTCATTTTTTTATCCCTTAACGTCCTCTGTTTTACTTAATTGGTTTTTACAGTTCTTTGAAATATATCAATTTTTCCTGCGGTCTGAGAGCTGGATATACCATCCACATCAAATTTTCGACTCCAGTGAGTTTCTTAGCACATGAAAGCTCTAAAAACTTCAATTCTCTTGCTTTACCTCCTATTGATTGCCGAGATGCAAAGTACGGGAGTTACCGTAAGCTGTCTCTGAACAGACGGAACAAAAAGTAGGTTCCTTATTTTGCAGAACGTTGAGAAAGATTTCAAAAAGGTCTACAATTCATGTTTTTACAAATAATTTGTACGCGCTCGCTATCTTAAAATTATCCATTTTAGGGAGGGATATTAGGGAGTTTCATCTGAAGAAGAGATCTCTGAGGTCTAAAAAGCTAACGTGATTCCACTTATTCTTCTACGTTGACTCATCTTTTCTTGGACACCATGCAAGCTAGATCAATATTCCTTATTGTTAGCAGTACCAAAATTCTATGATCTTTTCAGGTCTAAGTTATGAAATTTATCTTTTTTTGGGGGGGGGGAAGTTAAAAAAACAAGTTAAAAAAACAAAATTGGTGAGTTATAGAAAAGATAGAAATTTGCCACATTACTAGGGTATGATTTTCTAGCTATTACCACTATCTCTAAAGCTATTACCACACCAAGCTTCTTCTCTGAGTTGATCTTTTCTGAAGAATAACAAACTGAAGATGAAAATGTTCCATTTATTTTTATGATTATTATATAATATTATTATAATTATTTTATAAACTTAATTTAGCTGCAGACCTGGAGGCCGCCATTGGTTGACTTTCCCGGCTCAAACACCATACTGAGCTGATGCGTTACTGCAATGGTAATGAAGTCTATGGCTCTTTAGACTTTAGCCAGAGAGTCCTGTTCTGTGATTAAAACTGAGCCATTCTATCATTTAGCACAGTAAAGTGTTAGATGTCAGGGTATGTCTAGTAGATTGTGCTAAAATAACAGAGCGAGAACTCATACAAACTAGCAAAAACTAGAATTACACATTGTTTTTTGAGTTGAAAAAAACCTCTAAACACGTAAATGTTTTCTGGGTGGGATATTTCATTTTTTTAATCAACAATCTATTTTTTTCTGTTTAATCAAAATTGTATTATAACAAATGTTATTTTGTGGGGGGGGGTTTTCCCTTTTTTTGCTGTAACTTGCAGAAATGTCATCCAAATATCCGTCACGAAGGCATCAAAAAGTTCTGATGCATCTGATCTCAGGAACATGACACCCCTGCGTGCGCGATTAACTAGCTACATCCAGCTGCCAGCCCTGCCGAACCTCTTATCTTCATTGTCTGTGACGCGTCTCTCCTCTGTGAGTTCCCAAACTGCGAACCTCTGTGCCGGAAAACACGAATTGCTTTCAGATTGGAAAATCTCCACTTTTTATATTATCAAAGCTCAAAGGCCAAATCATCTCTGCCTACGCCAAGTGATTATTTCCATTTCATCCCGAGAAAGCAATCCGGAGATCCACGTTCCGCAGGAGGACATCGGTTTAGATAATACACCAAAAAAAAAAAAATTAATTATATCAGTTTTTTTTTTTTACTTTTGATCTTGGGGTTCCATTGGATTTTAAGGAATATATGAAGTTATTTACCCCTTAAGGACAATGGGCGGTCCCTAAACCCATTGAAAACAATTCATTACATGTACGGGCTTTGTCATTAATGGGTTAAAGGAGGACCTCGGCCAAGTTTTATTTTTTATTACCAGTATCAGATATAAAATCCATTTTCAAAAATATTGGGTTGGGTTGTTTATTTTGAAATGTTTAAATTTTTGCCCGATAACATGTTTTTAGAGAGCTTATCATTTGTTCTCGCTCTGTTATCTGACAATCTACTAGACAAACACCCCGACTCCTTCTCATACTGCCAGTGGAAAACCACAGAATGGCTCAGTCTTAATCACCCAGTCAGACAATGAAAATCCATGGAGGAATGGAATTCATTAGCATCGCCATAAAGCATCAGTCACCCAACATATCAACGACTGACAACAAAGGCGGCCTCCAGGTTTCCCATTTAAAAAATCCCACCATCGAATATTTTGGCATGAGATCATACATTTTGGTAGCAGGAGGTATTTCACTAGTCGGAGGGTCTGGTTGGCTGACATGAGTTCACATGGACATTTTTTGTCTAAGATGCCAAATGTTTAAGCCTTACTTTGCCTCGGATGTAAAACCAGTATCCAAAAAAACCCAGACTTTTTAAATGCCAGTTTTGTGTGGTTTTTGCTCTAGGTGTTTTAGGGAAGGAGTTTATGGAGCGTTGGAAACATCTGGCAACTTAAATTAACTGAATTTCTATAATATTTAATGACAGCTTTAGGGATATCAACTTGGCAGAATGAAAAGCAGGATCACATTTTAATTTTGTGACGGCGTGAGCAGTATAATATTATGAAAAATATGTTCTGGGTTCAGGTAATAACCCTAGAAATATTTATACTTTGTTTTTCAATGCCATAAAAAGTTTATATTTTATTTGCAAATACAATTCATAATTTTAGGGTTCAAATAATGGACAAACATGTTTGAAGCTACAGTTGAGGGAAGGATAGCTACTGATTTTAACCAAATACACGAGGGTAAAATATTACCTTGGGCTAAAGAGGGCTGGCAGTTATTGGCCCTGAGGGGGTATGCAAAGCAAAATAGCCCCCCTACTGCCCTATCACCATACAAACCCTAACAGGCACACTTTCACACAAACACACACCTACCTAAACACCTACAGCCTAACACAAACACACAATACCACCAGAATTCTAACACATACACACAACGAAACCCACAGTCCAACATCCACTCACTGTAATATAGAGACACTCACTCACTCTAATACTCACTCCTTCTAACACACACTCCTTCTAACACATACTGTACATTCATTCACCCTAACACACTCATTCACTCTAACACATACACTCATTCACTCTAACACACAATCCCTCTAACAGAAGTAGTCACTTTAAGTCTAACATACACTTACTTTGCCCAGAGCTTGTCTTCACATGAGCTCACACTTGCTACTACCGAGGGTCGTGAATTTTGTGACCACACTGAGCCCCACTTCTGTGAGTGGGCCCTCCCAAATCAGACCGGCCCTGTTTCAAAAAATTCGGAGCGACCCAGAAGGCCAACTGGCTCTGGAAGAAACTCTGCATGTCTTTGCATGTAGTTATACTTTATTTTGTAATCAAAATAGCGATTTCGACAATGTCATTAACACAACCCTGCCATTAACCCTTAAAAGCATCAGTGAGTGCTAAACCGATGTGGCGAGGGTTAAGCCGGTTTTTATACGCAACCTCGGTGAGATGTAATGCAGAAACTTGACATTCAAATGATATAAAGAAATGCTGCCAAAACGATAGGATTATCTGTTACAGTCAGCGTTTCAAACGTATGTGTCAGCCCAGGGATGTGACATCTTCCGAAACATATGGATCAAACTCATAAGTAGCTGTATCGTGCCACATACCGGTCTGTCACCTCACTTATTTCTCAAATTACACTGAATGTCTTTACCGCATTCTTCAAAAATACTATTTTCAGAGATTCCGGACTTGTGACAGTACTATGCACTAGAGAAGATCTGCTGAGAGCCTTTGCTGTAGCGCCCTCTACAGGTAAGACATCCTAATACCGTGAGGCCAGATATGAACAGTGCTCTATAATAAATTAAAACAACACAATTAAACATTTTTTTTTTTAGAATTTAGAATTATTTATAAAAGCTTATCCAATTATTTTCGAACAAACATTAACTTTTGGTGTATGGCGAAAGAATTTTACTCTAGGTGGGAGATATGAAAATGTATAATTAAAAAGTGATTCTTAGTTGTCAGTTTAATCCCAAAAGGGAAAATTACTTGGTTTCTTGACATTTTAGGAGGCTGCTGGTTATTATTTTTTAAGCCATTTTTGCTATCTCAGCATTATAGAACAGAAAAGGATTAAGAGAGGGTTTTTTTTGTTATTTTTGCAAGATAAAATTCCGCCGTTTGATGAATCAAGTCCAGGAAAGTAACTTATCTAACGGTTTCAACTGAAAATTGTTTCCCTAGTTGTATCGCTGTAAAAAAAGAGGATTCGTTGTTATCTGTATATTAACCTTTCTCTGAAAGTTAAATCATGACCAAAGTCACAAAAAGAATGATTGTTCTGCATTGTTGAACAGCTCAATATAGAAAAAAAAGCTACACAATTATAGCTGGGAAGGGAATGTACTTTATGTAGAGGTAGAAAAGCATAGGTTTTGCCACCATCAAATAAATACAAAAGGGGGGTGGGTCTCAAGGGAACAAATGAAATAAAATATGTCACCATATTTTGTCCAAAAGGGGCATTTGTGGGTATAAAAGTTATAAAAGCTCTCCTACTTGAAGCTTGCATTTTTGGCCTTTTTCCTCTGGTGTCGGCATTGAACATGGAAGCATATTTACCTAAAATGCAAACAATGGCACAAACTCCCATGGATATTTATTTCCATGGGTGTTTCCCTTTTTGTGAAAACTGCTACCTTCATCTCAATTTCAAATATTGGGAAAAGCTTTCGGTCTTCAGGTGGAATCAGTATTTTTACGGGACCCCTTTTTGTACAAACTGTGTGTGATTTCAATCCAAGGCTTTCCAGGAAGTACTGATGTCTCATGGATGAGACGGACCACCGTCTGCTAACCTGAAGAAAGTACAGAAAGTATCGAAGACCAGCCCCAGGTCAACTGAGGTCTTACCGGTTCTTGGACAGCCCTTTTCCTTGTATTCACTTGGAGAGAGTCTCTAACTATATTCAAATCATTGCAAGGAATTAACAAAATTTCAGGGAAATCTCCACTGCATGAAAGAGTCAAGAAAGCAGAGATAAATTATATCCAAGAACTTTGTAAATTAGACTCTCCAGATATCAACAAAGATTCTGTTGGGCTGGCGGCGTCTTAATGGTTCTAATAGTGGTTCTTATGAAAACCATGGCATGTCAGGGGATAAATTAAGCCAACTGTGTTCAAGTATGTATTGTAGACGTGCGAAAAATACTTGGAGTGTCCAGATGTCATAAAAAGTGCTGTTTAAGCCCAGGAGAAAATGGAGTCTTTAGTCGAAGGTATCACCTTCATCATGTCATTCCATAATTAAACTCCTTCCAATGATCGGGCTGGCCATCGGATGAAAAGAAAAATCAATAAAATAGTTTTACTCTACTGGGTATAAGTGTTCATCAGCTGCACTCCAAGTGGTATGAAGCATGGATATATGACAAGAACCATACGCAATTAGTGGTTCAACATCATTGTAGAAAATGATATGGTTTTTAAACGAGCAAGGATCTCGACCAAGTACAAATCAGCGTCGGTACACAAAAACCCAATTGTCCTACCTAAAATGCCTTTGTAGATAGAAGTCCACACCATCGATCCTGAAAAAGTAGAGAAAAGGTTTTAACAGTAACCATTATCTCACAAGCTCTAAGAAAAAAAGATAAAACACAAATAACTGCATTTTATTGCATAGATGTAATATTCGGTTAAAAGTAAATTGGAGTGGAATCCATAAAGAACTGATTGGTCCTGTAGATGTAGGCGATGAAACATTTCTTCGCACCATGTATAGTGACAGCCTATAGTCACGGCCAGATTCTCCTTCTGGAATAATCTCACAGACTTAATTATGAATGATACAGAGAGAGTTCGGTTCTTGTCATTGGAGAACCTGACTAGAGTTGACCTTTGATAACGAATGGATAAGTCATTAAGACGAAGGTTCCATCTTACGTGAAGCTCTCATGCAAACCACTTAACTTATGTTTCTTGGTGGGTAAACCAACGTAGCAAGGCTTAGCCAGGCTCACTTAAGAGTTATGGAGTGGGATCTAGAGCCAAGCTGGTTCAAGATCCTCATTCATTATAGTGTTTTGGTTTTAAGGACTTACCTTAAGCATCAGGTAAGTTTAGCCAACCTGGGATATGGCTTGGCTTGTGCCACAGCACCATCCAGCTCTCCTTCCCCTATATAGCCTCTTGTTGGATCCCTCTATCATTTACGTTGAACAGGATATTGAAACTATGAAATAAAAACATACTTACGGATGCTTTTATGAAGTTCTAGCTTAACTTTTTGCTTGAAACAGCATTTGATGATGCAAAGGCTAAGTAGATTTACTGCACATCATCTTCATTTTCATGGTACATTGATAGAATCGGCTACACTGAGCTTCATTTACCATTCGAACAAAGGCTTCAGCTCAACCACATCTAGAACAGAACAAAGAGACGTTGGCATAGTTCCACTGAACGAAACCGATTTGTATTCAAGAACAACGCCTGAATTATCAAATTGCATTATATAAACCATAAACACACCGCATCTCTTAATTTAACAAGTGTCAAGAAAAGAGAGATATAAGTCACCAATGCCAAGAAATTATTCATGAGAAACTCATTATTTTCTTAATTTAAAATCTCTTCTTACTATTTAATGTAGATAAACCCCCCCTTGGCTAATGGACTATGGCATAATTAGACATGCTAAAATGCTTCGCGAAGTGGTTTTTTACTCTCTATCTCATGACATACGGCTTTAGGGCTTTAAAATGTAGCCTACAGGTTTCCAAACTTTGCGTGATTTACAATTAGCACTGCTGAGTTGCTAATTTTTTGTTACAAAATAAAAGCTTGGGTTAGTTCTTCTTAGCTTAGAGTTCTTATAAAATCAGCAAGCTGTTAGAAAACTCTTTTTTATTCATTTATTGAGATATATGGGTGCATAAAAACTTCCATTCCTCTATTGGAACATGGTCTTTCCTGATTTCTAGGACTAGATTAAAGAGGCAATACTAATGTCTCCGGTATCAGAATCACTTGCCTAAACCAGTCAGCCATATTGGTCTCTTACACCAGTTTGGTGAGCCTTATATATGACCCTACACTCCTCATAATTAGTCTTAACTGTTTGAACCTGTTCTTTGTTATGTGTCTAAGACCAGCCTATAAAAAAAACCCTTCCTGCAAAGTATTTCCTGATAATTGTGTGAAATTGGGCTAATCGTCTACAGCCTCCATTGTCCCTGTATCCATCCATGATACCAATCATGTTCCAGCTTTATGAATGTCTCTGTACATGAATGAAGTAGCGTCCAGTTTCGGTACCTCTTTTACAAATAAAACAACAGACACTTCTTTATTTCAAAAATTTTATTAAACGTCAGATATGGAATTATTTGTCCGCGGTGCGGACTAAAATAACTTAAGCACCGCGACACTCAACCTTTATTAATGTTACAAAGTGTCAAATATTATAAACACAACAAATTTTGACACAATATATATATCAATAATTTATTGTCAAAATGAAAGCAAACATAACCAATTGTAACCATTTAATAACCACTTAATAACCAAATTAATAACCAAATAAGTAACCTGCTGGTATGGGCGTGTCCACCTGTATCCCTGCTGGAACTGCCGGCGTCCCCCAGCGCGGCAGTCACATGACCATACGATTCACAGGGGCGCCTGCCCCTGGAGTGTCCTGCACTTACACCTCTGTGCACCACAAGTAACCGTACCTAGAGGGTTAACTCCTGCACCGTACCAGCTTAAAAAACCAGAGTACCCGGAAAATGCCAAAATTAGGGGAGGGATGGGCGCGAAAATTCTCTTGAAAATAATTGCCCCTATAGGCCATGACCCTTCCTTATATACCCCTCCAGGGAGGGTAATTACCCCGTCCCTTCTGTCCCTGCACGTGCCACCAATGCTTAACGCTTTCACTGCCAACATTTCTGCTTAGTCATGCCTTAACCCCTTAAACAGGCTTGACCATGGGTACCTCGTCCGCACTACATTCATGTGGCCCCTCTGTCCAATTCTTTCCCTCCGGGGCTGTTCTTTCCTCTAAAATAAATATTCCAAGCAATATTTTTTAAGACCAGCCTCATAAAGCACTCCAAGTCAATAAGTAACCATTACACGTCAAACTAGTCTTCATAAATATTATGAACGTGGCAGAATTATCTCACCCTCACCATCGTTTCCGAGATAAATTGCAAACAGCAGCCATAATAGAATAATCCGATAAAAACTGTTTCCCGTTGTATAAAGAATTTGGACTAGACTCAGCAGATATTTTTAAAGCGCGCATAAATAGTCCTTAAATTAATTGAAATAGGATTTATAAGCATGCATATAATTCTGGTTATGATAAAAGTCTCAATTGCTCCTGCGCGTAAGACAAAGGAAAAAGAAATGCCTTAAAAAATGTTTTTTTTTCGGAGATCAGAAACAGGAAGAGGTGAATAATTTCTTCTGGATATACCAGCAGAAAATAACTACAGAGAAAGCCCAATGAGAACAAATATTAAGCCTAATTGCAAATACTTTCTAAGCACCAGGTTGCACATTATTTTGGATGCCCCTTGTGGCCAATTTTAGAATTACAAATTCAAAAGTCGGTCTCAGTGGCAAAATTTTTCAAAACATTATTTTTAAGCAGTAATAAATGGAAATCATTAGCAAATATTTGTTATAGGAATGTAGTACTGGATTAAATAACATTTAATGGATCAAAGGGGCCACCGTAGCTGAAGCCGGCGCTGCTAATGGCCATTTCTCTCAGATCAGACACTTGAAACATTGTGAAACACATTGATTCTAAAAATCACTCCAAGCAATGATAATAAATCTCAGCGAGACAATACTGAGGATAAGAATCATCAAAATCTATACTCAATCACTCCCTCGGAAGCTTTGAGGTTTTTCAGTAAAGCTTCAAATAGCCTGAATTTTATCTTAGACGACTATAAAGATATTTGTTTCCAACGATTTGGTTACAGCTTCTGTTATTCTAACGTCTACTTATTTATTGTCTCATAATTATTCCATCCTTCTTCATAAGGCATGGAAGCAAATGTGCCGGAAACCACAAAGTATTTCAAATTTCTAAAACTTCAATCAATGTATCTCTCCCTCTCCCCCCTCCCTTCCTCCCTCCCTCTCTCTCCCTCTCTCTCCCTCTCTCATCTTCTTTCTTATACTCTCTCTTTCCTTTTTCAATGTATTCTCCTTAATGACCAATTATTTTGAACAGTTATTATTAAGCCCAGGTGCATCTTGTTGGTCACCATTGGAGGGACTGTGTGTGTGTGTATGATGGCATCAACTTTAGCCCCATGAAAACAGGGCAAGTTCTATTAACACAAGTTGCTTTTAATGATATGGCAATTGAAACATTAATAGAACTATAAAGTATAAAACCCCTTGAATCTCTAACACGAAAGACCTGGCTTTATGGAAGCCCCCTTAGGAAAAAGGGCAACACGTGCCGGGCCATAGTGGGGTCATTGGACAATATCCCAAATGGAAAGAGAACCTGGAGGGTATGAAGGATCTATGATCGATGCATATGTATCTTATTTGGCTTTATGTTAGCATTTTATACATTTTTAAATACATTTTTGTAAGATATTGTGTGAAAGACGCTCGACGTCCATGAGATGCACGGTATCCAGAGGCAATAAGACCACAAAGTTCATGGGTTAAGATTACTTTTCTCTATTTGTATAATATTTATTGATCGTTTCCGAGAATTAAAAGTCCAAATGTCTCACACATAACAGAATATGGTCCAAAGACACAAAAATACAGAACCGCGCTGTATAGAAAGAAAAAGACATCTGGAAGAAAATATATATAATTACACTTAAATAACAAAAGGCCAAAGAGGTTAAAAGAAGAAGAAAAGTATTAAATTGAAGGTTTATACAAAATTGTCATGATCTGCTAGACAAGAGCAAAGAGAGGTCAGATTTCAAAGGAGGTATAAAAATGGCCGGCCAAGAGATTACAGGTTTCAGAGCCAATGAGGGTAAAAATAGAAAATGGAGGGTAAAAATTGCTGAAAATGGACAGGAAATATACTTTTGAAATTTAAAAACCGATGTACCTAAATTAAGCAATCTTCTGTTCTCAGGATCAGTACGATTATTCCTCCCCACTGAATTCTCTTCTTTAGTTAAAGTACAACTCTCTGTCGTCGTTGAAGCTGATTGGCTAAGGCAGACGTTGCAGGGGTCGGGCAAGGAAAAGGTATTTCAGGACAAAAAAATTGCTATTCTAGTTTTGCCATCAAGTTAATTTCTCCAGATATCTCCGAAATATTTACATTGGTCAAAAAAAAATCAAAAAGTACAAACTTTAGGTAGTTTTAACAAAATAAGTTTTAATTATTCTTAAAGCTGGGCAAATTCAAATTTATTGTATAAAATTGCATAATAATACATAATATATTATTTTCTTGTGAAAGTCTTAGGATGTGAAAAACAAAACTTTTTTTTTAAATTAGCTTTTTATGAATCTATTATAGGAACATTTCATTTGTCAAAAATGTTTGCCGTAAAAAAAAGCAAGAATATGAAAAAAGACGCGTTTTATATCTAGAATTAAATCAAGCAAATTAGTTGACAACATAATTTATGATGGGCCAAGTAAGTTGATTATGAAATGTCACCGTGACTTTCAGAAAAGAAAACCGCCTGGTAAGCAGAATGTATTTCGTTTCAATATCCAATACATTCTGAATCATTCAATTTTGTTCAGTGATATGAAAGTAAAATGACTCTTTTACAATAAAAAAAAAAATGTGATGTAATATGGAATAATGTGCGTTTCCGGACATAGTGCCAAAATTATAGAATGAGGCAAAAAAAAAAAAAGAAAATGTGGATTTTCATGTTGTTGTTGTCATCTACCCGCTGACCTGACCCCGAGGTAGACCTCCCGCTGGTGGCATAGGGTCAGCTTCTCATCCTTGGTGTTGGGGAGGCCACCTTCCTGTGTCCCACGCCGCCCAATGGATCCTCCCGCACCTGCATGCTCCTGGTCCGGCTTCCACGCACTACAGTGTACGACAGTTGTTACATTTTATTTTTTATATTTTACAAATATTCAGACCATAATATATAATTATTAACACAATCCTTATTTGTAAACAGATTATAAGACGGCCAATGGATAGCACAGGCAATGGGTAGAATACCAGGGTTCCCAACAACCGAAATTGTATATCCTTTCTTCAAACATAATATACTACTGTCACAATTCCTAAATATTAGATTTGTTGATTCAATAAACTACTCTGACGGGAGATCGGCCCCATTCGGCCCCCGTCTAGCCTGCCCGTTTCTCCTGCTGTAAAGACTCAAACCTTAATCAGTCATTGGTCTCGTCTTAGATTCAGGAGCCGTATGTCTCTCCCATCTGTGTTTAATCCACCCTATAACCCTCTACCACTTTTGCTGGGAGGCTGTTCCACTGACCTACGATCAGTAAAGTGAAATTTCCTTACAATACATCCAAGCTTCTGAAGTTACCATGAAGTTCTTGTTCCTCAACAACTTGGCCTACACAGAATATCCATGTGTTGAGTTCCATGGTTGAGTTTTCCCTTGAAATTATTGGGGCCCGGAGATGGCTCTGATACACCTGCTAGCAGGTTTATTTATCTATCTGGTGGCAACCTTGGAGGGTTTATGATTCCCCCTTTTAGTTTTGTTCATGACTTTTATAAACCAGGTGCTCGTGAATTCTTCATTTTGTATTCTAAAGGGAATCATTTGAACAAGTACATTCCATTTGTCTACTGAATGTCATGTCTTTCACTTTGCAATCCGAAAAAAGTAAAAATAAATATTAGGTTATTTTATCTTCTTTCTTTTAGTTTTGTCAAAAAAAATTACTGTTAACCACCTTGGTTTATGGTTGACAATTATTTGGGAACGACCTCCATTACCCCCCTTGGAAATTGAGTATCTGAGTACACTTTATAGTCATTAAGGGATTCAATAAAACGGCTAATGTTACCAGAAGCAGCTGTTTCTCGGTTCTTCTAAAATCTCTAAACTATTGTAAAGTGCATCCCTTGGGACGTGTCACTGCCATGAAAAAAATACGAGGTGAAGAGAATAGATGTTATGTTAAAAAAAACAATTAAAAAAACAAATGTTTTCGAAATATAATTTTGTACAAAGTTGCATAATAATGGCAAACTAATTTACAGAATACAAAACTGTTTCCTAAGAAAAAAGGGTATTTAAGAAGTTGATTATCTCAATGATTTTTATGTTTTCAGAATATTGCCCTTAATATAATCCATAACTTTGTATCTCTTCTTGGTTGATTGGTTTACCAATGGCGCTGATCGGGCATACTGGACCCATCGTTGAGCTCATGAGAGGGGGCATTCATTGATACCTCCATACCTAAAGATATCAGGAGACAGAGCAGGATACGGTCAACTTGGTAGATGTCTCCGATCCAATGAAGTGGTGGGTGGTATTGGTAATAAAACACCCTTCTGGTGTCTAGAATGGGTAAAATGGTGGAAATGCCACTTTTTTGCCCCAGAAAGTAAAATGCGTTTCCGCGGCCACTTAACTCACATGGATCTAGATATTTATCGTGTGACATGTCTTTTAGGACAAGACGCACGAGACATTCTATGAATTAGCCATTGCGACATCATTGAGCGGACGTTCATAATCCCTACGAAGGCTTCGGCCAGTCCTATCTATCTCTTTCCAACGAGACCGAGCTGCTCGTTTCTGGGAATGTCAATGACATAAATGTAAATTAGTACAATGCATCCAATTACCGTGCATTGCAGCCGCGTATTCCCCTAACGGCTTTGATTAACACGAATAAACATTTCGCTATTATAAACCGAAATGTAGCCAATGAGAGCAAAGTAATTTGAAGCATTAATGAAAAGTAACACAACACACAATGACTCCCAAATGCTTCATTTATTACAAAATGTAATTACCATTTTTGGCCACGACATCGACTGCCGATCCCTTGATCATAATCAATGCTTCATGCTATAGTTCCTAAAAGTAAAAGGCAAAGCAGAAAGATATCGAGCCCAGATACTCGATGTAGACCTCAAAGGGATTACGTTAAAAAAAACCAGTTTCAGTTTTCATATAATATGTTTTCAGCTGCATATCAGCCATTTGCATGAGTTCTTGCTCTGTTATTTGAGCCCTAATCTACTAGACAAACACCCCAACTCCTTATCATACTGCCAGTGGGAAATAATAGAATGGCTCAGTCTTAATCACAGAGTCGGACTCTCTGACTAATGAAAGTCTATGGTGGAACTGACTTCATTAGCATTGCCATAAAGCATCAGCTCAGTGTGAAGTTTGAGCTGGGAAAGTCACTTGAAATATCACGTGACTGACAACAATGGCCGCCTCCAGGTCTACAGATAAAGGGGGTCTATTGGGGAAAAAAATAGATAAAATAAGAATTTTCCCCTGTAAAGTTAACCTGTCGCATCCTCATGAATAATTGCAGTCTCCTTTGTGTTTAAGGTGCTGTTCCACTTAAAAGGGAAATTTATTTCACTACCTTTTATATTAACCAAATAAACCTTTTTTTTTTTTTTTTTTTACTAAAAAGCTAATAAGCCACACAGAAACTTTTAAGAAGCCTGTTTGGGAAGATTGATCAACATTTTTAAGGCAAGAGGCTACAAAATCTTATTATTTAGAGCCCCACCGACCAAATACTTTTCATAATTGCCATTACCACCCCTTGGACTCTTCATAATAAGAGGGTTTTACTTTTGATATGAGAACCAAGTTAGAAACTCTAGCTTTATAAAGTGTTATAGCATAAACAATTTATACACCTCTCAAACACGAGTTTACCTGAGAGATTCGAGGTTTCTCTGACAAAACAAAAACGCCTCAGGTTTATTCTCTCCGAAGGGTTGAGCAGCTCATCGGAATTTTAAGAGAGTCTTTAATTTATTTTCCTCAGCTCTATATGGCAGGGATTTTTTTTTTAAAGGAAGTTTGAAGACTAATTGGGTGTTTTTGTTATAATTCAACATCATTACTGATTGTTAATTTCATGACATAGATCGAAATATCATTTAAAAGTAAGACGTTAATTAGTGAGGATGGGTTAATTAGGGATATTGGCAGGCCAGGGGTGACCATGTGGAACGCTGGACAGACGCGCGGTGGGTCTGGTCGGGCCTCACAATCCTGCTACTCTAATGGCAGCCGCACATAGTCACTTGACGACCATTGGCCTTAAAGTGAGAGGGTCGCTTAGTTACCCAGTCCAGGCCCTGTTTACTCCACTGCGCTATTTAGGAAAATCTAGGGGAATTTGGAGTCAAAATCCTTAATATATGAATAGGATCTAACGCCATATAGAGAACCAAGTGTTTTTTTGTACAGTTCATTGCAAAAGGTTATGTTAGAAAGATATCATTATTGCTTTATTTCCTTCTGCTGCCTTTTTTTGTATCTCTGTTATTCCGTTGAATCCCAGAATAAGTGTATAGATAGAAGAGGTCAGTCATTTTCATTAAAGCAAGCTCTTTTTTGGGGAGTAATAATGTTTAATGGACCGTTGCATTCTTTGGGGCCGTTACGTAGACGTGAGCTTCTAGGATCGGGAAAAAATCTCTATTTCAGCTCCGAACTCTGTGTTTGTCTCGAAATACAGAATTTGATTTATATCCGTCTTTGTTAAGAGGGATATTATTTTTTTATTTGGCTACTAAAGAGGTTTTTTTGCGCGGGCACTTATTGGGGGGGTTTAGAAATGGTGCAGTCTCCATGGCAACCAACAAATATTCTGCTGACAGATAACACTTTCTGTACTATTTATCCAGGAGCAGATTAAACAAGAATCCTACTGTCGCCCAGAGAAGCTGCATTCGCGTTTTGTAACCACGTAGCGAATCTGGGAATCGATTCTTCAAAAACATTATGTCCTCCAGTGAATTGATATTAAATAGAGGGTTTGCTGAGTGAGCCACATAGTAAATGCCGCAAAATAAGTCATCACTTACACTATAGATACACTATCTGAAACCAGAAGAGCACAACAAGCCAATTCACAATCTGGCTGACTTAAACAAAGGGGGGGGGGAGGACTACGTCACTCAAAACCAATCATCTGGAAAATTGTACCTTGTACCGGCTCCGAATTCTAAGAGCACCTGGTTTAATAGTGATTTAGAGGAAGAACATACAAACAGAACCCCCCCCTTTGTAATCATAATGTTTTCATTGTATGTATTATGGCAATATCGGGTAAAAATCCTAGTTGACGCTGGCCATTGGCGTATTCAATGTTTTTGTAATGAAAAACCATCGTCTTGACAAGTAATCACTTCATATTATATCCCGAAGGAAGTGAAACAGGGGCGTCAATGGAATCAGGGTAACATATCAGATTTCTAAAGCGGGGCAAATAGATGAAGACCCAGGGCCAGACTTGGGATGACTAAGTAGCCATGGTGTGTGCGTAAGGCCAGTTGCTGGATGGATGTGCCTTGGTACTGTGATTTGGTACTTGAATAGCAGTATGCAACCCTACTGGCCACCATCCCACCAGCCATGTCCCGGGTGTGTCAGCTGGCCAGCCCGGGCCTAGCAGGACTATACAATTTCAGCGCATACAACCAATTTAGAATTAAAAACCAGATCTGGACAAAGAATCCTTCCCAGTGGGAATCCATAAATGCCATGTCAAGTGATGTAAATGCCACAAAGCATGTGACTTTACGGCATGCAAAACTCTAGAAGGAAACACAAAAGAATATGGGCTAAAGTTTTTACTCAAACCTCGTGACCGACATGTCACTACGTCAAATAAAATATATAAAAAATAATGTATCCTTTAATATTTTTTTTTTTCCGAATATCCCTATATTTTTTTAAAGAACTCTCTCTTGAGATATACTCATAGTAACATTTGTCGGTTGAATTGCGAAAGGATCCCCCATTCCCTGTCGACAACAGAAAGACTAAACAGAATTTTTGACTACCAAATTTATAAACCCCCCCACCACGAACATAAATGAAGTATTGAAATTGTGATGCATTCGTAGGCTTTTGCACACAGCTATGTCAGAATACCATCAGACATGGAAAATATCATTAATATTCTAGAATCAGAGCAGAGTTTCTCTTACACTGTTATCTATTATTCAGTGCAAAAGAAGCAAAGGAGAATGCAGCTGTAATTTAGTTCAAAATATGGGGGGGGGGAAGGTTTATTTCCAAGCATGGTCTCCGGTATCGGATGACTAACGGCCAGATATGGAATATATATATATTTTTAGGTAAAATAATCTGCTTCTTAAAGATATGACATCATTAAATGTTAATAGTCAAATGCGAATGTCAAGACTGGAGTCTTTACATCAGGGCAAAAATGGGCAGGCGAATGGTTCTTTTGCTTTATTTTGTTCTCAAATAATATCCTGTTTTATTTTAATTTATTCCGCCATTTTGAATGATGTAACCAATGTAATGTTGGTCTTCTTTATCAGTCATAATTCTATCTCAGACGCTCGGTTTTCTGTCGGTCGGCCCACAAATTGGGTAACTGACCGAGATGGTCATAAGAAGAAAGCTAGTAGAAAGGATGAGAAGAGGCCAATGCTTCATTAGGCCAATGTAGTCCATGAGCTGAAGAGGCTCTGGTCTTCGGAACCAAAAAAAAATAGACATTTTTATATCTTCACCTATATGTCTCTAATAAAGGAGAGCCGACCAACCAACAGTCAGCTCCTTGCCAAATTTCCATATTTATTTTTTTATAGAAAAGTATTCAAATTTGACAGGTTTTTTTTTGTAAAAGGAATAGAAAATATAGTAATTATAATACTTTTGCTCACCATACTAATTACCAATAATTATTTTTTAAAAACCTACAGTGGATTTGGAAAAAAATGGAAGCTTTGGTGGTTTTTTTTGCAGATTTTCCAAAAAATTGCATGAATAATTGTTATTCACCTTTTCCTAAAAAAAAAAAAAAACAAGTAACTACGCCAAGTGAAATATTTTCCTTTCCGGGAAAGAATAAAATCAGTTTTGTATTTTAGAAGCAGACATTGAGAAAGTAGAAAATGCTACAAGCCATAATACCTTAAAACAGCGCGGCGGATATTTCACTTTATTTCCCGGCGGCCAGTGGAAATCAGATGTTAGAAAGTTAGGACCCTCTTAAACAAAAGGTTTGGTGTTCTGAGCTGTCAAATACGACGAAGGAAAGCCTTTCTCTGCCTCCACCAAATAAATTATTACCTATGGGGACCGAGTAAAATAAATAGGGAAACTTCGGTCTACGCAGGAATAAATAAATCATAAAAATCCAATATTATTTCAAGGGCACAAGTTTATATTTTTTAGGCAGAGTAAAATATAAAAATATATGCCAATATTTTTTTATGGATTTAGAAAAAAAAAAAAAATATCCCAGTAAATCACATTAAAAAAGACAGCGTGTTCGTGAATTTAAAAAAAATAATATATATGTGTATACTGATATTTTTTATTTCAAAATATAGAATATATTTAGGAATTTATCACTCGAGCCTCCTCCTCTTTTCTTTTTTATTTGTGGAATGTGTTATTTGGTAGGTGCCCTCCAGAAAAAAAAAATTCACACGTTAGAAGCAAATTGGTCTATTTCAGCCCAATTGCTGCTTTTTTTTTTTTTTTTTTTTTCTTCAAAATGGAATGGGAATTGATCAGAGTATCTCCACGTGAAATTGCCGGCACTCACACAGCAGGGGGCTCAAGTGATATCGCATTTCGCATTCCCCTCCGTAAATTCAACACATTCAATATAGTTTTTATTTTTTTACATCTGAATTTTTATTTTCTTGGCCGCAAAGTACAATTTCATTTAGTTTTTTTTTATTAAAAGATTTTTTTTGTCTATAAAGGTCTTGAATCAGAAAATAATTCAATAATGTTGATTTTTTGTAATGGATACGCCAAAAACGTTGACATTTTTGGAGGACGTCTAGGTATATATTACAGGATAATATTGAACATCATCAACTACTAATGCGATAGACGATTCACTATTTCCATTTAACTTCTACAGTCCATCTCCAAATTGGACTTATTTTGAGAAAACGATCCAACAATTTCCTTAAATTTTTAATATTTTAAAAATAATTTTACGCCAATCTAGGGTTATTCCGTCAATTTTTGAAAAATTATTTTAGGTATATAAGCACTTGATAGCAATTGAAGCTATTTCTGAGTGAAAGCGTTATTTTAAGCGTTCGGTTTTCGGTGAGGATCATTCTAAAACATTTTCCCTTTTTCTTAGTTTGTGAAAAAACTCAGAAGATTAATTTCTGATAGACGGAGGATTAACATTTGTTCCTAAAATGATTTAAAATTTTTTTTTTTCCTCTACCCCTCGAAGCTAATAACAGCTCTGATTGCCTCAAAAAGACGTCGGTAATATACAAAACCCTCACTTTTAGAAATAATGGTTTCATTCTGCTTGCGTTTTAAAAGGCAGTTGAGTTGCTTTGGAAACCACAATACTTTATGGAAGGCACAATAGCTTTGTGCGTCGGTACATTTGCAACGTTTATTTAAAACCAAGGCCGGGATATAGAAAAAAAAAACCCATTTCATTATTGTCTACTTTACATAAAAAAATAATCATTTTTTTTTATTATTGTTTTACTATTTTGAAAGCGGTTCCTTGCACATTGCGCAGATCGAAAATTAAATTCCTTATGTTAGAAATATCGGGAGTTAAACGCGTAGCGTTCATTTTAAGTTGTTTAGATAAAAATTAAATACCGCCAAGGGGGTTTAAATAACATCAGAATGCGAGAAAAACATTAAATGCTAAAAAAAAAAATCTAACTCTCAAGAACTTCATCTTTTTATCTTCAAAGTTAAGTTAGGAACATGTCTAGCAGCAAGTTGCATTGTGAGATTTATATTATGTGCATTTTTTAAATACAAAATAAGAAACCAGGATAAATGTTCTGCTTAGTTTATTCCAAAGCCATGGTTATTTTCTGTTAATTAAATTTTATTTATAAAGATCCACTATATGACCAAAACTATGAGGATACTTCTCTTAATTATAGAGTTTAGGCGTTTCTGCCGCACCCACGGATAGCCATCTCCATAGACGAACATTGGCCGTAGAATGGGTCCTCCCGAAGAGCTCAGAGACTTTAAACATGGCGCTGTCATAGGAGGCCACCTCTACCACAAGTTAAGTTCGTGAAATTTCTGCCCTGCTAGATCTGCCCCTGGCTATGATTGTGAAGTGGAAGCATCTTGGAGTAACAGCTTAGCCACCAAGTGGTAGACCACTCACACTCACAGAGCGGGGCCGCCAAGCGCTGATGCAAGTAGCATGTAAAAATTGCATGTCCTCTGTAGCATCCTTCAATATAGAGATCCATACTGCCTCTGGAAGCACAAGCTCTACTCCTCGGGAGCTTCATGAAGTGGACTTCCATGGCCAAAGATCACAATGCCAAGCGTTGGATGGAGTGGTGTAAAGCCACTGCTACTGGACCCTGGAGCACTGGAAACCTGTTCTCTGGAGTGATAAATCACACTTCAATATCTGGTATGATGGATAATGGTTTGTAGGATGCTAGAAGGATGCTAATTACTTACTGTAATGTTAGGTGGGAGAGGAATAATGATCTAATGTTAGTGCTACAGCATACCTAGACTTTTTGGACCATGCTATGCTTCCAACTTTCTGGGGACAGTTTGGGGAAGGCTCTTTTCTATTCCAGTGTGACTGTGTCACACAAAGCAAGCTCCATAAAGACATGGTTGGATATGTCTGGTTTGGAAGAACTTGACCGGCCGCACAGAGCCCCAAACTCAACCCCATAGAACACCTTTGGGGATGAACTGGAACAGAGATTGCGAGCCGGACCTCCTCGTCCATCATCAGTGCCTGACCTCTTTTGGATGACCTTGCAAAATGTATTCCAATGTGCATTAAAACTAGAATGTTCCTTTAAGTCAGCACTAATAGAAAAAAATGCATTATTCATTTATTTATTTTTTTGGATGCCGAGGGATTCCTGCCTTCAGAACGATTTACCAAGCTCCTTCTGAGAGGTAAATTCATACACTAAATTCTGTTTACTTCAATTTCATTTCAAAATTATTTTTCGCTTGGTTATTTACCCAAAGTGATGGTGGCGGGTATCTGTCCAAAATTATTTGATTAGTTTAACTATATTAGCCTTTGTATTCTATCTCTTATATTATTTTGTAAGTAAACGAGTCCAAAACTAATTTTCCGCTTGAACACACTAAAACAATATTAACTTGTCACGGGTGTTTTAAAAACCTAATGAGAATAAGAAATTTAATATGTAGAAATATTGGGTTTTTTTCCCCCATCCATAATTACATTTGGAAATAATCATTTGCTTTGATTTATGATTTCATTCTTCTCCGCTTGTCTTGATATTTCAAATCCACATTTTCCGCACTAGCTTCCAGATCTTGTTATTTCATATTGTAATTTTATACATTTTTAGCATGTATATACGGTAATTGTAATGATATCTGTTTATGTAATACTGTTCTAAAAAAAAGAAAAGAAATTGAGAATATGAGAAAACGGACAACGCTTAATGTTTTATGCATTTGGGACCACTGGTCTTCAGAGTTTCAACTGCACTTAAACTAGATGTATGTATTAGCCTCTTCGGGTGGAGTTGGGCAAAATATTGAAAAATGTGGGGGTTATTTAGCTTTTTTGCTTGTTTCCATGATATCTCTCATGGAAGCAACACCTAACTTGTGGCATCATGCAAGCAAGTAGCTGGTGTACAGGTTACTCTACTCTTGATGTAGACGTTGGTGGAAATCAAGATTTTGGAACAAGGTTCCCCCCACCATTGGCATGATGGAGGTGCTGGGCTTCAGGGCTTCTCCAGTAGGATGGCCATGATATGTCTTCCAGCTCAGCAAACAAGGTCCATGATATGGATTACGGAAGAGCCTCTAGAATACTTACAAAAATGTATTCAAAGCACCACCATATTCTGCAAACCTCTACAAAAGATTGGGAAACACGTTTGGTCTCATCCATATCTTTGTAGCGGCTGATTTAGGCTACTTTAAGCATAGAAGCTGTTTATAAATCACCATAACCCTACTGTATGTCTAGCGTAAAGAGATCATGCCAACTAGTTGACAAGGAAGGACGTCGGCCATGTCCTTTTTGTGTCATCATCTCAAGACCTTAATTCAGTTGCACAAGGGGCTGAAGCCAACAATATTTGGTTCTACGCTGCTTGTAATTCCTTCTCAATGTATAGTTTTATGTTCTATGTACTTTACATTCAGGGAGTTTATACATTATTTGGATTATATTTTTCATACAGCCTTTCTTTTTTAGAATAATTTCTCCAGTACTCTGTATCAGTCAGCCGCCAAATATCAGGCAGGTGTGAATAATTTTCTTTCTCAAATTACACGTGTACTCCATCACCAGATTGTTAGCTTCAGCTAAAGCTTGTCATTATTTCACTCTCAAACCCAACGTTTCATGTTCCCGAGAAGAATGAGAATAATTGTCTTTGCGTTATCGGTTTGCATGAAAGTTTTAACAAAAGCCAGGTTGAAAGGTAGAGTCTCATTTTCACCTGATGTAAGGGCTCATTAGTCAACTGAATGATGACGCAGAGTCCGAGGCCAATCCGCAGAAATATTTTTACAGAACCTAAAGGGATTTTTAAACCTTGCTTATCTGAGCAAAACCTTCCTTGCTAGCAAAGCTTTACCGTAAGGAGTCTCCATCCATCTCGATTGAAAAACTATACCAATTAAGTTTATCTGGGAAACAAAAAAGGAGATGGATTCTTGCCCAGCATCAGCTCTATAAAAGCTTCATGATGACTTTGTATCTGTAGAAAGACTCGAAGGATACAGAGGACAATGAACTTGAAGCTTTTTGCACGGGGAACATCACACTATTTCAAAGATATTGTCAACAAATACCCACTGCTTTAGACCCAAACTAGAAAGTATGGTGGACCTATGCTGCAGAGGGATATCAGAAGCTGTCCACCTCTTTCGCAGGTGATGACCTCCGTGGGGCAAGAGTGATGCAAGGTGAAGAGCGCACGTGAACCACCTAGTGACCTTGCACTCCCTTCTACTTTCAGAAGAGGACACCCCCTCACCCTGGGAGGACCAGTTGTTTAACCACACTGACCTTATATGTCCTCTAAAGCATATATTTTGCATTAGTTGTGGTTGGATGTGACGTTGTGGTTGGATGTGACGTTTGCCTTAGGGAGCTCCCAGGAACGCCGACTACTTGTTCCGCACATAAAGTTGTCGGGACGTAGTCATCTCTTGAAATGGCTCATAAACTATACAGCGATAGTTTAAGTTGTCTGTCCCTGGAAGTTTACAGTAACTCAATCCAAAAAGTGCTGTTCTAGTTCCCCCGAACCACTACTGCTGACAATACTCTCTTAAGATACAAGGCCTGGGTATAATAGAGAAAACTGCCGTCTCAGAGGAAGCCTTATGATCGAGTGAATTCTAAATAAAGCATATTACAATATTCTACACAGAGACGTACAATTTGTTCTGTTCTTGGACAGGCATTTTATCCGAAACTGACAAGATTTGCTGCTCCCTGCTGTGTTTCTTTCTTAACGTGCAGAAGGACATTTGAAACAATGTGGAAGGCTCACAAAAGATACAAAAAAAATAAAAAAAAATTGGAAGAATACCGAAGTGCCCTGTTATGTCCCTTTTAATTTCCCTTTTTTTTAAGGTATTTTTCGTTTTAGGTGACTGACAACTTTTGGTTCTTAAGCTTTTTTTTTAAAAAAAAATATTTCACAAAGTAAAGTATTCAAAATAATTTTATAATATATATATATATTTTTTTTCCTTTTGAATTCAGATGGAAGTAAGCAAATGTAAATATTCACAGTTATAAAAAAAAATAGCTTTTTAGGAAAATATATAAGAAAAAAGTGACGAAAATGGAATAACTAAACTAACAGATTATCATGTTTGAATATTAAATTTTAAATGTAGCTTTCTTACATTTCTATATAGGCAAATTAAGATAATTCACCTAGGTTAACTATGGTGAATTAAGATAAAAAAATTATATTTTTATATATATAATTAGACTTCTTTTATTTATAAATCTATATTGTTCTGGGTTTATATTGACTTTTCCGTATAGAACGTGTTCCTATCCTCTGTTCCGCACATTTGTCGGACAGGTAATATTTCACACGAGCGGTGGGAGCCGAAGCTATTTGTTTTTTATTTTTATTTATTTATTTTTTTTACCTTTTTCTTAGCCTAAAGTCATCAATCTTCATCAACACCATGCTGATTAGTAAATTTGGGATGTGCCTACGTGTGGTGTCCTTTTGATCTGCTTACGGTAGCCTTTCTCGACCTTCGTCGGGATGTGATTATAAGCCAGGCGCAAGGCTCGCCAGGAACACTTGTGTTCAACCTGAATTCTGGAGCCTTTTTTTTCTCCTACCGGAGATTTTATATTCTAAAAAGCATGTTTGGGCACCAATTCATTGTATTGGTTAAACAGTAACAGTGTAGAGGATAGTACTGATAATATTTACATTGCAAATCAGCTGTCAACCACTCAGATTATACACGGAATTGGTATTCGGTACTCCTTAAACAGCTGTTTGCGTGTTGTACACAAAAAAAAGGGCATGCTGGGTACTCCGGAGGGGTTTGTAATATGGTCTGCCCAATGTAACAGCAGAGCTTTGAAATCGTATTAGCATATGTCTGAGTAACAGGCATTTTTATTTAATTATATTTTTTATGAACATATGCCACCTTTTTACAACTAGTTCCACTGAAAAAATCTTTAGTCTAAAATAACTGATACAAATATTAAACATATTTATTTACTTACAGAATTTGTTGTCAGACAAATAAATCTATATATATGTTTAAAAAAAAATAAAATAAACATTATAGACATAATGCTAGGAAGTGGGAGGTGGATAATTCACAAAAATCTTGGATTGTTTCCATCGTTCATCTCCCATCCATTTCCTTCTGTTGATGTCGTGGTGGTGCCATCAGTGACGTATTCTCAATGTGCCGGTTAAAAGAGAGATCACTAATGTCCCAGCAACACTAAGGATGGCTGTGCTGTGCTTCCTTTAAAAGCGGGTCACCAGGGTATGACATCATATCCCGACGCCCTAAAGTAAGGACAGTGGGGTGGAGAGGGCGGTAGGCTGCAGTGCCCTGGCTTGGGCCTAAGGCAGCATCCACATTAAATACATCAGTGGATACCAAGGGTGGTAGGGTCTTTTTTCCCCTAGCTTCTCACTCGTGGAGAATTCAGAAATGTCATCACCTAGTGTCTTAACACCAACCATGGGCCTCTAAATGCGTATGTATCCGAAGTGAAAGAGATCATAATGGGTGCAGGGCTATGAAGCTCCTTGGGGGTCCTGGAATCCAGAATGTACCCCCTGTGACCCCCAACATCCAATGTTGACAAATCAAGTCATAATCAAGTATATGATTGGAAGTTTGACTTCTGAGTTTCAGGTGAGGGCATGTATGGAGGATGTGAATTTTCACATACTGTATGTGATTTCTATGTGATTCATTCGGTGCATTTATATGTTTGTGTAACCGTGAAGGCTTGATAGGCTTTATTTTCTAAAGGAGTAAGACACTGCGATTGTGTTGATTTAAAAAAAAAAACAACAAAAAAAACCCGAGGTTGTCATAGAAACTGGGCGCTGCAATGCAAAATAGGTTTCCGTAATTATAATGTGCTGTGTCATATCGCTAGGATAATGTGGACAAAATGCAAAATGTTGAATTCAATATAAAAAAAAACTTTACAATCTTTTTTTATGTTATTTTTGACAAATAAGCACATTATTTATGTTTTGCAGAACTCCTAATTTATTTCTTTAACCACTCGTTTTAATTAAAAATAAGTATATTGGAACACTGATTTTTTTTTTTCACTACGTCCTAATTTTCTCTAAATAGAGAGAGAAAATGTATTACCATCTGCTATTGCCTGCAATCTGATATGAAAGTATTATTGGAATATTGTCACAGCACGGTAGGCTTCCATATGGTAATTTTCCACCCAAATCTCACTAGTTTAGGATGTTGGAACGCCATATGGAACTAATGCTGTTTTCCTATTATTTCAATGAAATCTGTAATTGAAGGGCATGTCCTGTTATGTCAAGAGTACAGATTTCAGCTCTTGAAAGTAAGCCTAGCCGTTACGCGTCCACCGTGTTATACCTCTCTAAATTAGCTAATTAACCATTAACATATGCGAATTGCATATTTATAATTTTAAGTGTAGTTTATAAAATGACTACAACGAGAAAAACAGATGGTAACCTCTTCAGGCCCTGCTTACAAGGACAATATCGAAAAGGAAATGTAGATACTGTTTAGGGCAACAGTAGCCAGGCGTAACTTCGGAAGGGGCAAAAAACTGTGACAAATTGTTGTAATTCCCAATTTTCACAAAAAAACATTTAAATTGAAAATCAAATTCCAAAAACAATATACCAAGCTGAATGCTTACCTTACCTATACATTGACATAATGATCCCATGATTTGGTTGGAACCCAAATAAAAAAAAATGATTGTTGGAAAAGTTTGCCAAATTTGAAAAGGAAATTTAAATTTGTAAACCAATGGCTATTTTTTTCACTGGACAGATTGAAGAATAATACAGTATTAGGTCTATTTTGGTTGAGGTGTCTTAGAGGTGTCTAAGTATGTTTTCACTGGACTAACCCCAATTCACAAAGATTGTCCTGGATAAGCGATTGAATTTACTAGGCTCTACAAGAACCTTGGGTTTAGTTTATTGTCTAAAGGCTACGGAGATCCCACGAGCTAAGCTTGGTGGCCACTTGAAGAGTCCAAGGTCAAATTCAGCTAGCCACTTATTTATTGAAGTTGAGAGAACTCTTTAAGAGTTCTATGATATTTTTATATACAGTTCTATAAATTGTATTAAAAGAAATACAGGTACCATAAACTGTAATCCATTGAGGAACGCCAAGGTTTGGTGTCTATCATGTCAAGACGCCAAGCCCTCGTTTCTTTAAATTCTATTTTCCAGAACCTGAATTTTCTCTAGAGGGAATAACAATGCTGGGGTGTTAAAAATTCATACTTTATAATAACCATGTATTTTATTTTATTTTTTTTAATTCAGACTTCAAAATGACTTTTTTTGAGTTGTTTTGACAAATAAAACAAAAAGTAGGCTTTTTCTGGGACACGATAAAGACGCAACGTAAGTGTGGTTACATTCCCTTCCTTATTGGTTGCATTCATTTTTTATCATTTACACTGAAAACAGGCAGAGGGAATAGGAAAACACAAGACAGACTGGATTCATTGTGACAGGCGAGACAGGACATTCGTCATGCTTATCCAGCTGCAGTAATAAACAGAAGCCTATATTGTATCAAAACTTAATGGTGTTTAGATATTGTGATGTTAGTTTAAGAGACGATATTAGGGCCTGGTGGGTCCCGAAGATGTGACCTCATAATAACAACCCATATTTATTTGTGTTCATGACAAAAATGCTAATCACCACGTAAAGAAGTAGTATGCGCCATAGAGCCGTTATCGTCGGCCATATTTAATTTTTCTCCATCATATTCTAAGCAGTTATTGGTAGCATTCCTTGGGGAGGCCGAAGTCAGTCTCAGTGTCTCTAAAGTATACGTGGAAAATGATTCTGTGCAAAGATGAAGCTTATGATTAAATTTCCATCGGTGCAGAACGCGTAGGGGAATTCTATTTCATTTTCTACCCTTCCTTGTCTAAGCCTTTTTCTTTTTATGTTTGAAAGAAATCAAGATCCGATTTCAATTTGCGTGCTTTGAATAGTGGACTCTGCATAAGTACGTCTCCAGGTACTGAAAAATCTGCCTGTTTGCCAACTCCAGGTTGTTGGAATGAAGATGACTGTTGTAGCCTCGATTTCCGTTCCACTTATATAACCTACCCCCAACTTCACCCCCTAAATACCCACCAAACACCTACCCCTCCTCTGCACAACAGTCAAGGCCCACTATAGCCCATGCTGGCCCCCCATGGGCATCATTATTTTAGGTGATAATACTGTTTATTAAATATTCCTGTCTTCTTATATATATCGCATCTTCCTGAGTAACCAAGATCTCACATCCTACCAGGATAACCTAATTCTAATCTCAAACCCCTCACTAGTAGTGTCCTTCAGGATAAGATTAGGTATGTAGACTCCTTGGATAGCATTTGATGGGTCGAGGAGGTACTTCAAAACCAATTCAGTTTAAAAGTTGAGTTATTATAAGATAAAGGTTCATAAGATAAGGTACATCATGTTACATTGCTACTTAGTTTGGTAAATCAGGTTCTGGGGTCCTTGTTTGGAATGTGTAGTGTTCCTCAAAAGGTTGAGAAAAGCTAAGCTATAGAATTCCACCTTTGTCTTGACCGCAACTCCCCAATTTCTTATTGCCTCAAAGTTATCTACTCGAGGTGATATTTATAAAACCGTAAATGAGTCTAATGGTCCATCCTAATGAAATCCTCCATACCTTTATCTTCTGAGTGAATTGTCTACGTCAACATCCAATTTAGCATCCAATCATCGTTTGCAGTAGGATGCCAGGCTATGAAGAACAGCGACGCAGCTTAAAGTTAATGAAAACACCATATTGCTTTATGATCATATTGAAAAAAAAAAATCATTATAGACTCAGGTCGTCTCATGCAACTTGCAAACTACACCTTAGGGTTATTGGGATATTCAGACGTATTCTAAACGGATGAGTCACGCCGAAAATTGTGGAGAATTAAAGCCGAAACAGATGCTTCCTGATAGCTTTGCGAACACAAATTCTATAAGAAAAAGCAATGAATATGTTTTTGCTTCCTATCATATTTTAACAGACGGTCTACCTCATTTACATTCACTTTTCTTTCTGTCTTATGCTTGACCTTTCTTCTGAAGGTATTCTTCGAGGGGAATGTCAGTTTATCTACCTGCTGTGCTCCCATCTGTCTTCGCAGTACTTGAATGCACACAAAATTATTATTTTATTTTTTTTTTTTTGTTTTTTTTTACCTTTTCAAAATGTAAATGGCATAGCTGCTTACCGGACTTTATATATATATATATATATACACACAAAAATTAACTGGTATTATATTTTCATTTTGAGAATATAAATCAATGACGAGATGCATCTGTATACCCCTCCCCCGTAACAGATGTTTTACAAAAGCCGCTTTTCAAATTCTGCTTATTGTTGAATTTTTATTTTAATTTTTTTTCCCCTGAAGTTTTCTCATTGTCATCTCAAGTTTTGAGCTGTTCCCCTACTTTCTTGTTGGGAAATGTCAGACTATAATCTTTAAATCATGTATACACAGGGATACGAGAAAAAAATATACTTCTCCCGAGGAATTAGTCGCGCATCAAAGGATTCTAACTGCTGTTTTCTACAGAAAAAAAAAAAATCCTAAATGCGTGTTTATGTAACATGTTGACGATTGACCAATTTTTAAAAAGGCTTAATTCTAAAATAAGGAATTTCTGGTTCTGTTTTGGAAGTTTATACAATAAATGTTATATTTATCTTAAAAAGTCCAGTATAAATATTTAGATTTTTTTTTAGATTGACAATCTGTAAAAACGAAAATCGTGTTTTGTAAACATAAAGTATAAATGTTTAAATTTTTTTTTGGATATTAAGGGTCATTTAAAAAAAGAATAACATAATTGACATAAATTATTTTTGAGGGTTGTGTGGCTTTAAGACAGGGAGTGCATGACATCATACCCTTTAGCCTTGTGTCTTAAAGGCACACAACGCCTTTTACTGCAGTCTATGGAGGCTGTGCTGACCCAGTTAATGGGCTGATTGGGGACAGATGTGGGGGGGGCAACCCCTTTGGTGCATAACAGGGAGATAGTCCCATTATTAGACTCTTTGTAGCACCCCTGCTCAATAGATCAGTGTAAAGGGAAATCATTGAAATTCCCATCTGTACCATTAGGCACATCCTCCATAGTTTACTTCCTCCTGAGGTGTACCTAGATATGACATCATAACCCGGCGCTCAGAGGAAGAACTGAGGGTTTGCTGGTTATAGACCACTGACTATACTGCACATCCAATTGTTCTACTTAACTTCAGCAGTAGCCTTTAAATGGGGCAAGTAAAATGTGTTTTTTTTGGAATAGGCTTGGCCTCAAACCAATACACTGGTTTTATAAAATATGAAGGTTGCCTTGTTCTGCCCACCAGAGAAACAGGCAAATAGTCTAAAAATAACCTTCTGGAAACCCCCCCCCCCAAAAAGTGCAAATAATTTATTGATGGGAACCATTTGAACCCATTCTAGCCTACAGTGCCTCAATGGATGAACGACTCTTCTGTGTCATCTTTGAGACTCGCACTTAGGTGATAGCCGTTAATGGCTCTTCAAGAACTGGAGAAAGAAGCAATTCAAGAAGCTTTTTTTTTCTAAAATGTTGAGAGTATTTGCTAATGGACACAATAAAAATCTATGAAGCAGCACAAGTTCATCCACAACTTCATCCACCGCCACATCTCGCAAATGTCCCGCTTTAGCCAAAATTAAGAACCAATGTGTTTTGCCCAATTATTTTAGTATAGAAGATAAGACAAGGATAAGACCAAATAAACTCAGTATTAGCGTTTAAACATAGAAATTAATATTTTTTATAGTTAGACTCCAACCTTAACCACCTGTTCTCAGGACCTGCATGAATATTCTTCCCTATTCGGTTATCTCTTCCCTGTTATTAGGTTACTGATTGTTCTTGGTTGGTTCCTGCAGCCTTTGTAATGGCGGTGGCCAGAAGAAGTGGAAGAATGTCAACGCAGGACATTTATTATATAAAAGAATAACATTTACATTGAAAAACACAAGCTATAGGCATTGACATTTCCCCTTTAAGATTAGAATTCCTCGGCAGAATGGTCCCCGTCCACCCTCCGTATTTATTTATTTATATCTCTCAATGAGTACGACTCCCGTCGTGAAACGCTTTAGAAGCCATTGACGTTGTACAAATAAAATTTGATTATAATGATATTTTAAAAGCGCTTATTACCCGGGAGACATCACACGAAAATGACATGTTTGCTGCTTTTAAACCATCGTATCGGTAACAGTATTAATATTATGGCAGCGTTAAAGACAGTGACAGATTATAGCACCCATGGTTTGGAAATGAATACGAACCATAAAAGACGGAATAAATGTATTCCTGTAACAAAATAATCTTAAAACCCGAGCTGAATATATTTTAGGCATTTTAATTTCGTGGACCAATTTCTTCCCGATAAAAAAAAAACAAAAAAACCCCACAAACTTGGTTATTAGAAAAACACAAGGAACGGTAATTTATTCCATAAATTGTTCATTTCCCCCGCATTCTAAGTAAACTGTATATATTATCTCGAAAAAATACATATGGACTGTTTCAATAGACAATTTTAGGCTTAAATATATATTTTTGTGGATACACCAACCAAGTTTTTTTTAATAGTTAATTTGTTTTACAAAACTGTAGTTTTAAAAAAAAAATAAAAAATATATAATAAATATAAATTCAAATTATGGCCACATAATAACCCACTTGGATATAGTTTTTAATGCTACCGTTGTTGGCACATAATACAGTTACAATTACTTTATATATATGAGCAAAATTGCTTAAATAAGTCTAGAAACAGCAGCCATATTTTTTTGGGAGGTGTCATCAGCGTTGGCTTTTTACAGAGTCATGTCGAGAAATTTATGTACAGTACAAAAATATATATTTCTCAATATTTTGATCATTTTTGTTTTAATTCGAGGTGTTTTGTGCGTGTTCCTGATGTTTTCACTAATTAAGCCATTAAATAATACAGTCCTTTTTAGTTTTTGTCCTTAATACTCTGGACTAATGATAAACGAAAGTGGGGGGAGAGGAAAATAGAGATAAATGGAGGAAAGTGAGAATGATAGAGGTAGGGAGAAATGTAAAAGGTGGTCAATGAGACAAGAGAAATGTAAAAGGTAGTCAATGGGACAAGAAAGAAAAAGGAGATAGAGATAGATAGGAAAAAGAAATAGGGAAAAAGGAGGAGGGAAAATGTGGAAGGAGGAAGGGAAGATAAGTGATAGAGAGAAAGAAGAGGAAGCTCGCCTGTAGAAAAAGAAGAAAGATAGAAGAAGAAAAAAGAGAAGTGGGTGATAGGGTAAAGAGAGAGGTGGAACGAGAAGAGAAATGTGAGAGGAGAAAAAGTAGAGGAGAGAAAGGCAATGGAGAAAGATGGCGGATATTATTACACATTGCTTTTCTCGTGGTACAAACCCTCGTCTACATGAAGTAGTCCCTCTAAATCAGCGGTTCTCAACCTGTGGGTCGCGGCCCCTTTGGGGGTCGAACAACCCTTTCACAGGGGTCGTCTAAGACCATCGGAAAACACATATTTCACAATATATAATTACATAATTTTATGGGGAACTGTATTAAAAGGTTGCGGCATTAGGAAGGTTGAGGACCACTGCCCTAAATGGTTCATAATGTAGACTAACTGCATAGACAGAGAGGCAGCCGGGTACATCGGATACTCTATACTCCGTTCTCGATTGCACTCTAGATTCCGTTTCGATAGCTGAACATCACAAACACCGACAGAAACGCACCGGCCTTCCAGGCGTCACATATCTATGGGAGGCCCCAACTCAAAGAGCTCGCACCTGCCATTTTTCCCTTTCAAGATGATAACATTGCTGGGGGTAGAATAATCCTCCTCAAAAACAACAAACTTGGACGGGTGGGAAATGACTCAAAGGACACGATGCAAATCTTTTCCAAACCCTGTAATTCCGTTTTATAGAACCAACATCTTCTTGCATTTGGCTTCTGTACACGCGTCTTATTTTATTGTCGAGCTTCACGCCGTCAGAGAGACTTTTTAGTTGCACATTAATATTCATATATTTCTCTCCGGTTTCTTTTTATCAGGAACATTTTTCAGATATGTGTTTTTTTTATGTTCTTTCTCAAGCAAAAAAGGAAAAAAAAAACCAACTTAATGAAGACCGGAATATATATATTTAATTTTTTTTATCCCCTATGCGTTTTATGTCTGTGGTAAAGTCGTAGCCCTAGGTGAAATGGTTAAAGGGAATGAAGATCTACCTTGTTTGAACTTTTTTTATAATTAGACCCACGGCATAAAGCCAGCATATATAATGAAGTACATTGGTATTCTCCTAGACTTGGTAGAGATTTATTTGTTTATATTAAAGCTTAGTACCAGAAAAGTATTGAAAAAAATGGCAAATAAGTAAATTTTAGGCTCGAAAAAGCAAATTAAGGACAGGGCTTGCGATAAATGCGTAATCCCTCTTAATGAGCAGTAATTACGAAATCCTATAGACAATTCATCTAATTCGAGGAAAAACAGCTCAATAGATGGATACTTGCGGTTTAGCAAAAGGGATGACTTTAAATGAATTCATAAAGGCGACATTTGTATACAGTTCAAGAATTCATGTCCCGCGTTGATGTATCTTCCCGAAATGTTCGACTTGGCAGTTCCATCATTCATTTAAAAACAAACTCGTGAATACATTATACGATTGAAGTTTTTCAGTGCTTCACCAGGCAGCGAGGTTTGGAAAGTAGTGTGAGGGTGACACCTGCCTCGAGGGGGATCTTATTCTAGACCCGTACTAGACTCTGAGATTAAAGTGCTAAAGTGCCGTATTTATGGGACAAAAAGCATAAGCGACACCCATAGCAAGCTGGCGAGGACAGGGGCGTTACTAGAAACCACAGGGCCCTGGTGCGAAAAATTGCCCCGGCCCCCCAACTTCAACAGTTGCCCCCACACAACTGCTCTGTGCCTTCTTTGCCCCTTCCTCCTTCCAACATGCCAACATACAACATATGTAATCACACTTACTCATACTAAAACACACTCCATCTCACCCCACCTACACAATTACGCATCCATGCTCGCACACACATACACATTTACACATCCATGCTCACACACACACATATATACACAATTACACATACATGCTCACACACATACACATTTACACATCCATGCTCACACACACACATTTACACATCCATGCTCATACACACACATACACATTTACACATTCATGCTCATACACACACATACACAATTACACATTCATGCTCATACACATACACAATTACACATTCATGTTCATACACACACATACACAATTACACATTCATGCTCATACACACACATACACAATTACACATTCATGCTCATACACATACCTGCCTTTGTAGATGAGTAGGCAATATATCTTTATTGTTCTTGTCCAAGAACTGCTGGATATCGACATTTATCTGCCCGTGAACAACTCTATAACATCAACCCTTTTTGACTTGATGAAGGATATGCATGATTGTTATATGTATTCTTCATTTATATTTATTCTATATTTCTGAGGGTTGATGGGGGTCGAGGTTTCTTCTGTAACATTAGCGATCACTCGTGACCTACAGGACTTTACGAATTGATTCATAGAGTTTTTCTTCTTTGCATATGCAGCATAGCTTAATTGAACTGAAGCGGAGTGGGACATAATAACATCAGAACTAACAATAAACTTAATTGTTAGCTCCATTCTGCCTTCCGTCGACCGTGATTCAGGACAAACTAAGAAGGCAGCTACGGAAATCTCATTTAGCCTTCAAAGTGCTCCATTTTCCGGATGGGTGACCTACTTTACATTTCGTGGAGCTCAAATAATGGATAGTTTATAATATACTATCTAGAATTGCTTATTGCGCCAGAAAACGTGATTTAATAATTTAAATGCTATATGATATCGAAAACGATATCTTTTGTCCGTTAGGAGATAATTAGAATAAATATGAAGTATGCCAAATTATGGCGTAATGGAGAGGGGAGAAGATGATGTTTGGTTTATTAGAGTTGAATAGAGTAAAGAAATACTATAGCTCTCCACGGCATATTAAACAGTACGTTGTTTAATAATCTGTCATATGAGTCACTTTTTATGTGGAGTAGAAGCAATTATCCAAATTAAACTCCAACAACTCACTTATAAATGTGACACAAGGACTAGCATTTTTCTTTATAAAAGATGACAATGCGTTACTAGAGAAACAAATCTAATTATATTGTTATTTTTTTGTGTTTGAATTTGGTGGAATTTGAAAAAAAAAGAGTGATTTTTAGAACTAAAATGTTATGTGTATATATATTAGGTTTAATTGGAATTATCCAATATTTCAGAAATGATAATTCCTACACAATGATAGCACCTAAATATAACTAACGAAACATTTTATTTGTTAGTTGTATATTGTTGACTTACATTTTATTTATTTTATTTTTCATGATTCTCCGGCATGTCTCACATGTTGGTCCAAAATCGGATTATCTGGAACAATTTAATTTGCCCCAATTTCAGGGTGAAGGGGCAGATCCTCAGCCTCACACAGTCTGTATCTGACGCCTTTCCATTCTCCCAGCTGTGATCATATATAAGACTCCCAATTGGTGTTTTTTTTTGCTTCTAGTATGTAATGGTGGATATCCCTGCTTGATTGCAGGTGAGTCAATTTAGTGTAAATTGAAATAATGACAAGTCAGGGTATCCTCGAAGAGCAATATTAGAGCCATTTGGGTAACCCATTGGGAAGTCACTACATAGACTCTTCACAGTGGGCTTTAAAAAGGGTTAATATTTCAAGAGTCTCAGGGTCATTTAGAAAGATCACATGTATGTGTATAAGTGATACATTGTACTCCATAACCCCTTAGAAGAATAGTGATTATTAGATCATGGCTACACGCCAATTCACGCCGACACTCAGTATTCCTGTAGGGCCGGTATTCCAAGACTAATACTGAGCGTTTCTGAAACATTTAATTAAAATGGGGTCAAGTTGAAGAGTTATTGCTCTTTAACTATAATGGCAAAAAATGTTTCTAGTATCCCATTTGGATAATAATACTGCTAAAGATAATCATATGCTTTAGTGAATGGCTATACCATTCAGAACTCATTGACTTTCCTCAAAAATGGGACAGAAGAGGTCACGGCAACGCAGAACACGCAGAGGGGCTCTGGAGGACATTTGACCAGCTCTTGTCAAAATACGTCTGTAGAGCTGCCATGTTTTTTTATCCAGTTAATGAATCATTTAATAGAACCTACGAAACGTGTAAATTGGCTTTTTAATAAAAAAATGTTTATTATAAAGTAACTTTAATTAGCCTATTAATAAAATAGTTGTCGGCCTATTTCTATCAGTTGTTAACGCAAGGTTCCTCATTTTTAAAAATGTTTGTTAGTTTTAGAAACTTTTTACGAGTTTTTGTAAAATTCTGGATTTTTTCTCAATATGACATTAAAATAACTTGTTTTATATATTGTAGGGAACAGCTCACGCATAGGGCGGCAATGACTGTATTCACACAGGTTTCAAACGTAAAGCGTGTTTATTTAGATGCTGTAGGCACAGAGCACCTTGTAAACAAAACAAACTCTAAGCCTGTCCGGCTCCAACTAAACATCCAGATACCTCTCTACAAGCCTAAGGTCTGGCACAAAGCAAAGTAAGAGGTTTTCCATAGATAAAGCTTCATACCTGGTGGACTGCAACGCTGGCTGTAGCTGCTCCTTCACTAAGTTTCTCCTCTCCCCTTCAAACCTAACAGCCCTCTCTTTTAAGGCTTCCTCCCCAGTAATGAGCTGAGGAAGCCTCACCTGAGGGCTCCTGGCTTTGCTACCGTGCCTGGCTGAGGAAACCAGGTGAGATATATATCCCATCAACCACTCTCCCATACACTTTACCACAATATATATATATATATATATATATATATATTTATTTTGTAAAAAAATGTGAAGTGTCCAATATTTTATATGGTATCATGCACATTTTTTTTCTTTTAATATATATATATTTATTTATTTTTATTATTTATTTATTTTTGTTATTTAGAATATTTTCTTTTTATTTTATTTTAAGAAAATATTTAAGTTGTAATTGTTATCTCTCATATAAACTACAATTCAAATGACTTTCCTCCAAAAAATTTCCACACTTTTTGGGTGGTATTTGGTTGTTTACAGCTATTGCTTCTACAGTATATAAGCACATTGATTGGTTGGCTATCATAAGAGTTGAATGGGGCATCCTGGGCATCTGGAGGACTCAAAGGGGATTACATTTAGCTTTGTTTCACCCATGTTTAATTCCACCATTTTCCTCCTTCAAGGCATGCTCAATAACTGTTGACCAAGTGATGATTCTTATGAAGTTTGTTTCCCTATGTTTCATTCCACCATTGCCCTCCTTCAAGTCATGCTTATTCCATGTTGACCATACCCTTTATAGCCCACCTTCATATAGGGAGAGCTCCAAGTGATGATTCTTAAGAAGTTTCATCTAGATATTCATACCAGTTACATTTTAATTGCCCTGCCAGTTTACATTACACTTCTTTAATAATTTAATGTTTCCAATCGATCATCTGCCTTATTAGAGTGTCACCAACAGACTATCAAGCTCAGCTCATTCTTTTCTTCACATAATGCAATATCTTTGTGAAAGACGCCTCATAAACTGGGGACATCATCAATGTCTAAATATGCTATTTAAATAGAGGTCTCTGTTTGTAAAGGTGTTTAACTTTCTTCTTTGGTTTTAAATGTTTAGACGCCATCTAGCACAGCCTAAGGATACGTTTTCAAGAGATTTTTAGTAATCCAAATCAAGGTGCTGTAATTATTTGAATTAAGCAGAAAAAAGGTGAGGAACAGCAAATCCAATTTTGGTTTATGGCTATTGCTATGGTAACATCAGAAAGTCACCAGCCATAGGCAACCTCGCTAAGATTTGCAAGCACAGCCACTGGAAGCCACTAAAGCTACGGTGATTAATTAATAACCAATTATTGCTGACATTGTTTTGTGTTTGGTGGCTCTTCCAAGATCTTAGAGTTTGGATAAGTCAAAGTGTCCATCAAGTCAAGGTGACCTTTCTTCTTGATCTGGTCTTCTTCTTGTTCTATGCACATGTTGGCTCACCCAATGTTAACGCTGTCAACCTGAGAGCTTACACGTGTTCTAGAGAAAGAAGAGACCTCGTTGGAGGCAAAGCATTTACAGAATGGGATTTACGATGGAAGGCATCATACCACAATATTTTCATTATACAGGAGAAGACCTTAGATACATATTTATTGTAGGACAAGGAAACCTAGATGCAGGAGGCCAAATAATTCCAAAACTATTACTGCCGTCGCCTACAAGTCCGTTTCTCTTATATTTGGCTTGCCTGTTAATAAAAGTTCTACCACGAAAGAAATACAATAGTTAAACGATTCATCACTTCTAGGGAAAAATATAACTTCACAAGAATGCTGATTTCTCAGATATGTCCATATTTATGGTACGTGCTTATAACAATTTGTTCTTTATTAAGCATCCTCCCTTTGAGCAATCTGTATCCCCCCCACCCCCTTTTAGAATATCAATGTCCGTTTCCTTGGTAACCCGCGCTTGCTGCTAGAAAAGCACCGTAGACCTTTTGTCCGACAGTGTAAAATGTATACTTTACTGTGTTGCTTTCTCGACTCCTATACAAAAATACTCATGTTTAAAGATAGCCTTATAAAAAAAAAACCCCACAGCTATCTGTGTCTTTTTCTGAATATATAGCAACGGGGTCAGGAAATGTAACAAAAACTTGTAGAAATGTGTTGCTTTTGTTTTTTCTTTTATTCACTTGCTGATAACTAAACTCTTTAAGTTCTAGGACTTGACCAATGAAACATTTAAAAGTTTATATGATGAGTAACTAAAGCCAAATGAACGGAGTGTCTGTAACTTCTCTATAACGACTCCAGAGACAATAGAAAGCCAATTGTTTGGTGGCCATGGTTTCTTGATGTGACCGGTAAGGCGTATACCTAGCGAGGTCCTTGGACAGAGCTTCTGATGACATGGTTTTTAGATGCTTCTAATAGTGAGGTCATTAACCAACATCCCATTATGACATAATACTGGATTAACATCTACCACGTCTACTGTTCCAACTATCTGAGACCCTTTTCGGGGAAGAAACATGTTTTTCCATCTAAGTCTCTTCATATTTTAGATTATGACCTTTTGTCTTATTGTTTCTCTCCATATTTCCCTATTATTTTCCCCCTTGAAAAAAAATAAACAATATTTGTTTTGAGCATTATCCCCTAAATATGTATCTGCGTCCAATGTGCCAACCTCTCTGTTTAACAGAACGTGGATTTTCTTTCTTTCAATGTTTACCCGACATAAAACGTTGATTCCTCAGGACAAAATCATTGACGTTCTTCATAGTTTCTTTTTTTTATATGAGGCATATGCAAACATCAATAGCCAAAAAAGTAGCAGTTTAAAGCAAAGAAAATAATTGTTGATCCCCACTGAAAATATGCCCTTTAGGGTTTGGTGTGCTGTATAAGAACTTTGAAGTTTTCCTGGCGTTCTAATGTTCTGATCAGTTCCTCTTCTGGTAGACTAAATGTTTCGATTTACTTACACATCAAGGATTATTTTAGCTGATGGCATTTTCAATGTGTGAAATATTACCGTCGGCATGGCATGAGTGATTGAAAAGCTTTCTAGGGCAAATGGGTTTTCTTCTAGGACACATGGGTGAAGTTCTGGATCATATGTAAAGGACGGGGCTTGGAGGGGAAAAGAATTACAATAGCTCTGAATCAACTTATAATGATAATGTTGGTCAACATTGCCCAAATGTCTTCATCATCTAATTAGGCTGCATACCTTACACAGATTAACCATTACTAAAGGGCCCTTCTTCACCTTAAGAAGACATTATTCCAACCTATATAACATAGAAATTTAGCTTGACACGAGTCCATCGTGTTGACCCTTCCAGAAGATGGCATGTTCCTTCTTCATACTCCATTTGGGTTTAGACATGTTCTGCGAGTCCATTTTCTCTGACTTGTAGAAGAGTCACATAATCTTGGAACATGTATTGATTTCATAATTCCATTGGGTTGGATAATGTATCTATACATGTTATTGTGGCCCAATTTTATTCCTGATGCGTGAATTCATGTCCCGATTTGTAAGGCACCTCCATCTAAAGCAGGAAATAAATTGGATTCCTGTTACAAAGTTCTCTATCAATCTTCCATTGAATGTATAAATAATGAACCAAACTATTCAAAAATAAGTATCCTGTCTGTTCCATTCCTAGATTCCTTTGCAATTTGTCACATTTAAGACAATCTACATTGTTCTTAATTTATACATCCATATACAGTATTGTCCTTGTCTTCTCTGACCCTGAATAGTCTGCCGTATCCCTGTTATTTTTAATTGCTCGTCTTGTAATTATTATGTTAATCTGTGCAGACAGGCCTTGGCAGTCTAATGAATGTAAACATCATTTTTGAATATTAAAACACATTTATCGTGAAATGACAAGCCTCGTGAATAGATAAAGTTTTTTGGGTTTTTTTTGTTCTTTATTTAACTCCATAGAAAATATTTTTTGGTAGGTTTATGCAAACCGAATAAAAGTTTCTTTCTTTTTAATGATGTGTCACTGTTGCTGGGAATGTCAATGGAATTATTTTCTAAAACAATATAAGAAACTAAAAATGAAAAAAAAAATAACTAAAAAGGTTTGAAAATACATAAATAAATAAATAAAAAGGTAAAAAAATATATGAGATCATTTGGTAGGACACATCCTAGAAGTGAGAAGATGTCTAGATGGCATGTAGTATTGGATAGAAGTCACTAGGAGGGAGAAGTCCATTGAGTACTTGTTCAACCTGATACTCTGCCTGTAGAACATTAAGATGAACATCTCCTGATGACATTGGTCACTATTTTGACTAATGATATTTGGCAACTAGAATATATTTTAAGAACCCTCAAATATAAAGTCTCCTTTATCTACAGAACCTGTTTCTTCATAGATAGAATTTACTTGAATGTTTGTGGTTTCAGGTAAGCTAACCAGGTGGGAACTCAATCTTCAGGTCTTAAGCCTTTTGTGGTGAAACGTTGGTGTGTCTGCAAGTATCCACCATTATTTATGGTTTTAAAAGAAGATTAAGGAAATTGTCTGTTTCCTCCCCCTATATGATTCAAACATTTAAGAGTCTGAGCAGCAAGGACAATGCACTAAGGCTTTGTGTTATCATTTGGACCATACCATGTCACATTTCCATAAGCCATTGTGGGTAGAATTCAAGTTTTGTTTGGAATTATGCAGAAACAGATGTTGGAATATGTTGAAAAATACCTCGTTGATTTTCTTCCAACCCTCATAAAATTCTGCATGCGTATGTGGAAATTCTATGATTAAGGAAACTTTTCTTGAAACCCATGTATGGAATATTCCTGATTCTGGAGGATTCCAATCCAGCTCTAATCTACTATTCCAGTGATCTTCAAGGATCTCCAAACAGTGGAGGGTTTCTGGATACCCTCAAAGATCCAGTTTGTTTCTTAATTAGCATTAAAGAATTTTATGGAGCAAAGAAGAATGCCATTTATTTAAAAAAAACTACCTGTTTTTAATACAGACCCTTCTGAGGACTCTTGTGTTGATTGCGGCAGAACAAAATCAAAGGATGTCACAAACCTTGCCGGTTTCATCTCATATTAAACAAATCTATCTGCAGCGGACTGCCAATGCTAAAGAGACGGGATCAATGTGAAGCAAACGCAACAAACGAACCCATCGAGAAAACAGCAGGCATGAAATACACTGAGTAGAACAATCATGACGAACGGCAAATGTACATAAACACTTGAAAACTAAAAATAAAGCTGCTAGAATGTAAGCTTAAAATTATGACTTTTAAATTGAATTTATTTTATAAGAAATGTCTGTTCCCTGTCTAAGGACCCATTGTGTCTTTCTACCACATAACCTCTGGATGGTCCATCAAGACTCTTCCAAGTGTCTGGTCAAAGTGAAGAAAATGCACAGCTAATTCCTACTGTTACCTCCAACCTCAGCTTGCCTTTTGGTCTCTTATCCCCAGGTATGTAATGTTGTTTTTACTGACACCACTAATTTACAAGGAACAGAACCAAAGAGTATCTTGTTGGTTATTGCCCCCCAAATAAACCTCTGGTAAGTCATATTCTACAAAGGTGCCATTGAAAAGTCTTTGTACAGAATGCCTTCTTCTGACTACTCAACTCCAACCATCTGTCTATCCATCCAAAAATCTATCCATTCGTCCAGCCATAAACCAGTCCACCTACTTTTGGCCCCCCAACCATCTATGATATCATTGGCCAAATGATTGTGGCTTCACTGTCTGCATCACTTCCTCTTGCTGACCCCAGAAATATGACATCATACATGTACTATAGAGGTTTGAAACCTGAAACAGCATTGAGATGACTCACTACACCATGACCCGTTGAAAGGTTTTTTTGTTATGGTTGTTACAGGAAACAGGAAGTTGTTTTAATGGTGTCCTCAAAGTGCCCACAAACCTTAAATGGGTACATTCAAAGCTCTTTTATTGCTTTAAAACTGTGGGGGGGGGAGCACAATTTTATCAATTTACCCAAAATACTTTTATCTTTTCCTTTCTTTTTTTGTTGAACTATTACCACCATATCAAACATCCATTTTTTTTTATTACAATGCAAATACATCCGTTATCTGTTAATTGTTAATTGGAACTTTTTTGCTTCTCTGTATTTAAACCTTTTATTCTCCAACAACAGGGAAAAAAATGTTATCAGAATCTTGTGACTAAAGGTTCTCTTTTTCATTGCTGAACGGAATATTTTCACTATTTGTGCTAAACCCATTTTCTTGCTGAGACGAGATGTTATCTTTTTTTTCAATCCCTCCATCATAAGAAAGTATTGTTTTACATAAAACTGTAGCAATTCCCGGCAAGAGAGGAAAATCTGTTTGTTCTGCGCCATCATGCGTCCATCTGCACTCACACAAATTTACTTTTTCCATGTATTCAAGAAAAAAAAAATAATCGTTCTAGTTAAATATTTGCTCATGTTTTGGATTATGCCAACACACTTTAAATAGAGAAACCAGTCTGAAATATGACTTTGTACCCCAGTGTTAATAAACATGTGATACTTCTATGGTCTACTTTCTGAAGGCTTTCCATAGGAGTAGGAATGGAGCTGGGTTTGGAATAGGTTGGTTTAGACAGGGAAAGGGAAGGAAATGAGTAGACCTCAACAGAGAATGGGCAAAGCTTGTTTCCCCATAGTCTACAAGGCATGTACACAGCGTTCTTGGGCATATCCATAACGCAAAAGGCTGGCAACAACCTACAGCTCCAAACTTCAAGATCTAAGCTCAGCCATACCAAACCCAAGTGATTTGGGGTAGAAACTCAGTTTTCCAAGAGAACCAAAGGCCCATGGGCTGGCTCAGGTTGTCCTATCCTTCTATTCTGCTCTTATACCCTCCTGTTATAGGAGGTTAGGTTTTATCAATGTTTCACAGTATGCCACCATGATAAAATGTTAAGGGACCTATGAGATCCAAACCACCCATAGCCAAGGCCTATAGATACTGTGTGAACCACCATACATTGAATGCCACCAGCCGCTAGAACAAGTATCTCATTTTCCAAGAGTAACTACGTGAGGTCGCAGATCCAGATTCCCCATGTGGCATAAAGTAGAACAAGGTATGTGTATAAAATATAGATGTTTTATTATCATATCCATGGAGCTCAGGATGAAGGATTTTGTATTTAGCGGTTATCTGTATAATGTACCATACGCATTTCTTAATAATTCATATGTGCAAAACATGCAGCATACTAAGGTCTGTCATAAATGTCAATGAAACAGATTTTGGAAAATGAATCCAAGATTTACCCTACAAATAAATTCTAAATCCGAAGAATAAAAAATAAATTATTAAAAAAAGTAAATTAATTTATTCATGGCAACATTTTGATTTCTACCAACGGGATTCAGAGGATGTTACTCTATCTCCATAAAAATGGAGCCAACGACGGTGAAGTGGGTCCCTTAAAGCTAAAAGTAATTTACTTTTTTTCGACATGTTAAGACATTTTACTGAAACAAGCAAAAAAAAAAAAAGTGAATTGTCCTCAAACATATATTTAGAGAAACCAACAAACGAGGCTTTACATAAACAGGAGATTCTAAAGTCAAAAAATCCTGGTTGGCACCATATAGGAAAAGAATAATTTTTTAATAATTTTTATTGTTTTTGTTTTATTTTCCAAATCTATAGAATGTTTTGTTTCATTAAGAATGGGGGGGAAAAAGCTTTAAAGTGATATTATCGTCTACTTAACCGTCAACAACACATCTCTCTTACCCTATAGCACAGCGGTAATGAAATTTGCTATGCAAATAACTCTTACTCCCCTTATGTTATTGTTTTAATTAAACGTCTCAGGTGTACAGAATTTGGCCCTGATACATTGTTGCTAGCGTTCTGACTCCTAATGGATTTATAAACGATATTTTTCCTGTTGCGTTCCAATTCTTGCAAGAAAACCGCTAATTAAATTTTTACCCAAATTAATCAGAAATTATTGAATCTGCGGCCTGTTCCTTTTGTGCATGCTTCCATTTTTTTTTTATTTTTTTTTTTCAAAAAATATCTCATAATTAGAATAATTTAAAAAAAAATGCCTGTTTTCTGTAAAATTAATTATGACTAATATTTTCATGGAAAGTTTGCTAAATGTACCCGTTTGTGTCTGTTTTTTTTTTTTTTTGCTAAAGAAACCTGTTAACAAAAAAACTGCTTGGGGTTATTAGTTCCTACGTGAAATAACGCTACTATCTCACATCCTACGGACTTTATTATACAATCTGTGTCGCTTGGCAGGCAGGAGCTCAAGGGAAATTTCTTTGTACATAATGGATAGGTAGTGTGCTCATTAAGAAGTCATTACCCACAATCCTTTCCTGCAGGTTAAGCGCTACATGATGTGACAGCTGGGTAAAACAGACTTTGTTATTGCCAGCGCGTTGTATGTGTAAGTGTCTTATTAAAAATCCTCCACTTTTTCCTCTTCGTAAACAATGTAGCAAAGTTGCCTCACTCAGGTAAATCACTCGCCCCAAGAGAAAACAGTTTGCCAAGTCATCTGATAGCACATTTACATAGAGGAACCTGCCGTGCTATAATCACTTGTGAACTAAAATGTATATATAGAAAATAATTGACATAAAATCATCAGATTGGGAATGCGGGTCGCAGAAGGTCGAGACTAGCGAACTGTGTGCAGCCAATGGGGGATGGGATCTTTGACCTGCTTATCTCCCATTGGCAGCCCAACATTCTAAATTGATTGTTACTCATGCTAGATCTCTTCTCCAGCTCGAGAGGGGAAGCGTCCAAAGATAAGTACACAAACAATCTTTAACCCCTTAAGGACAATGGGCGGTCCCTAATCCCATTGAAATCAATGCATTTTGAGCCCATACACATACGGGCTTTGTCATTAAGGGGTTAAAAAGTTGGTAATTTGGTCACCTCCATAGGTTCAAATGGGTTTAGCCAATGGTGCATGCCCATTATTACCCAACATTAATTCAGTTCACATGTTTTATTAGTACTTATGTTGTTCATGTTGTTTCTGAGTTATGTTGATGGCTGTTATATTAATGAATACACCACTTACTGGTGCTGATCTCCTTAGGCCTGAGAATGAATGTTTTTAACGCTGCATCCAATTAGAAAAGTGTGAACATCACCTTCAACTTCCAAAAAAAGTTAGCCAATTTGCAAAACACAATTTAAACACAAAAAAAAAAAAGTTTAAAGAACCTCCGTCACCTAAATAAGGATTTTGGTGGATAAAAGGAACATAAAGCCAATTGGGCCGATCTACAAACCGCATGGGCCCGGATCCGAGGTCTCATTCCGTGCTGATGTCACACCCGTATCTGGAAGGAAAAGGGAGAGGGGCATTGCTGTCGGACCCATTTTACTACCCCTGGAACAGCTGCCCCTCTTACCCCATAGAGGTTTAGAGCCTATCACACAATCGTGGTAGCAGAGTCCCTTTAAATATATTATTTGCACGTCTAGTTCTCTTTTTCCAGTAAAACCTCCATGATTGTAGAACATACACCGGAATATTCTGCTACAAAGTTTTAAAAATAAAAATGTATCTGATTATGGGAATATAATCACCGAAATTGGGCTGATATAACTTTTGCCTTTTTTTATTTTTTTTTTTTTATTTTTTCCTTATTCTTTTTCGCGACAGGTATATCTTAATCAAATCAATAAAATACTATCTTGCTCCTTGTTTCTGTAGCCCTTGGTCTTTTTGATTATGCACCTCTTGTTCAGTGCGGAAAACGTTCAATCTTCATGTCTCCGAGCCAGCGTTGTACCATGTAGGTCTGCAGCAGATACATTTATTTATTCTAAGAGTCGGCTAAAAAAAAAAAAAAACAGGAAATTTATGGTACCTTGTTAAAGATTTTTGGGTCTTTTCTTTTTTTTTTATTATAAAACACCCCCTAGCCCTCTTTTAAAAATCGCCAGACGGTGTAGAGCATTTTAAAATTCGTAGCCTTAAACAAGTGATTGTTTGCAACGTTCCACGTGAAACCATTAAAAATGGATGACAGCCGTTCGCTGTACTCGCATAATGTAAATTTTCAGCCTTTTCCAATAAAATATGCAACAGATCTTGCGAAACCTTCAGCAACCAAGAACCGAGGCTAATATACTGAAGTGTTAAGATGGGAGATTACATTAGTATTTTCAAACCAAATCAATTCTTTCTCTATTCCGGCTCAAATTAATTACATCTGTTGTTCACGTTGATGGTTCCAATAACAATACAACACAGGAACTTGTAATTTCGAGTTTAAATCAATATATCGTAGTAAACAGCATTCGGCAGTAGTGTATTATGACCTACACCAACCAGGGCAACAGGTCCAGTGGGGGATGGCATAACAGGGAGCCAATTGCTCCATTGGGCAATCAGGCTCCCCGTAGCGCCACTACTCAATGGTCCAGCTAAAAGGGAGGTCATTGATCTCCCCAATCAGTCAGTCCTCCAAAGTTTCCTTCTGCCTGGCTCAATGCATCCTTAAAAAGTGGAGCACGGGGATATAATATCATATCCTGACACCAAGCAGTAAAAAGAAGCATTTTAGTGGAACGCAGAAGAAAATTGATACTATTTGAAACATTCAAGGTGATTCCCAAATCGTGTTTGGCTTCAGCCAATCAGAAGAGGGCTTTAGATGAATTTATAGTCTGAGAAACAGGCAGACTAGACGGGGGCCAAAATGGGCCGATCAGCTGGCAGATAATAATAATAATCATAATAGGCCAAACTTGGAAGCATTTACTGTTACTTGAAATTCCACGCTATTAACGCACTCTTACACATACTAACCCACAGACGTTTAAACCTGCATTTTCACAGCTAATCGGGAAGACGCTAATTCCACATCATTTATCATCGCTCTTCATATCAACAGATTGCTAATGGCAATTGAATATATTTGCTAACAAGGGCCTGATACATACATTTGTTACGGCCCATTATTGTTTAGCAAACTGAACAAATTGCGACATAGATAAAAATGCAATATTCTAAAACTCATTTCACACATCAGATGTTAATGGTAATTGTGGAATGTTAGAAACAAATTGTTTTAAGCCAACAAGGGGGTGACTTCCGTGCTTTTTTTTTTTTCTTCTGTAGAATAGGTTGTTGGGCAATAAACAGCATTTCTTTGGCACCGTTCGTTCTATAAAGCCTTAGGAATGAAACAATCAATACCATTATTAGCCGCAGTGGGTTAGATTTTGACTTCATTAGTATCACAAGTGCCGGAAGACTAATATCATTTATACTTGTGGCTTTGACATATTTTTTTTCATGTCTGATGGAGGTATCGAACTGTCAGTCTCTGTAAGTGGATTAATGGTTATGCTTGAACAAAGAAGACAATCAAAACAGAAATTGCTGTTAATGTTGGGAAGTTGTACTCTGTCACGGTATCCATTGTGTCGGGATGAGGAGGATAATTTGGATTGTACTCAAGCAGGCAGGTATGTTTCGACAAATGAACGATGCAGATGTTAGATTGTCTTAATATGCTGTTAGTATGTAGGAAAAATATTAAAGAAAGTCATCTCACGATACAAAACATATGCTGGATTAGGGCTTGACATCCACCAACTCCAACCCAAGTGCTTGTATCTGTTGGTCCAGAAAAAGCCATAAAAACCCAACGGGACTTGCCCCAATGCAAGTAAAATTATTGTAACCTTGAATGCCTATGTTGTTAACCGAATCCACCATAAACACTTCACATGGTTGGGTATTCCACATCTTAACTGCCCTGACTGTAAAAATAATCCTTTGCCAAATGAATAACTTTACGTTTATCTATGTTGAAATGCATTTTCAGAGCACAATCATTTTAACGGGTAAGGACTAAAATGTTACCATGTTGGAATGTTCAGCCAGTGTAAGCTGGGACTGTTTTAGACGCTGAGAGGTCTTCTGCAGAAAAATACTGATGTGATTCCACCAATGGTCCGGACAGTAGGTCCCAACCAGACGTCTTCAGTATTTCTCATTCAATGGTCTACGCCCTAAAAACAGGGATAGCTTGTCACCCCGATATATATTAATAGAATAATAATAATAATTATTGTTATTATTTTTATTATTATTATATATGAAGATATTTACAAGTAACTTCTCTAGAAAATGTATCTAGTAGAGTTTCTTTAAAGAGGCTCTAAATCTACTTTAGGGCTGCTTAAATATTTCAGTAATTCTTTTTTCTAGTGTTTCAACAAACAAGTAGTATACTTGACAAAATGAAATGTGTATTTGCTTGGCTTCTGCATTTATTGCATTCCAAGCGCTGGGAGTCCTGATGTCAAAATATTAGGCTTTTTCAAAACAGGATAATTATGCCCTTTTCAATCGTGCGAAGCTTCACTATGTGACATTGTCTCTGTCTTTTAATCCCCCCCTCGCGTGTTGGAATTATCTTCCTCAATGCAAGCTAATTACTTATCAGGACATGGAAACAAATAAAAGACTATCAATTGCTTTAATCATCCTTTGTATTCTCTCTCTTTGATCTTTAGATTGTTCAGGGAAAAAATATTTTAATTTGTTTGTAATTAAGTCAGGAGGTTCAGCCCTCCCCAAAGAAAAAATATATTTTGAAAAAAATAAAATGCAGCTCATGGAAGCAAAAATTCCCACCCAGGCACCAGCCAATAGAGCTCATAGTTTCTGCCAAGTGATGTCATGTATGTCATGACATCACAAATGGTCACATGATGTTTATATAACCAGACTTGTCAATGTTTTCCCAGGGATGGAAATTGCTGCTTTCCATTTAGTTTGTGGAGCCAATAAAACGTGTCAATAATAATTATTGGCGAGCCAGCCATCCTGGCAACATGTCAAGGTGCGCTCTACCCAACTAATGGGAAACATCCAATCAGTGGGACTTTGTCCCACACTGTCCTGCATTCAAGACTAACCTAAACAAATCAGGACTATGGACAACTATGCTAACATGAATCATAGCTTTCTATCAAGTCAAAAGAAGACCATGAGGAGTCATAGGAAGGAATTGTCCCCCTCTTCATTCCCTAACCATATAACATCATGCGTTTCAGATGTGGTTTGAAATTTGGACCAAAAATGCCAACATGAATTTAGGTGGTTAGCTGAATCAGAAAGGCGCTATTTATAAAATTCTATATTTTTAGGGTTATCTGCCTATGGGTTATAACAAAACATAAAAACTTAAAAATATTTGGGGTTTAAGATAAAGTTGGGACACTATTTTGGTGGATTCCTGCAAACCTAAAACCCTCTGACTCCAAAAAAGTTGACCAGCACATTCCATCCTTCCATACTCAAATTCCATATCTTAGATTTCTCTAAATTGTAGAACCCTTTCAGTAAATCTCAAAATTCTACTGCCTTTCACCAAACCTTTTCTTGAACAAACAAAGAGATCTCATCTTTATTCCCAAATATTCTCCACTGTGCCTTCCACCCCCAAAAATCATAGATAGATATATCTTTTTGGGGGGGGGGGGGGACCAACAATCTTAATGGGACTCTAATTTGTTGGTGAAAAACAGGTGTTCTTGCTAAAGCGGAAGAATATCTAATTTATAATATGTAGCTATCCTCTATGGTGTTCACAATACGAGGACAGAATATTATCCGGTGAGTGTAGGTGCGGGGTGCATAGAAACGAGAAATTCATTTTTTTTTAGTGATAGCTGCAGAAAACGATAACTCTTCATGGTTTTCTAATGACTCCTTCCTAAGCTGAAGTGCTTGTGAGCTGTTTACCCCTATAACAATATTTTAGCTATGATAAATACAAGTATATCAAATGTTTGGTCACATAAATCTTAGGCGGATTGGATCCTGCTATGTATGAGACTTTGAATATTTATGGACTCTGCTCGGTGAGTTATGGCTCCCGTACACCGGTGTAGCAATATGCTATCCTACCTGCCTGCTTGTGTATATATATATATATATTTTATTTTTTTTCCTTTCCTTGGGAAAATAACCTTTCCCCATTCAACAAAATAAGAGAAAATGCTCTAATGTTATCCTTCGGTAATTTGCTATTATGTTTCACATATATGCAAATATGCATTCTTCTTAATTTTTTAATTAAAAAAAAAAAAAAAGATTTTTATTGATTTATTTTAATCTTTAAGTGGCTATAAACAACAAGGGAACAATAAACAACCATCCTCCAAGACATGAAAATATAAAATAAAATAAAATATAAAATTAAGAATTTTCCCAAAACTACAATGTCTTAATTTTTATCATCCAATATATTGTCAATTATTTTAAAATAATGAATTGCAAAATATTCAGCACCAAAATTTTGAAAACATTGAGGGCGTGTTGAAATGGGTGGAAAAGTGGGAAGTACTAGGCAAAGTGGGTGGAGCCAAAGCATGACCCTGCCCCATCGTGGAGGTCAAAAAGCTCGGCAACCGACTGACGTACTTGGAGCCTTAGGGTCAGATCTGGAGAGATCTGGAGAGATCCGGGTATGACCATGGCCGTGTGTAAATCGATTTATAGCATAGGCAAAGGGTTAAAAGATAAAACAGCCTGTAAATTGACAATGAAGTCATGTGTTCTTAGCCGGCATGCCTGAACGACACTAATCAAATCATGTTGTTCGTATTGTTAAAATGTTTTCTTTCATGGATTCGAAAACATGTTCAATCTCGAGAAATGTCAACTGGCTAATGCCGCTATAATTATTCTGTACTAAATGTTTTGCAGCCGTATTGTCTAATCCTGGAATTTAGATCTCTGCACAATGATTTGTCACTTAATTAGCTGAAGTTCAAATCACATGTAATTTATATCAATGACACGGAAAGGAATATATAACACAGTAGCTCCGGAATCTAATTCAGGCTGGTTGATGGTGTCTGTACACAAGACTGACATTAATAACGAGGACCAAATACACTATAGACAGAACTCAATTTTATTAGGATTTATTGTTTTATTTTATTATTATCTGCTACGTGGATATTGTTCTGTGCCTGTGATGACAAAAGGAACAAGGGTGGAAATCCAGCCACTGCAGATGTTTAGTAGCTATCTCCAAGCACATTGGGCCATCTTTTTCAGAAGGAAATTCTGGAAGTTCTTTGGTTTCCATGGTGACCGCTTTACACTTGAATCTTTGGGCTACATCCTTTACTGTCCGTTTCATTGCGTGGTCACCAGAATTGTCATTTTGCTACATAATGAACATGTATGTCAACACGCATGCGCCATAGTTTGACCCAGAGTCTCCGGGTGAATCGCTGCTTCCTCAGGACTACAGGTCAGTTTCTTCAAACTACAGACAAGGAAATGGTGGCCACGCTCACGCCCTGCTTTTCTCATTTCCTGTCTACTGCCCACCCACTACCACCTACTTCCTGTCGACTACTTGCCTAGTAAAGGCTAACTGAGGCTATATCTATCTATAAATAACTAGCCACTCCCCAAAGAGAAGTCCTTAAAAGAGGTGGAGCTCCAGGTAGCCAATCCCTGGAATAGATTCCTGTCAAGACTCGAACTGCGTTTGGTGATGGATTTAGAATTCGGGGAGATGGTGGCATCCAACGAAGGACCTGTAAATATTAAATATGGATTTTTTATAAAAAGTTAATTTTTTTAGTGAATACCCAGCTTCTATCTGACACCTTTGCATAGATTCTCGAAGCCGACGTTAGCCTTGTCTCGATCTATGCAAGTGCTTAGGAGGCTTGTTCCCCCTACCATTTAGTAGACATGGAGAACGTGACATTTTAATAAAATTTTAACAACAAGAGTGTTCCATCAGAGATATAAAAAAATATACTCTTCAAAATATTTATATATTTTGAGCCACCACGTTTTGTACATTTTCCTGAATTTTTCACTGATATACCACATATATTATTTGCCAGAGAGTTGCATTTTTCTAAACTTGATGTCAAATTGCTTTAAAGAAGAGAAACCAGGCTACATAAATCAATGCTTTTCCAAAGAGCTCATCTGCAAACTCCCCTTTCAGTAAATGGAAATTTTTTTTATATGATTTTTTCAAGGCAATGTTCTCTTCCAAGGTGAAGTCAATTTTTAACACTGCTAAGAATACAAATACAATAGGTAACTTCCAATGCTTTTATAAAATTCATTTATATTTATTAATTAATGTGTTAATATTGAATAGTTAATTTTTACACCTCCCGACCAAGGTGCAAATATATATTTTTACATGGACATTCGCTTTCAAAAGATCCAACTTTTGATTGGGTTCTGCAACCCTCCCAACATACCACTTGTGAGATATTACAGAAATATGCTTTTGGACACAACTCATGGCTCCGCACCATGACAATCAACATATCATCAAACAGTTAACTTTATTGTGCAAATGTATGCAAATTTACGTAAACATATTAACAAATAACCATGAGCTGGAACTGAGCCAACCCATATAGTTATCAACCATACCACTGATAACCCATTTAACTTCAACACCACCACAGGCTGGCATAGGCGCACCAATTATATCCCTGGATCCTCGTGATTTTGTTTGTGAATATGCACTGCCATATTTATGGCATCCCATGTAAGGAAGCCCATATTCACCAAACGAAATCACGAGGGCACCAGCCCCAGAAGTGTCCTGCACTTAACCCGGAGGCTTATCCACCACGAGTCCAACCATGGACCATGCTAGTGACCAAGCGAACTAAACATAGAACAGCATTTAATAATAGATAAGGAGGGTGGGACATTGTCCCATACAGCAAACAATAACAGGGGGCAACTCCCTGAGAGGGTCCATCTTGCGTCCTGCCCCTCCAAGATGCACTCACTAACTATCACACGGCCCCTTAATGCCCTATTCGCATAATCTTCACAGATACGGGGTGTCCGCCTGGCATCACCTCAATCATATTGCCCCTCTGTCCAACTCTGTTCTTTCCTTGTATAAGGACTAAAATCTAAAAAAAAAAATAACAACCATTTCAGTATTACTGTAGAAAAATACAAGGAAACGTAGAACAATATAATCCTCTGCTTTCGCACAACCTTCCGAGCGAGAGATAATATTACTTCGATCATTCACCGAAGACATTTTAATGGTGTAAATTATATTTGCACACAAATTAAACTAAGACTACAAGTAAAATAATTACAGAGGAAATATTTAAAATATACCATCCCGGCAAGTTCTGAAAATAATGCACATCGCTGGCAAAGTTTTGTAAACAATTAAATGCTGATGGCGGCGGGATTTATTTACTGAGCCAAAATGAAGCTGGGATCTGGAAACGTTCTGATAGTAACTCTGTCACGTTCCTCAAAAGCTACATTTTACAGCTCAGCACACAAGATACACTTGTTTAACATGGTCTAATATAAAATGAAGCCATAAATGTATTAAAAACCCAACTTATGTGTACATAGTGGGTCATCTTCACTTCCTAGAACAGGAACAGGAAGTTAAGATGAGCCATCTTAACTTCCTGTTCTCAGGATTTGCGCGATTAGCTCTCTCCTATTGTTAAGTTGTTGATTCCTCAATGTAACAAACTCCACTATAAAAGTAAGCCATAAATGTATTAAAAACCCAACTTTTGTGTACCTCATGGGTCATCTTCTCTTCCTAGAACAGGAACAGGAAGTTAAGAACAGCCATCTTAACTTCCTGTTCTCATTTTCTGCACTATTATTCCTTCCCATCCAAGTTATATCTCAACCAATTGATAAGTTGCTGATTGCTGTTGATTGGTTCAGCCAGCCTTTGTATGGACAAAGTTAGGAGAAGTGAGAGAACTTCAGGACTGGATACTGATTAGATGATTCTAGTTTTCATCAACCAATTATCTACAGATCTAAAACAACAGTCTCATTTAACCCAAAAGCCTCCTAAATATTTATTATTTACTAATAAAAATGCACATTTTAAGTTATTTGAGATTTAGTTATTTTATAGATGTGATGGCATCCTACTGAATGTCGTCATGGCATTAATGTCCAAGTTGGTTGTTAAGTTACTTAAAAACTTCCCTTAGTTAAAAAGTTGATAGTTGTGTCCTCTCTTTCTTGTTCTAATGAAAAGAGATCTGCAAACATGGTGTCAATGGATTTCATTCCAAGGAACCGATTTGTTTGGGGTTTTTTTTGCCAACTTTAGATGTCTTCATCCAGATTTCAACAGAGACACTTCGACATGCCAGGAATTTAAATAGAATATGTCGACAAGATGAAATTAAAAATGTTACATGCTGAAGTGCCCATCTGAGATTGACGAAGGTGAGATTATGACTGCGCATGTAGCTGGTTGAAAAAGGAAGTGTGTCCTTCGGCATTGAGTGGGGAAAAAACATGATCACCCTTTCATTCATTCGCATGGAGATTTCATCCAATTCATGCCATGCCCTCTGCCGCCATCCAGATCATAAAATGCAATCTGGACCCGGAGAGAGAGAGAAAGAAATATTTTAAAAAAAAAGACAGAAGAATATTGTGTGATATTTGCTCATGAAAATAAAAAAGCATTTGTTTAACATGAGTTCCTATTGAGCGTTCCTTAAACATACGGAAGAAATCATGACTAGATGGGGTTGAATGACTCTATGTAAATGGCAGAATATAGTAATATTATTAGATTAAATGCAAAGGTTTCCAGTTCCATGGAGTAAATACTTTCTAGTGTTTCATAATGGTCGTTAAGAGGTTAATGCAGCGTTCAGCGTTAGGGGGAATGTTTTCTCACATTTTACCTTGTGAAAAATGATGTCACAGGTGTTTCATTTGGAATGTTTTCAACTAAGGTGAGAAATGGAACAAGTGCAGATAAAATGCACATTGGGTTTGTATAAAGCAGAAATTTGGTTTAAAACATATACCGTATTGGCTCGAATATAGGCCGCACTTCCCCCCCCACTTTAAGTCTTTAAAGTGGGGGTGCGGCCTATATTCGGGGTCTAGCGCCCGGCCAGGCAGCGGGGTTAGGATACAGATCCCCCGCAGCGGTGCAGGGGACCTGCATCCTACTCTCCGATACGCTCAGACAGCCTCCCCTGCCAGCACTTTCCACGGGGGGGGCGGCACGGGAGGTTGTCTAAGCGCATCATGCGGACGGTCACCGGCTGCGGAGGTTGTTTACCCGCATCGCCGCAGCCGGTGACCGTCCGCACGATGCGTTTTACCTCTGCCCCCAAGACTTACCAGAGCAGACTCCCGGGTGTCTTGCGGGGCCGGCGGGGGACATCTACGCAATACGCGTATACAACTTCCGGAAGTTGTATACGCGTATTGCGTAGATGTCCCCCGCTGGGGGGGAGGAGGACGACAGTGGCAGCATATCTCGGGGGTGGGGGGAGGACAGTGGCAGCATATCTCGGGGGTGGGGGGAGGACAGTGGCAGCATATCTCGGGGGGGAGGAGGACAGTGGCAGCATATCTCGGGGGGGGGGAGTGGCAGCATATCCGGGGGGGGGAGACAGAGTGGCAGCATATCTCGGGGGGGAGGAGGACAGTGGCAGCATATCTCGGGGGGGGGGAGACAGAGTGGCAGCATGTATTTTTGGTGCTTTTTTAAAGAAAAAAACTTTTTCTTTAAAAAAGCACCAAACTTTTAGGGTGCAGCCTATATACGGGGGCGGCCTATATCCGAGCCAATACGGTATATTTATGAACATTTTCATGCTCCTGGATTGATCATAATTGGAGACAAAAATTTAAAAACCCAAAAATTTTGGAACGTCTTTTCCTTTGTTCTTTAAAAGAAACAGAAATGATGATCCAGTAGAGACTCTTGTCTTCGGGCTAGAAGATAATTCAGGTATAATATTTAATATTTTGTCTCATATTCCTTAAAATATAGGATAATATAGTTGCCCACTGCTACCCTACAATACTTCTTCAAGTACAGGTTCAGGAGATCCTACAAGACAAGAGTATGACTTTATAATAGAATGGAAGTATAATAAAATAAGTGGATCAAATTAGTCTTTTGTTATCAAGTCAATGGACCAGAGGCGCCCAATAAGTCAAGGTCCAGCCATTGACAAACTTCAGATCCTATGATCCTTCAGTGTTTAGAATCTCATAAGACCATTAGAATTGTAGTCCAATTGCCTTTTGGCTACAACTACTCTAGAACGGAATTAAATTTACTTGAGATGGAGAGTATTTCGCAGAATATATTTTGAGAACCAGCCATAGTATCCTGAGGGATTGTTTGGGTTTTTTTTCTTTTCTTTAAAATACACAGGAACAATGGTAATTCAGTTGTGACATATTATACAAGTTGGCTGATCGGTTACACTTGAATTCAGTTAAATGGTCCGTGTGTATCCACTAAACACCCACAGGCTGTTATATAAATGTATAAACACGATTTCTATGAATGGATATCCGGCTGCGAGCCTAACAGTTTAAAAAATATGTGTCCTTGCGATTTAATAACATGATAGCAGTATACACAGCGGTTTGAGGCTTGTAGGGAAGTATGTTAAAAAAAAAAAATCCAATGTGTTTTGAAATTGAAATGCTCAAATTTACAGCCTTGGTTAATTTTCTTGTGAGGGTCTTCTCCTAAAAGGAGGACAACCGGGATAAACAGGGGATGTCTAAAAATATGTCTAAAGAGAAAACTGAATAAGGAATAAGTCCTTCCATGACTGGATACATAATATGTTCCTTCTCAAGGCAGCTCATGCTTGAATGGCTTTAAGGAAGGTGAGACCCAAGTAACCCAAGTGGACCATGGGTTCTCGATAACACCCACCCAAGAGACATGGGGTATGTGGGCCAAATGCAGTTTGGGGAGTCCATATTAATGAGTCTGGTGGGCTGTACTGGTAAAAGTACCAGCAGCCACTTTATGACATACGTGTGTCTTATGTGAAGCCATGCGCTACGTCTTATAGCGGTGGAGCATGAGGTCTTGTGTATCCAGACCACAGATGAGCTTGTAGTCCTGACATGGAGAGCACTTGACATGGAGAGAAAGCCAACCCAGCTAATGCTACAAGGAGCCTGTTTAACCCTTTCCAATGATATGCCATTAGCACATACCGGGAAAATGCTTAATTTAGTCCTGAACCGTAGTCCTTTCTAATCCTTAGAATATTAAAACAACCCTAAATTTGTCTTCATCTTGACGAGACAGTCTGTGTAAATCGCATTGACTAAGCAATTGACATAGATTGGAAACAGCGGCTTTTGAGTCTATAAGATGCAAGAAGGACTCAACATGCATCATTAAATCTATGGTTTGTGTATATTTATATAATGAATCGCCCTCATTCCCAAAAACATAGGAGGATCTACTCTACAATGGCTTCCATTTAGACATTTGATTAACAGAGCACAAGACTACTCATATTATCATAAAGATAATTGGTACATTAAGTTTACGGCGGCGTCTTATCTCTTTCAATACATTATCAGCTTGTTTGAGCTCATTCATAGCACGAGGAGACCAGTGAACAATTCCAGCAGTGAATTAGAGTAATTATTTGTCCACGCTTAATTAAGGCTCATCTAACCGATATCAGGTTTGAAATTAGACGGCTTAATGTTATTCCAATGTCCACTTACAAGAAGGCAGAAGGGTCCGTTAAAAAAAAACCCATGGATCATTTTGTTTGAATGATGAAACTTTAATTAAATAGTTAAACAGGGACACTCGGAATGCATAGATAATGATGCCGAGGGCTAATCCAGCTGAGTAATACATTCAAATGTATTAATCTGTTAAATCTTTCATTCGCAGGCTTTGGGGTAAAAATAATAGTCACCGGGGTCAGTCTGTCTAGAACAGTCAGTAACAGAAATACCTGACGCATTTTGGCTTTAAATGGGACGTTATGTGCTCGAAATTGGGATTTTTTCCCCCCAAACCAGGTGACTGATTAGCAACCCTTTTATTTGTATTATTTTTAGCCATGATTAAGACATTTCTATGCAATTTTATGTAGTCGTAAATTATCACCTTATTTTCATTTATGTTAAGTGCAGCATGGTGTGAATCCTACCATGAAGTTTGCAGGGTCGAGTGTTATTAAATAGCCTGGGGATTTTGGCAACCCAAATATATTCCAAACCTCAAAAAAAGCATAAGAAAGCATAAAAGTGAGTCTGGTGAAAAAGATTTAAACTGGTTTTATTCTCCATAGAAACCAATGCAATGGGCCAGACAGCAGGGACAGTCCAATAGTTGGTCTTGTGATTTAAAAATACCCACCCCTTACACAAACTGTATAAAGTAAAGAAGAAGGAAGAGAAACATACATTTGGTTGGTATGAGGATTGCTCCAAATTAACAACTTTATATGGGTTTTACTTTGATAAATATGGCCATGGAGTCATAGTAACCGAAAGTCATATGAATTAAAATGTTTACGAAATTTGTCAATTTCATCAATTAGATCTAATCTCTGAAAACGAGGAAAGACCCCTCATTCACTCTCTCTTGATCTTTCACACTCTCACGTTTGGTCACATTCATTCACTCTCTCTCTGAATGTTTCCCTACCGACCGTTTCCATTTCCATGTCACGCAGCTCCTCTTGGTCTCCTGCATCTCCTTGTTCCTCTGTCTTCTTTCTTCGTTCGCCGTTCCAAAAAGTCGGCTTTCTTCGCTGTATTCTTTCTTCGTTTCAACAAAGGTAAAAAAACAAAGTAGTGACACAGTGTTCTTCCAGAATGTACGTAATCCCTTTATACGTGGCAAACTCACTTTTCCTTGGGTATTCCTCTTCCGGTCCGTATGCTTTTGTCAGCTTTGCACAATAATTTCACAGGTGATTCATCCTTAGCTAAGTTTAACTAATAGGTTACACCATTTTAACTTCTATCACCTTTATCTGGAACCTAATCCGATGTAAGTGTGAAGTCTGTACAGCTATTATCACCACTCCAGTGACGTGTGGACAATTCCGAGTAGCTTCCACTTATACCCATCTGAATGCACTTCACATCCTTTAGATCGTGTTGTGATCCTCCTCTCTACACGAGCCGCAGAACGTTCGGCTCTTGTGATGTTCACGATGTCAGAAGGGCAGTCTATTTTAATTGTTAACATTATTCATCTATTGATGCATAAAGAGAATTAAAATGGACACTTCTGGTTTTGATCATCCAACTAGGGAAAGATAAAGTCCCCGTAAACTTTGACACAAGACGTTGGTGGGTTAATCAAAAAAACTCTGCAAAGCTGCTATCTAAAGTATTGAAGTTTGATAAGAGAGGGTAAGGATTAAAAGGGGATTGATATCATACATCAAAGGCAGACGTCTTCCTTGCAACAAGAGAAAGCAGGAGAAAGCTCATGGGGGGCACGATGAGGAGCTGCAGAGCTTGTGTTCGGTAAATGGAAACAGCCGCTAAGAAACACACGATAACTTTAAAGCAAATCAGATTCTAGAATTTTACTTTGAGCAGATGGTTCGACGTTCTTCGCAGGAATTGCTAGGTCCAGTAGTCAAAAAGGAGTGCGAAACATCTGTCTACTTTCATGTTTACATAGCAGCTTTACCTAAACAGTCAATATTTCTTGTCTATATCAAAGTTATCTGTTACTACACCTGCTAATATCATTAACATTTCACAGAAAATATCACCGGTCTCTGTAGTCCTCACTCTGGAACAGAAAGATTTGTGATAATGTTCACCACAACTCCATGAAACACTGGCTTGCAGCATCGGAGGCTTCCTACGTCAACCCCGTCACTGAGACCTTTCGAGGTAGTGGGTCGCTGCAGAACACGCCACAACCTCCTCAGGACCTCCTCAGGATCATCTACGATTTGGCGAGGTTTGGTACCTGCTCCAGACGTTGACCTGTCTCCTGCAGTGACTTTGGATCCCTGACTAACCTCCTCCCATGACCTGTATCTTCGAGCCAGGGTTCCTACCTGTTTTATATCTTACCTACTGGACTTTGTTACAGATAGTTGTTTGCCCTCAACAAAACTTCTCCAACAAGCAATTAGAATAACATATCATTCAATTACATGCCTTGATTTGTTATACTTATATCGGGACTGTAACTTTTCTTTTTATCTATTGGTTTTTAAACCCAAACGCATATCCTGCATACACAGGGGTATTCTAAAAATCCCAGTCCTCCCTTTCACTGATATGAAGGATGTTGAAAGGTTTTGTAGCTTTTGACTTCTGGGAATCAGTTTCTGAACACATGTCCTTCATTCCACTCATTGTATGATCTACGAGCATGTTCACAATATGTTGAAGAGCTAGCATTTACTTGCAGACCCAGCAGTTGAGAAGACCTTGAAGAGTCCTTGGCATCATCCATTGACAAGCATACCACTTATTGCTTTTTTTCTGTATAAGCAGATCTGCTGCGTTATTCTTCCACTCTCTGGAAACAAACAATCAATTTATTGCAATTAATGGGTTGAGAGAACTAAGCAACTGGTCTATTGGCAGTTTGTCAATTGTAGAGAGAGGAGCATCCACAGGGAGCTTGACACGTCGTAATGTACTAAGCGAGACTTTTGAGGACTGTTAACATTTCTGGCTGCAAAACCCAGTAGAAGAAGTCCAAATAATGTAATATGTTTGTGAAGGGTAACAGATGTTCTGTTCTCTATACTGACTCCACAATATGTTTTGCACAGAAAAGATGTTAAGGTATATGTTAAAACAGGTGAGAATTATAATTGTTAGCACAGGGAAGAGTGTGGCTTTGCTGCAAGAAGGAGCTCATTAACATGGAATTACGACAATTCACTGGACCAGAATCTTTACCAAATTGTGCACTGAATAACGAAGTAGTGTTGGGAGTTAACATCTTCTTGACTCTACTTGATGATGACACATCCAACATTCTTCAAGAAAAGCATTAAGATCTCAGTGGAGGCTCATGGGAGATGTAATATGACAGATGGGGATTTACCTGTTCATTGACCTTGGCATTATACCTTCACAGAATTCCTAGAATATCACGGAATTTAAATAATTTCTTTAGTGCTTCATTAAGGGTGACAATCCAAAATTCTGGTGAAAATCTGAACAATCTCCCCATGACAATCATTTCTTTTTAGTTACACCAGATTAAACTGGCAGACCTGCACGTATAGGTCAATGATTGTGTGCTTTGTTGCATGAGATTTGAGTGGACTTTTGGATGACACCTCCTCTTGAAGCCATCAGTCTTTCCTTTCCAGGATGAGGGCAAAAGACCTAAGCAAGAAAGCTGAGGACTTCAGGTTTAATATTGAACTCTCTTTTATTAGCTTGTGTCTAAAGACTTGGTGTACAGCAGGTCCCTTGAACCCTCAAGAAGATATAGCTCATGATCTTCCCAATTCCCTGCTGGCCAACAACTGTACTAAGGCAACTTTGAGTTTAAGATGACAATCCATCAAGTTTGGCTTGGAGGAATCCATATCTCAGGCTTTTTCATAGCCTCGTCAGTTGGGTTAACATCAAAGTGTTGAAAAATAATGTGTAATCTACATACCAATGCAGTTTCATTAACACACTGGAATCTAAGTACACTTAAAATAAAACTTTTAATTCTAAAGTTAGGTATGTGGGAATCCGAACAATGAATGGCCCAATGAATGTTGTCCCCATATATTTTGGCCTGCAAGGGATCAGTTGTAATATAGGGCCTTTCATTTTTTTTTTTATAAACATTTTCCAAACATTGTCCTATAGTCTATACTTTAAACTGTTTATATTGTAAATGGTTCTTATTCCTCTAGAAATTAGCAAAAAAATAAAATATTTGATAAAGCCACCAAATCTGTGAGCTAAGTAGGAAAAATAACTTTACACAAGATGTAAATGAGTCATGTGACTGGGTAAGTTAACCTTTACCAGCAATCGCTAATATCCTGATATTCATATTAAAGTAATCCTTCTTCAATTATATGAAGACCTAGTCAATCATGCCTATGCTGTTACTGCCCCCTAGAGGCATGAAAGGTTCCAGCAGAATGGTTAGGCCACAAAAATAAATAAACGATTGTCACAGATCAATACATTTACATTTATTTTGTTTCATTTATGTCAACATTCAATTCATTCTGAAAATAATATAAATTCCCATTGAAGCTCATTTAGAGTTCAACACAGTTCAATGGCAGTTGTCGTACCAAATGAATAATTAAATATCCTGTAATCCCTATGGTCAGATAGTTTGTTTTAAATTTAAAAAAAAAAAACACTAAATGAGCAAAAGTTAACAAAACATATATTTTGGGAAAGGTTATACGTAATATGTAATTGTCTCAGCAGAGATCTTCATGCATACTCCCCTGGAGGCTGAGTTACATGATTGATCCCAAATATAACCAATAGGTGTCATGTCACTCAAAGAACCAAGATGGCGTACATATGGTCACCACTGGATACGAGTGACTACATGTTAAAGCTGTCGGCCGCACACTACAGGGCCCAACCTGCCTCTAGGGTGACAGTATCAGAAAATACTAGCCCTATCAACCACCAACCCATTATCTCAATGTGTCGGATGGCCAACCCAACCTCAACTTTCTAGTACTTATGTTTCAGAAGCTTTGATTTAATCCCTACCTACTGTCCCCCCCTCTGTGTTATTCGACCCCTATTATAAATTCCAATCAAAATCACCAAACGTTAAAGAAAATAATGTAAGCATGACAAATTAGAATATGGATAATAAAATATCTCCATGTTTTTAAAGAGTGTTCAGACTCTATGATTACATACAATCTTTCACATTATTTTAACGTAGCTGTTAAATTATTGTGAAGATGAATAAAAATGTTGCCAGACTAATATTGAATCTTTAAGATTCCGATCACACATTTTCTATGTGTTACCGCTTAATAATTGCACCTCGACGGGAGATATTGGTAATGAATGCTGCTCTTGTTACTTATAAACATGTCAATATACGAGTAGACTTGCCACCTGGCACTTGATTGACTAGGCCTTCATGTAATTGGAGAAAGATTACTTTAATATGAATTTTAGAATATTAGTGATTGCCAGTGAAGGTTAACTTGGGCAGACAAGGGGATCGTTAGCATTCTGTGGAAAGATATTCTTTTGGCTTAGCTATTAAACACGTGTTGACTATTTAATCTGATAAAATCGAGGGATAACATGTACATTTTTTTAATAATATATTGTTGGAGGAAAATAAAAGCATCTGATAATGTAAGATGTTGATACTCATAACTAGGAACTTTAAAGGGTATGCTCCTTTGGAATTTCCCTCTCCCTTTATATATATGGTGTCCACAAGGTGGCGTAACTAAGACGCGAGGGACTGAGGTGTTAGTGGGTGGGTAGAGGGGAGGGACTAGACAGTGGCTAAGACATTTGTGGGTGGGGAAATGGATGGGGCTAGATAGTGGGCAGGCTTAGGAAGACCGTCTACTGGTGCGTGACCAAAGGTTAGCCTAAGAGCTGACCAAGAACGACCATGCCTAAAGCCTCAAGGTACGTTGGTTCGGATGGCTGTCAACTCAATGCTTGGAAAGGTAGTCTTATCACCATAGCAACCAATTGAATGGTTCTATTAATTGGATCAGAATCACCTTTTATATGTAAGTTCCTTACAAGCCCCAACAGATTGGGGGCTTTATGTGAAGACCAGTCCAGTAGGACCAGTGGAATATTCCTTTCCGTTAACCTACTTTTACTACTTTTCATATGGAAAAAATGGGGGGGGGTATTCATTATTTAACAGTATATCCAACCACTTGCATTCCTATGGAGCCCCTAAAACATGCCATGTCCTCCTTATAGAGAACTTGGCTTGCAAAATGAATGACCACCATCAATGTCCCTTCAAATGGCTCCAAAATACATCATTCCTGAAAACATTAAACAAACACTGTATGATTATATCGATATCTAGAGCTTCCTAACGGGATTAATAGATTCCTATTTTTTTTTTTACTTTAAATGAATGCCCTATAAATATTAATGCTTCACTGCGCATTGAGTGCTTTATTTATTGCTCCTTAATCATGTTTTTAAAGCAAAAGTTTGATTGAAGAGGGGAAAACAGAGAGTGTTCTCGCAGAGTACATATGATTAGAATGTTCGTGTAAATTGAAATCAGAAAGGTTAAGATGGTGATTATGTTATTTTTTCCAATAACGTTAAGTAGGCTCTTTGCTCATTTCCCTAATGAGAAAACAAAATAACTTCAAACCGCATTGGTCAAAAAGAGTGTGTTTTAACAATACGTTTTGCATACATTAAGAATTTCTTTTACGTTCCTTTGTTGCATTACACGATATTGAAATCAGGTCGATAAATGCGTTTAAATTAATTTTTCTTCCCTTATTTTATATTCAATGTGCATTCTTAGAAATTCACACTATGTAGTTAAGTGGCAATAAAATGGTACAGTTTATTGCATTTAAATTACAATATATTAAATGTAGGGTAAAGTCATTACCTTGCAGGTCCAGCCTAAGCCGATACGACTGCAATTTTATTCTATAATATTCTATTCTGTTATATACAGATCTACTTAAAACATTTCCCATGTATAAAATACAGGCTTTAAAGGCACATTCAGCTACCTTTAAGATTAAAGATTTTAATACTGAATTTAGAATTTGGAGCTCACTGGTATGCTTAAAATCAATTGTCTACCCCTGACCATCAAAATCTTCTAATATCTTTTATATTTTAGAACACCATTAAAAATGATATGTTTATAGGTCTTTTGGGATCATTGCAGTGATAGCTTTTTGGGGCATGGCCATTCACCAAAATTTTACAAAAATGTATTTCCTAGGGTTTGCAATCGTTCATATAAGCTGCCTTCCCAAAGAGGTCCACCAACCACCTCATAAGCTTCAAATATGGCCGCCTTCTACTCAAGCCTCATTCTATCAACCGCGCTTTTAGCCGGAAGAGCTACTCCTTGAAAATTCCCTTTTTTTCCAATGAGGATGGGCTTTTATCCCTTAGGAACATCATCAAACACTTAAGATTAAGATTTAAGGATCAATCCCTTCAAACATCATGTGCCATACATGCTCCCATGGACATTTTGTCAACAGAGAATGTGTCAGCAAATAAGAACCATTCGGCCCATAGGATTATATTTAAATATTTATATCATACCCCCCCCCCGTCACGTCTTTCTTCCATGCTATATATATATTTAGATCATTTCCTGGTAAATTGTATCCTGTAATCCACAAACCATTTTAGTAGCCCTTCTCTGAACTTTCTCCAACATATCTATATCCTTCTGGAGATATGGTCTCCAGTACTGTACACAATACTCCAAGTGGGGTCTCAGTGGTGATCTGTACAACGGCACGAGCTCTTCCCTCTTTCTACTGCAAATACCTCTCGCTATACAACCAAGCATTGCGCATTGTCTACCTACCTTTAAGACCTCTGAAATAATTACCCCTAAATCCCTTTTCTTCAAATGTTTTAGGACTTTATGAAATATTCTATTTTAAGCCCAAGTTGCATCATCTTGCACTTATCCACATTAAACGGCAGTTGTCACAGCTCTGATCATTTTCCTAGTTTACGAAATATAATGAAGTCTTGCCAAGACCAAGACAGGGCAGGTCTCTCCAACCCCAACTATTTGTGGTCCAAAAGGCTTTCCAGTTGAATAACCCTTCATTGAACCAGTAACTCAATTGAAATAACCAAGATTAATTTCCCCTCCGGTAAATATTTCTAAACCATCCTGTGAAATGAATTTGCTGGATAGAAAATTAAGCTTCTCAGAACATAAGAAAATCTATCTAGTCCATCACCATATAATTAATTGCCCCAACTGTACGCCATAACACGTTCTACAGAAACACGTCTTTGCAGAAGCAAATACTGACTGTAGACATGCCTATAATTAATGGGTCAGGGCAGGGCAAAGTCACAGACAATCTGTTATTTCTCAGCCCGATCTTTTATCGCATGTCTCTTGGCTAACAGAGGTGTCTGCGCCATCCATTAACAAGCCCTCGATCTTTTGATCTTTCTTGTAGATTCCCGGGTCTCTGGGCTTATGTCGTCCTCGTGGGAATTTTTTTTTTCTCCTCTTTGTAAAACTGGTAGACATTCTAATTGAAAATATATGATGCACGGCATATGGGAAGACATATGCAAAATATCCAGGAAGGTGTCACGATAAGCCGGCGGTTAAAAAAGTGAAAAGAAATAACAGTCCGTCCATCTGAATATTTAGGAGGATTATTTAGTAATGAATAAGTCACTGCTTAAAGGACCAACAGAATCTAAAACAGGACATATTAAAGGCTTAGTTTGATTATTTGTATATATATATATATATATATATATATATTATTTTAAATAAAATTTTGGATACAATCAGAAGTTAACGTAAAGAATAACATTTTTGACACGGAAATTAAGGATGTCTGTGGGGTCCAAATTTAGGAAGGTATGCCTAAGAATCAAGCTCTTCTCCCATCTCTTTGGTCCTTCTACTTTGAATCTTAATCCACAGCTGGACTTGTGTCCCCCGTCATATGAGTCGTTGTATGTTCTTAGCTATGGCCCAGGGGCCAAAACAGTATCCTAGCTCGTCTTCTATTCAGAATGACCTCTTAAGCTATCCTTATGATGAATAACCATGCCCATGTTGAAGAAGAACAAAAGTTCAAGACCTAACAAAAACCTATTTTTATTGCTAGTATTTTTTTTTGTAGTTTTTTTCTGTTCTAAATCATAATGCCCATTGGAAAGATTTGGAAAAAATGAATTACTCCTACACCTTTCTCTTGCTGGGTTCTCCAGAGAAAAGGAAAGGGAAGTAATAGATGTTCACGGGATTAATTCTTTTTTAATATGCTGACAGCGGGTGTGCGATTAAAGAAAAAAAGCCTATGTCAATAGATCAATCTGTTGCCAGAATTATTTTTAACTCTACCGGGGTTATAACGTATCTAGAGCGTATCCAATTATAAGGTCCATTTATTAAGGGTTAAAATTAGTTAATTTATCTTGGGCACAAAACTCCAAGTTTGGACCTCTTTCTCCCATTATCGCTTCATTCAACATGGATCACAACACTTTTACTTATATTGGATGTTTTTTCTTTGAATTGGAATCTTCATAAGGCATTTCATAATTTTTAACTCAACTTTCCATTAAAAAATGCAATATTTGAACAAAATTAGTCATTATTCATGACTCAAAAAAAGGAAAAACTAGTTTTAATTAAACATGCCGTTAGAGTTAATTTGTTTTGAAGGACGTTTTTTGGCCACATTCCTAATTCAACTTGAAATTGCTAAAAATATATTTGCGGAAGTCAGAAATTTTGTTTTTTTGAACTCTACTGGTGGAAGTTGTAAAGTTGTACAAAGGTGAGAGGTCTACTCGAAAACAATTTGCCGGAGCCGAAAGAATGTTTGCCGATACGTTTTATTTCTGTGTTGTTTTTTAATCCTGTAAACAAAAACATATTACAAACAAAAAAAAAATACAGAAAGATATCTGTAAAAAGAGACAGCGTCAGAATTTAAGCGCTGAAAAGGAGGAATATGGACAAAAAAAAAAATCGAAATAATCATGAGAACGCACATTTTTTGAGTTTTACATTAAATGTTTTGTCTAACCATGTAGCATGTGTCCGCTCTTGGATCGCTACAAAAAAAGTATAATAAATTTATTTTTTGGCATATTTTTGTTGGACAAGTTATGACTATTTTGTCTGCATACAAAGTAGAGTGAAACATAATTAATCTGAAAAATAAATATCACTGTGTTCAACGTTTTTTGCGAGATCTCAAATTTTATCCAAGACAAGACTGGAATTTACACAAATTGTGCAATTTTTTTTGGAGATACATCCCCCCCCCAAAATAAGTTATACCAAACCATTAACTCATGAAGCTGCTTTTAAATAGGGAACTAGAATTTTAATAAGAAATTATAATTAACCCCTTAAGGACAATGGGCGGTCCCTAAACCCATTGAAAACAATGCATTGTTTGCCCGGGCTTTGTCATTAAGGGGTTAAAAATTTAAATTCATGGGCAATGAAGTACTTGATTAACACTTAAAGAGTTAAAGAGGGGAATAAAAGAAATATAAATAAATGTATCAAATTGTGTATGGAGAGTTATGATCGTGGAGAAGAAAAGGACTAGAAGGTTAATGCTCTGAACATCTCAAGGTCTAGCTGGGGAAAAAAAAATCAAAACACAATACAAAGTGAAATGAATGTATTGTATTATACTGGGTAAGTAACAACGGAGCTGAGTCGCTTCTTTGGAGGTTGTGCACAAAAGCTAACTCAAAGTTACCAAGGTTATTGAGAACTTCGGCGAACCTCCACTGGTCTCATGAGCTTAATTCATGATCACATTGTGCAGTTAAGCGATCACCGGGTCAAATTAAACATAGGTCTTTAATAGTAGTCATTTCAACAAAGGGCGAAAGAAAATTATTATGGAGTCATCATAAAAAAATATATTTAGGCAAAATTTTTTTCATTGTTTTTCCATGTTTTCCTTGCGCATTTATTACTTGGTTTAGAGTGAAGTAACCACAGTGTAACAAAAAAATCACATTAATATGGTATTTCATTTCCAGATTAATTTGGTAACAGCGTTGAACGATAGTTAAGAATGAAGATGTTGCCAGTTCATCAGCCCAGCGTTGGGAATACACTTGTTTTGCTTTTGATCTTTTGAAGAACAAGGCTTTTGGATGCTATGGTTCGCTTAAGTGGAGGAAAATGATTGTCTGGGTGCATTTGGGCCGAGATAGGCTCTGGACGGCCAGGTATATCGAGTCCCTGTATGAATAGGCTGGCTCGCCAATTTAGAGAAAAACAGCGAGACGCAAGCCTAATGGAAGAACGTGAAAAGGACCTTTGCAGGTCTAATTTTCAGCAGCTTGCTTCCACTACTCCTCAAGAGGCCTCAAGACACAGGACTTAAACCCACCTATGGTTCCTTCATCGCTATTGTGCATGTACCTGGACACACAAATCTTTGCCCAAGGGCATGTCTAAAATTTACCTACTCATGCGCAAATCATCAAATCTGTCTTGTGCTCCAATATCTTTATGCGTCTTCCCATCACATTGCTCACTACTTCTAAAACAATCATTTTTCTAGCTTGCCAGGTCCAAAAATGGCCGAAAATGTATGGGGTTGCAAAATTGAGCACTTTTGGTGCCCTGATTTATGGAGCCGCAGAAACAGACCTTCATCATTTCCTATGTTTTATTACTTTTACCTAGGATTCCGAAACATAAAAACAAAAATAGTAAAATAAAATAATGTTCATCAATCAGACCCATAGATTGGATACTTGGTTTTATATATTCATTTTATAGCTTGCATATTTGGGAATTTTCTTGCTGGTCCGCAGTTATGTAGAATCTTTGTTACATGTCGCGTGAGTTTATAATAGTCAAATATTTCTGTTGGGTACTTCCATTTCTTGTCATTTATAATCACTCTTACATTACACTCAGGCCAAATACATTTACAATAAAATCAGCGAACATTATTCATTTCCACTGTCGTTGATAGAACCTGAAACCATCAATTTTTTTCCCCCTGACTATAATTCAAGCAGCGATCCTATGGCTAAATTACATTTTCTTTAGCTTTTCTTCTTGGGTACAATGGTGTTTCTAAGCAAAATTCATTGAACGATGAATTTCTTTTGGCAGGATAAGAAAGGGGATGGAGCAGAGAGAGAGACAAAGATATTAAAAATGTACAGAATGTTTTTTTTACATTAAATAAATGTAAATGGTTTTGGTTTCTTAGTTTAAATACTTTCTTCGACTCTCAACATCTTATCGTATATTGTAATTAGAAGCATATGTTTAAAGGGTAGCTGGATAGGAATACATCTCTGCCAAACATAGGTAGCCCTCAACAGGTAACACTCCCGATGACCCTCTTTCCCCCCCTGAAGCTCAGAACATTTTTGAGGTATGAGTGGATCACAAGGTTCTACAACCCTAAAAGCCACAATAATGTATGTTTGATGTTGAACTATGATTCCCATGGATACTAACTCAAAAGTTGGCTGGTTGATGATCATAAGGTCAATCAAGGTTACCAACCCAGATCAACTTAGGGAAAGCCTGGTACAGTTGAAGGACATCGTGGCTTTCCCTGTAGGTCAGCCATATCTAGTCTTCATAACATGTATCAGACCTGAGTGCGCATTGGGACCAGGCCAGGACAGGCCCTCCGACACACAAGGCCTGTGCCGCTAATCAATAGTGAGTCATATTTACCCAAGTTGCTGATCCATTCCCCAGCATGGCCCTACATGGGACATTGTTGGGTAAGCATGTAGCCCTAGCCTACACAAAAGCATGACTACAACAAAGTTCAACAATGTCTTGATCCTCATTCTATTACTTTTAAGCAAAGTGAGCTCCAATACAGGGACATCCTTGTGGACCTCACCGTGATGCCCTATGCATGAGTTGCCATGGCCAACATATGTGAATGAGCTGATGCTACATTTGTATAAACCTGAGATCTTTAATCTGTTGTAGACATGTTTTTGATTCTACACACTAAGATCAAAGGGTCCTTATCTACCGCGTGTTCAACAGTCCACCCTTGCATGACACGCTTTGGTTAAAACTCCTCCTTAAACATATCTTCAAGAAGTTAATTTGGCTCACAGAGTTTTATGTGTAGGCTAAAAGCTGATATGATTTATTACGTCATATTCTGATTCACCAAGCCGCTTATACCACATTGTTCGGGATGAGTCATTAATTGGATCAGCTGTAGTCAAGTTGTAGCATCTCGCTTAGAATCATAATAAGAGAAACGGTAAACCGGGGCCGACAGTGTATGCTTATACATATGTATGGTTGATGAGGCCAAACTCTTTGCCCATTGAGATTGGGAAAAAGCCATGTTAAGGCCGCCATTACATAGAAAGGTTATGAGCAGACCCTGCTTTAAAGCAAGGCACGTAGAATAATAGAGCCGCATAATGCATATTTCATAAGAATCTATTCTTCAAGAGGAGGTCAGCAGACCTTTTGGTTTCTTCCTTCCATGAGGGTTTCACATCGTCTGCTCATATGGAAACAAACGAAAGCAGGACCTGAAAGATGGGGCAGGAATAATGAATTCTAAAAGCCCAATTGTCCTAAAAGCCCAAGAGAACCCCAAAAGACACCAACAATTTTACGCTTATATTGTGTCCCTATTGAAATCTTGATTTATATCATGGCAGAACTAGGGTTAAATCATATAGTTTTCTTTATATAAAGATTGAAAACACATGTGTTGGTGTTTTTATAAAAAAAAAAAGGAATATTAGATCTTAGGCCAGGAACATAAGCTTACTTTATATTATTATTATTATTTATTTATTTATTTATTTTCTCTACAAACAAATCACACTTTACATGATTCCAAAATGTCATTATTTTCTGTAACCTTAAAAAAAATTGTGATTTTTTTTTTTTTTAAGCAGGAAGAGATAGGTTGAGATGAATTCCTTAAACTATGAGGTCACGATGGCAATATGACGCAATCCAAATCTGACCATAATGATGTAATATGAGATGCGTTTTGAAATGATGGAACGGTGTTTCGATCACTATAAGTTATATCAATGTAGCTTTATTAAAGCATTTTTTTTTCTTTATGTTTGTGTCTAGATGTATTTTGCAAACTATTCAGACAGCTTCAAAACGAGAGCATATATTAAAAAATGTAATTTGGCGGAGTGTAGAAAAATAATTGAAAAAAAACCCCAAAAAAGAGAGGAGAGAGAAAAGGTAAATTGAAGCAGATGGAATAAGGTTATTGTAATCTTATGGCTTTGGAGATTGGATTGAAGTTTGAAATGTTTCACATACGTTGTGCGGTTTTTAGGAGAGATAGTGTGTATCTGGGCTCGTCTGGGTTCCGCATGGCTAAATATAAGAATACTTTGCTTGTATGGGATTTCATGAAAGCTTAGCTTTACCCCTAGGAAAACTGGGATATGATTAAAAGTTTCGACTTGGAGGTATATTTCTAAGCAACTGTGGATAACAAAATCACTTGCTTTTTTTTTACATAAAAAATACATATTTTGTGAAAGGCTCCAGAATCGGGAAGGTTTTCCTAAACGGGCTCATTTGTTTGGCCAGGTTTTTAAGCTCTTTGAGAAGTCTTCTTCTGCCAGCCTAATCCTGGCCTCCAGATAGAAGTCCATTGTAGGTCCATCAATTGAGTGAAATCCTAACTCTAAAGCAATTTCTTTGCTATGTTAGTTTAGCAACTAAATCCTTTTTTATGCTTCCTTTTTTTTTTTTTTTTTTTCTTTCTTAAAATATTAAGATAAAATGCTTATTTAATAATAATTAAATATATATTTATTAAATTTTGTACATCTATATGTATATATTGAGTTATGCCCCTTTTTCCTTTTCTTTCTTCTGTACCCTTTATTTTTCTTTTTTATGAAATTCAAAAATCCTTTTTTATGCTTCTGTTTCCTGGAAAGTTTGTAGCTGGACATTTTGTTCCTTCTATTTAGAGTTTTTCTTCAAGACTATTCAAGAAATCCATATCATGAACAAATAAAGGGGGATCAACATCTCCAGCTCTCCCTGTTGCAGGAAACAGAAGCAAAGAAGTGGCTATAACCGCTAAGTGATAATAAGAAAAGTAGCTATTTTTGGTAAAAAAAGTAATGTTCCAAGTAAAATACTTTGAGATCTCTACACACACACGCTTGCTGGAGATAAACTAATATTTTTGCTTTATCAGGAAATATTTTATGGCCTCATCAGGATATCGCCAGCGGCTGGGATGTCATAAATAAGAGGAAATTCTTCTCGGCTATCAAAATAAATGCCTTTTTTGTGCCGTTGTTGAACGTTGACAGCATTTCCCATAATAAAGCGAATACAACGTGGAAATTAAACCAGACAAGCCTGTGAATCCCCGAAGCCTTCAATAATTTTGCAGGATGAGAATATTAGGTCGCGGTGAACGGCAAAGCAGATGGTGACAGAAGTTTATTTTTTTATTTTTTTTTTATTTTTTTTAAGGTCTTTGAGTTTCTGTCTTGGAATCTTTTATCATAACAGCAGTAGATACGACACCTTAAAATGTATTCTCTATTAAAAAAAAAATGGAAATGGTAATGTGAAACAAGCAGAACTTAATGCTAACACCTGTTCGGCTGCGATAACTACGTCTATAAACTAGCAGATGAGAATTAACCCCTTAAGGACAATGGGCGGTCCCTAAACCTCTTGAAAATAATGCATTTTGAACCCGTGCATGTACGCGCTTTGTCATTAAGGGGTTAAACAACTGTACATTCACAATATTGGTAAACAGCCAGCGGATCCACCACCCCAAAAACTAGAAAGCATATGAATAATCGGTGATAAGTATAGTCAATTAACAGAAGCAGGGCTGGTCCTAGACTAAATGACACCCCAGGAAAGAATATTCTCCGGTGCTGCCTTAATTTGAAGCATGATAAGTTAACAAGCCTCGAGTGAAGTTGCCAATGTCACGTGACCATGTTGAGAGCGTGCCTTCTGACCCCGTATAGAAAATAGAGAGTTGAGTTCTTTTTCTGGGTTTGTCCTGATGAAGCTAGGGTTGATGGCAACCCAAGGCCCATCACCCCACGCAGTTGGGTCGAGGACTGCCCTGAACAGAACATTTTTGAGGGATCAGAAAGCCTATAGTTTTGAATTCCCTCTGCTATTTCAAACTAAGACAGGAGCAGTAATCTCCCGTTACAACAGGAGTAGCCTGAGTATTTGATGATCAAATAGACATAGTAGGACGCCATTCAATTCTTCAATGCAATGTTCAATTCTTGGTTTTGCACAAGCTCAGCGTAAGGACTCTGTTTTAAGGCCATGCTTTAGTTTCTACTAAAATGTATTTAGGCGGCTGGCTGTGACGCACCTGGAAGGGGGTTGGCTGGATTTGTACAAGCAACCTTTTGTGTGCAGCTTGCAGACTCACCACAAGAGGGCTTCAGTTGGTTGCTATTTCTATAGTAGTGCTTCCTGTTGGACTACAGCTCACCTGTCAGCTATCTGCCATTTCCGCAGCTGGCACTCATTCCCCAGTCCTGTATAAGGCTGCTTCCTCTTATCCCTGTTGCCCATCTTTGGCCTAGCTGTTAGTAGGAGTATCTCATGGTTTAGATCTCCTGGTGTTGATGTTGACGTTCCTAACTTCTCCAATCCTGACCTCGGCTAGTTCCTTTTGTTTCCTGATTGCTGCCTGTACTGACTTTTGGCCTGATTCCTGACATTCCGTCTCTCTCCATTCCTGAACCTGGCTTGTCTGACTTTTGTTCTACACTGTGGGTTGCAGTGGATCCTGAAGGCCCAGGTAGACCATCGGCAAGTCCCACAGGCGCTCAAACTCAAGTGCTTACCCTGAGGGCTAACCAGTTGGAACCCCATTTTAGTCCTTTGCCTGACAATCCTGCCATCTCGCATCAAGGGGTCTATCTCCTTGGAAAACATGACAGAGGCTATCAATTAATTTTAAAAATTTAAAGCTTAGGCACAAGCCTTATTTTATTATAGAAGGTACCTATTTGTAACTGCGTCTACAATCTGAATCTTTTAGACGTAGTATTCGCCAACAATATTTCTCTTACCTGTTTGCAACAGAGATGCTCATTATTTTGACAGTTGCATGCCATGTTTTTAACATCTATCTGTAGAAGCAGAATTTTAAATTTACCAAGATTCTGTAACAGTACAGTCATTTGTAAAAGCAAGAATAAATAAAAACTAACATTCTGCATGAGGGAGAAAGACAAACCTGCATAATATCAAAAACAGGGTCAAGGATAAGCAACGATCCTTGAAGAACCATCTAGTTAATTTTTTTCTCCCTTCTGGTTGAATTGTGTCTTTGCTTAGAACATCAAATTACCAATAATTGACAGGACAGAAGAAAGCTTTGTGGAGTACATTTTACCTCCCACCAGCAGGTGTCACTGTTGAAGAGGTCACGTCTATCCACTGCTGTAGAACCGCCTTAGGTTTACAGTGGGTGGTTGGCTTAATTAGGTGAAGAGCCTACTGAGCTCTGTAAGTAAATTTTGGATCGTTGTCACATTTCCTGATCCTTTATGGCCTTAAGGTTTGCTTCTCTTCTTGTAACCCCGGTGGTTAATTTTTAATTCACATTCTGAGTCACTCTGAAAATGCTTACCTTTGTGTTGTGATTGAGCCCGAGACCAAGACCAATGAACCTTTTGGACATTTATCAGAAATACTAATAAATAGGACATTTAAGTAAATTCATTCAACAAAGCCATTGATGTCCACAAGTCATGGAGAGTGGGTCCATGTTCAGCCGTGTGACAACCTCTGCTTGGGACTTATACCTCTATTACAAAGGTATATCCTCCAGGATCCTAAACTGGATAGTGGTTGTGGGTTTCACTTATTAACGTTCGACCAGTCAACATTTAATTGTTGAGTGAAGTCTTATGTGTCCTCATTAACCATTTATTTAATTTTGTGTATTTGATTAGCTGTATAAACCAAAACTAAGGGAAACGTGTTTGCCAGTAGGGAAGAAGGGAAAGAATAGGAGAAACAAGCGTAAACGATACATTTATGGAGAAGGACGGGATTGTACTTGGAATCAGGGAATGACAGACATGTTACATTGTTGTCAAAACAACTTTCATTTCTGAAAATGACAAAGGTTAAACAATGTCATTTCTTTCATTAAAACGTGTTTGTGTTAAAGTGACGTTGAAAAATATACTTTAATGCCACTGTCAAAATAAATTACATTTTAATTCAATAAGGAATGCATTTTGATGTTCTTTATATGTTTGTTTTTGTATTGATTTAAAAAAAAAAAAAGAAAAGTCAAATAATCTCGTTAATTGTATGCCATTTGTATCTAGCCGGGAAATCAAATCCTTTCTGACGCCGATAATAATACATTACCGTAGCTTGTGTGGTTGTAATAATATATTTGAGCATTGATTTTAATCCATAGCTTCATCCTTTCGCTATTGATTCAGATAATAGAAGTGAAAAGATACTTTTACATTTAAACTAATATAGGAGAATACAGTAACTATTGTATCGTCCCGTTGGTTTACCGTATGTGAGAGTAGGTGTACAGACAGATAGTATATATATATATATATATATTTATATGTATTCCAATCAAAAGAAGAGGGATAGAATGTGCGTGTCAGCCAAGCAGACAGATATAATGATAGTCTATGTACTACGTAAACCTAAAATGCACTATACTTAAGAGATACGTCGTTGTTCCATCCAAATAATGTTTACCAAGATTACTTTCTAAATGATGGTTATTTTGATACAGTGGTAAATTACCTAAGGTATTTCACAATAATTGTTTATTTTTTTTTGTCAGTTAAACCGACTTGTTGAACAATCTTAAATGGACAATGAAGAAGTAGAATGTGTTGATGCTGTTCAATCAGCGAGTACAGACCTCCTACATAAGTGTCAATCAATAGTTTGATGGTTAAGTGCTTTTCAAAGCGTGTTACATTGTTTCTGAAAACAACAAAGATTAGAAATAACCTGACGGGACCTCGCTAAGCAAGCTTTCAAAATGTATCCTAAAATTCATTTCCTACTTAAGAAAAAAAATGTTTCATTTTTTTCTACTTTTTTTACTTTGAATTTATTTCTTAAAAATTAATTTTCATTTTATTTTTTTTTTTTGCATTTTCTCTCTTGTACTTTTTATAGAAAATCAACAAACTCTGTTGTTTCAAAAATAAAAATAAATTTTTGTTTACATTATAAGACACAATAAAAAGCTAAATATATTAGAAAAAAAATTTTTATGGTCAATTTACAAATAATTTTCAATAGGTATTCGGCTAAAGATTCAGTTACCGCTACTTTGCGATCTCAAGTTTATTTTCATAATGCAGGCTGAAATTTCATTACATTTTAGTGATGTTCAGCTCATATCGCAGTTTATGTTTACCAATTTCATTATTATTTGCTTTTCATATTCTTTTACTGAATTGGGACCAATTTGAGTTTAATGAAAACAATGCATTATGTTATATGTTTATGTGTAGGCTGTTATGTTTGCATTTTGGCATAAATGGGCGAAATAGCTCGGATAAATCGCTCCCTCCTTGTTTATTTAGATCTGTCGCCTTTTAACCCCTTAATGACAAAGCCCGTACATGTACGGGCTCAAAATGCATTGTTTCCAATGGGTTTAGGGACCGCCCATTGTCTTTAAGGGGTTAAACTTTGCAGTATGAGGAAACTTTGATAGAGAAAGAAAAAGTATAATCTAAGAATGTATCAATGTAGCAAAATGTGAATATTGGACTTACTGGAGAAAAATCAGTTCTGACCAATTTTTTTGTTTAGTTTTTTTGCCCCCTTTGTTTTCAGACAACAAATTGAATTTCTTGATCTTTCGGTTCAGACTAAATTCGGAGGTTTTTTTTTATTTCAAATCAAAATTTGTTGTAATGTTTTCAATAGAGAAGGTCCCTGCCATCTTCTTAGTGCGCATGTCATCAAGATTTACTTCAAGCGGCAGAGGTGGAAGTCATTTAGTGACATCACAGGGGCTTCCCTCGGGCAACTGACATCAAACCCCTACGGGAATCTCCAGACACTGGAGATGTAGGACATGTAGTATTATCTTGTTTAATGGGAGGCTTTTTAACCTGTAAAGAGACTGCTTTACCTAGAGCTATTGTTCTAGGAGGGGTCTGTGATGACAGCAATGATGACATCATAAGTAGTGGAGGTGCTTACTTCTTTATACCCCTGTTAACAGGGTCCTAGGGCAAACCATCGCTGACCCTACTTTTATTTTACTGGGTATATGTTTGTGTATTTTTTTTACTGGTAGCTTTACATAATCCTTTTCAAAGATATTATCTCTGTTTTGTAATTTAGTTAATGGGTCTGACACTTTGTGCAAAATTAATATCCATAATGAAGACAAACGCAGGCATGTTTATCGACTCGAGGCGGTATTGATCCAAACCGCTAATCTATTAACACGTTTTAAGTGATTTTTTTTTTTTACCCTAAGCCATTAAGCATAAATTGATTGAAACAGAATACATTGGGATGGAAACTTGGCAAAACTGGATATATTTCCGCATCCTCAGATAAAAATACTGAAAAGGGAATACAAAATAACGGCAAAGGGAAATAATGAGGTCTGTGGATTCACAGGATACGTTTCTCAACGAGGATTGCTACATAATATCGAATCCATCTAATAAAAAAATATAAAGAATCTATATAATATAAAATAATAAATTAATATATTATATAATTTTTTTTAATTTAGTATTTATTACTGATAAAGACAACACTGCTTGTGTTTTTTTTTATTTGAACGTATGTTTATGGTTTATAAAAATAAGTCTAAATCTGAACAGCGCTTTAGAATATGTTGCCACTATATTAATATATAATAATAAAACTGGGTGTCTGTGATATATCCCACAGTTGTCAAATGTAGAAATTTGGAAAAGTAAATTGAACTTCTAAAATGTTTTTCTTTTTGTATCAATTTCTTCTTGTAATTAAATTGTGAATCGTACCATAAAACTACTATTTTTTTGTTTTTTTTCTATTGTACTGCTCCATTTGAGGGAAATATTAAGAGTTGTTAATCTGAAATTAAATGCGCAGCGGAGAGATAAATTGGTATTTATTATTAGTCTGTTGTTATTGTGATTCACTGCGTCACTAAAAATTCAGGTTTTGTAATCACCAAAAATTGTCATTATAGCAAAATAAGTTCTCCAAGAAAAAAATAAAAGAAAGAAAAGAAAACACTGAAAGTCAAACATAATTAGAGGGAAAACACAGATTAGTTTGAGTTAAAAGTTTCATTAAAAATACAGAAAGAGCAAATATTTTACTTCTGAATTTAAAATTATAATTAGACGTGTTATATAATTTCTTGATCTTGTACAGAGCAAATAAAAATGAAACACGGAATATAAAAAAGGTTTTAATTGGGCAGTTCATTGAAACAAACAAAAAAGTAATTTCTCTTTATTTTACCAAACATCTCCTGAATATTCCAGGTGTGTGTTTAGTGATTGAGAGCTCATCTATAATGTAAAGTCTAATAATTCCTGAAGGCTGGTGATTCATTTGGTTTCCATTAAGAGAACCTGATTAGCTTAAGAGTCATAAAGTCAAGAATGATCATATTTAATACGATATATTCCGACGAATTTTGGAATTTGGATTTCTTTTTTTTCTCTTGAATCTGAAACATTAAAAAAAATGATCACAAGAAGTGTTGAAAGAGATTAATATTGCCGGTTTTAAAGCTTCAAGAATGTGTAACTATTTGATATAGACTTTGTTGTCCATGGCGATTCCCAGTAATGGCCGATACAGAGACACCATGTTTTAAGAATGTTGGTAGGAGAAACATCTGGGGTATTATTATTATTATTTTTCTCACATTCTCCCCATCGAATATTACTTTACAAATCTACACTTCCTACGTCAATCATTGGGTTTAGATAAATAAGACCCTATATTTATGACCAAGCATTGAGGTTTGGGGTTGTTGACAGTTGACGTTGCCCAACTGGGTTGGCTGGAAGTAAACTTGAAAGCATGGCAAGCCAACTGACAAACTCATTGATGAACCAGAGAGCCACTCAACACTGTTGAGTGTTTAATTGCCAACTTGGTCAACTTGAAGGATCATTGGCAGCTCATGATACAATGCGAGTAGTGGAAAAACTGGATAAAACATGGAAAATCTCAACTTACCTTCAAATCAGATATCAAGAAAAAAAATGTTCTTTCTGATTATCTTTTTTTTCATTCCGTTAAATCCAATCCGCCGTTAAAATATGCAGTAGGCATTTTAGAGATTGTGAGCACTTTTCATAAATGCTCACATAATGAACTGTGACATTTCACTGTTCCAGTAAAAAATCTAATTTATCAAATCCTACTGCTAAAAACCATTTGTGCCCGTACAGGTGTAGAGCAATCTGATTTGAGAGCAAATTTACATTATTTATATATGTCACTAAATCTTCTGGCAACATATCCTTGGGGATTACCATAAATTACTCCCAGAAAGCCAGATAAGGTCAAACGGTGTGATGTTCTAATGCAGTAATATATATTTTTTGCACTTAATTCACATGTAAAATTGTAATTGTGGTTTGCATTTCACAAAGATAAGGAATGTCTACTGTCCACCGAGAGAAAAAAAACAATATTCGAGGTCTCAATGTGCAGATGATGAAAACATGCATTTTCTCAAAGAGAGCACAACTGAAATACTAACACGTTTGGCGTTATATTTTGCAAATATTACTATTAAACATCACAATTAAGTAGATTTTGTAAAATGAAATGCTTGTATCCACAGAAAATTAGGCAGAAACATAGCGATTGATGTTGGTAAAGATGCAAAGCCATCAGCTTTAACTTTTCCCAGGCAAAGTTGGAACTAGTTTGTTAAAAATGCTATATCTGGATCAGTTAGCTAAAATATACTGCTAGTTTTCATAATGTTTTAGTGCTATAATGTTTTAAAATATTGTAAGTTTGGAAACATTCCAAGAATTGTCCTTCGACCTGACGGACAAGCCTTTGGGCACCATACTCACATCCAAAGCACTTAAGAGTGCCTCTGTTCCAGAAGGTTTGCTATTGTTCTTTTCAATTGTTACTTTTGAGAAGAATTCCTTCTGGTTTCACCTTCAGATTAAGTAAATTGCGCCACGGGCTTCATGCCACACATCTGTTTAAGAGCATGAGGAGGATGTTGATAGCCTCCAAGGGTCACAAGGTCCTCCTATGCTACTCTGATGTCTTAATGCTCCTGGTCTCCAGAAGAAGAATAGATGTAGTAGGTCAGTTTAGCTGTCATCGCCCAAGTTCAGGGTGATTCAGAATGTTGATTGGACCCTGGAGTAATCAACTCCACCATGACTTATTGGGTCAAGAGGTTTGAAATATTATTATTCCGTCTGATCCTAACACTGATCGCACATTAGCTTTTAGGTAAAATAAGAAAACATCATTTATTAGTTAAGGTGTTTTTTCTCCACGTACTTCATGATGAATTCCCTATAAAGTGGAGTCCTGGCCGTTCAATCTGTATCTATTGTGAGATCATATAAAGAACAGCCACGCTATTAATTAAATTCAGATGACAGCTTTTATTGTGGGACTTTGCAACGTACCATCTGCTTCATTTCCATCTTCCTCATAAATAAGCCGAGGCATTTGCATTTGAAGGGAAATGATCACCTCTTTATAACTTGTGTTAAATAATTGCAGCCTGGTAAGAAAGTTGATGTGATTTTTCTTTTTTTTCCTGGGATGGAATAAAAGTTTGTTTTTGATTCTTTGAAAAGTGTACCGGTGGTAGCCGATATGGACGCGTCCGCATCTATCAGCGGTCCTTCTGGCAAGATGTATAATGTGATGCAATCCCTTACACTGAAAAGGACCATTTTAACTACATTCTATTCAAAAACAGGTGTTCACTAGGGACTCAAGGCCACCATCAAGAATATTGGGGGCCAGTAGGAACCTAAAGACAGGACACCCATCCCCTGTCCCATCCTGTGGGTCTCACTGCCTTGACCCATGTGCTTCCCACCCCATGTTCTCAATGGTGCCCCTAGGTCTCAAAACCCTCAATGGGGCCTTCAGGTCCTGGAAAGGGGCCATCTAGGCACCAGAGTCTATGAGGGGCCAGTCCCTGGTAGCAAATCACAAGTAGCGACCTACAAAGGCCAATCAGGGGGCCCATGACATAACAGAGAGTCTGGGCCCCATGCTTGCCAGGGCCTTATACCCGGGTACTGGTTCTACCCTCTTGATGGCAGCCCCATAGGGACGGGCAAATAATTTCTTCTGCCCAGCAAACATGCACAAATATCTCCTTTTTTTCTTTAGATGAGTAATGGTTCTGAAAAAGGTTGTATTCTCTATTCTCTTCCCCGCATATAACGTGTATATGAGTCATGGCGGGATGTATGTATAGGTCTGGCGCTTACTTTATTCTTTCTGTTGGTTACCTGCCAAAGATCAGTTAAAAACATAATGAAAAATTATAATCTTGCAAAATAATTTTTGATTTCTGTTTTTTTTTGGCTTAGCTGCAGTCCTACTCTCCAATACAAAAATTGGATTGAGTATTTCCCCTATGGATAGAACGAACTTTTGTTCATCATCCCAATCTTCAGTATATTCTGCACATTACAGCTCTTCAGGATGGACATCTGGAGCCGATTATTGTTTTTCTTTTTTTGATCTTTTTCCCTTTTTAATGATTATTTTCATTTGAAAGTATGCCCGTTGCCATGGCAGGGTCCCAAACAAATGCTGTATTCATCTTCGCTTTGACAACTATTCTTACGAACCTCAATATTCGGTTCTATCGATACTTAACTGCATTGCAGTATTTAGCGTTTGATCTCAATAGACACTTGTTATCGCCTGGAACAATCTCATCCTGCTAGGAAGGATCTCAGGTGCCGTTCATTATGTACAAAACAGCATATAGTCCTCTTTATAACAAAGTCATGGCCGTTCAGAACCGAAGAGATTCCAAAATGGAACCCTAGTAAAAAGAGTAACAGGAAGTGATGAAACAGGAGCTGGAAATCAGCTCTCGGTATGCCTGTTGTGTATACAAGTGATAGGTGTAGCATTAAGCACAATGGCCTCCACGTGGGACCGACAACACTTTTAAATGGTCCAAATGGTATGGACTATGGACAAAAAAATGTCCCTGCCACTTTAAGGCCATTGTTCTCTATACTACACCGGGATGCTGGTTGCATACATTCAGTGGCATGCTATGCACTTAAACTTGCACAGGCACATGGCTGCCTGTATCCAACTCACAGCCGCACTTTAAAGCAAAAGAAAGCGATCCACTCCATTCAGACCTCCCACCAGGAATTTGTTGTTCACCAGATGGCCACTAGGGGGGCCTCATGAAGAATTCTTATAGTAGGTCATAGAAGGTTCTTATAGTAGCAGCACCACAGAGAACCCCAATGAATTCACAGTTGACTTATACGCAGAAATCCCGGTCACCACATAAAGTAGGGGATTTAAACATGCATGGGATAGGCATATGGCTTCTGTTTAAGGTTTCTGCCTTTACATCAGGAAAAAAAAGGGCAGTCAAGATGGGCCGAATGGGTCTGATCTGCCAGCAAATTCTATGTTTCTTTGTTTCTAAGTCCATTTATTGTAACAATATCAAATAAATTGCACTGCGCCCGTGTGCGGTTGGTTTAGTTCATTTGGGGAATTTAGACATTACTGGCAAAGTGCAATCCACTTAGTAACAGTACTGACAAATTAGATAAATCTTGCAAGTAGAAGAACAAAAAGCCAGAGGTTGCAAGCATTTTAAGTCTTTCTTTTCGAATCATTATATGTGAGATCTGATTATAAGGCAGCCATAATACTTTAAAGAAAGGTATCCAGGAGGCCTTGCATAAAAATCTAAACAGAGATACCTGAAATTTTCTGTTTGTGGTTTCTTTGTAAGTAAAAAAAAAAGGAATTCACATTGGACAGCAACTAATTAAATATTTAAAATGATTAATAAAATAAATATTTGGAATATTTAGGTAATTCAAAATGGCCGTCTGCAAGAACAGAAATTAATTTTTCTAGGTTGCATAGGAAAGGACTTGAGAACTGTTAAGAGTATTTGCTCACATCATCATTCCACTGAATTTATATACATTCTGCTCTTATTTTTCTATTCTTGGCATATAACTTTCACTTGAAACAATGCGGAATAATCTCAACAACAGATGAACTGTTTCTGTAGAGCTATTGTGACGTGGACATGTTTCTTTAAGATATTGTTATCCAGCTACAATCCATAGAGTATTAACTCAACTCAATGACCACTTAGTTACAAATCACACATGTTCAGATCTTTAATGTTTTGCACATTGTGGCCCCCAAAGGGAGTTTGCGTTCGATGCTCTCACTGAGAGGACAGTCTCTTTTAATTAAATGGATATTATTGATTTAAGAAACCTTACTTGGTATTTACATTCAGTGATGATAATGCTGGAGAAACTGTGTCCTTATTTGCAAATAATTTAGCACTTTCCCTTAGAGAATCAGTTAATTAAGCTGATATTGGAAACATGGTCTTAAAGAAATACAATCAGATCCAGAAAGGTTCTATTAAGGAAAGGTAGACTTACTTAATCCCAGTAGTTTTGGCTATGAGGCATATCACCTAGATCACGTCAGAAGGAGAAGACAAAGGTGTTCTAGGGGATCATTGGCACATGAGTACTAATCTTAAAGATAAACATCATTCCAATAACTTATATATAATGATCTAAGATAAAACATTAAATATGTATCACTTAGGGAAATTAAAAAGAAATATTGGGGAACATGTGCTTTGCCTTAAGGACATCACTAGAGGAACATCTAGAAGAAGGAACACGTATACGGCCAAGGCAGACAACATTTCCCAAGCCTATGTGGTCCACTCAGTAGTAGACTTGTTTATTGAGATTCATACGAATTGATAATTTACCAAATTTTAGAAAAATTACCAAAATGTATTAAATTTGGCGATTCGTACAAAGTCAGAAAATTAGACCCCCCCCCCAACTTGGATGAAAACAAAGCAAAAAAATTTCATTCATTCACATTCACACTTGCGGAGACATCCTCTCCCTGATCCTCTAATCGGGAGAGAGGAGGACGTCACCAGAAGCACTGCCATATAGCCCTCAGTTCAAGTTAGGGCAAAATGACGTGGCTTCCGATGATGTCCCCTCGCCCAAATGGAGGCTCACAGAGAGAACTTCCCCTCAAGCGCCTCCATTTTGGCAGAAGCTCCTGCCGGGTTTTGTCTACAGAGATGCAGACGAAGATAGAAGATAACAGATTGAAGAAAAGATAGAAGATGAAGAAGATGTGGAAGCGAAGTGGTCAACAGAAGCGGAAGTGGTCGGCAGAGAAGCTAGGGAAACATTTAGAGATCGAGAGAGAGAGAGAGAGAATGAGAGCGAGAGTCTGGGAGATGTGGGCACCGAGCAACGACTTTCGTTCCCGAATTAAAAATTCCCCCCGAATTTTCAAAAGAACCAAATGGGCAGGAAACGAAATTCATTGGTCGAAAACGAAAGGGGCAAAAAATGAACAGAACAATTTGTCTGAATCGTTTCTGGCCCGTTTGCACATGTCTAATAAGTAGTACAAAAACATTAGAATATTGTCTTTATCCGACCAATTCATCTTACATCACAATTCTTTATTCTGTATTACTCTAAAGGCAATTACATTTAATTTAAGTAAATATGGTTTCTAATTTCTGGATTTATTGTGGGTCATGCTTCTCAGATTAAGATCACTTCACATTATATCCGTCACTTACAAGTGGAAAAGAAATTACCTTGTTTCCTTCACAGAGCTTGGTCAGATTGATTATACATTGTTGCTTATTTTGTCTGCACAAAGCTGATTTATAAATTGACTCAATTATAGTGTTATTTGCTTCTAGTTCTAAAACCTTTTCTTACAAAACAGAATGAATTATTATAATGCAGGTTACAACCCATGTTCTGGAAGGGCCAATTGTCGCAATTACCCGACGCGCTTGGCTTTTTTTTTTTTTTTGTTGTTTCATGCTTTTTTCATGTGTTTTTATTGCACTTCATTGAAATATTAAGCCATTTTTACTATTATCAGAAATTTTTTTCCATCGAATAATAATGAAGCCTATTCTAGATATAAAGGAGGCCTGGAGAACATTTGAACTCATTGACCGTGCATGGATGAGGCTGTGTCCGTATGTTCATTGGTTTCATTATCTGCTGCTTTCTATGAATTGCTTGTGCAAAGCTAGTGAACTTCTTGCTGCCTGCCCTGACCTAGGCATTGATGCTTGACGTCTATCCAGTGCTAGAAGGAGAATTGAGTTGAAAGAAAAGAGATAATCGGAACAAACTTGCCCTTCTTCTATATCTAGAAGGTACCTCTTCCCCGGTTTATTACGAGCTTCCCATTTGGTATACTTAAAACCTTCTTGATTTAGAACTAGTTTAGAGTAGATATGTGTTCCATATCCCATGACTGAATTCCCTCATTGTATAAACCTCTGTCACCTCTGCCGGGAGGCTGTTCCATTTATCTACCACCCTCTCAGTAAATTATTGAAATCAGAGCGGACCAGGGGATAGTTAGCTCACGTGCCACCCTCTAACCCCCCCCCCCGCTTGCATGCGTATTGCAGGCATATTGGTGACCCCCTCTCTAGTATCTGGCTTATCGACTCTTCCCGGTTCTTCTTGGATGCTTTCACTGACAATAGCTGAATATCCGCTGTTCGGTGTAGGAGGTTCTCCGCGTTTCACAGAAAATCCATGAAGGCTCCTGGTACGGTGATTGTGTGACAAAGGTCAGAACTGAGCTACTGAAGACAACATGAAAGATGGAACACCTCCTGGTTTTTAGCTGCGAGAGACACAAAGAATAGATTGATGATCTGTGTTGTGAGTCTGTGGAGGACTCGCTACCAGCTTCCTAGTTCAATTGCACAAGGACTTCATTCCGCGTCGCTTTCGGCACTAAATAAAGCAAAGTCATTATTTACCGGAGACACAGAATAGACGGAAGAGTGGGGATTAATAAAAATGCTTAACTTCATCTCTTGTCTGGTGTCATTTTATTAGGAAACTATAAACTAAAACGGTTCATAAAGCGCAGCTCTAAATAGAGTGGTGATCACAAACAAATATCTTAACTTAAATATTTTTATTGCCCTAAAACAGAACAAAGACAGCAAAAACTAAAGCCCTCAACCTTCAAATCATGTTTTTTTGATACACGATCTCTTATTTCTCCCTCCCCGTCTCCCTCTCTCCTTCCCCCCTTCCGGTCTCGCGTCCGCAGCTTTAAAAATCTTCAAAAACATGAAAATGTGGATTTTCAAATAAAGTTTATTCTGTCCAATCCATATCGAAAAGCTCTTAACTTTGGCTTCAATGCCTGCTTTGGACAGACTTCCTCTACTCAAAGACCATTCAAGAACTCAAATACCGCTCAAATAATCTTCTTTAAACAAGATTGTTCGGAAGCTTGTCCATCATGCCCAAATTTCCAAGCAACAATAAGGTCCTCGCGACATTTTGGTCCTCATCATTTCGGACCACAAAGACATTCCGTTCCCAAGAATTTCCTGTTAAGAAATGGAATCTTAGAATAAAGATGAGACTCGGAATCTTCCAGCAGCGCCGGTACCGGCGATTATTCTAATTCAGCAAACTGCTATTCGTGACAAAGAACAATAATGCGTCCTTAGACGAAATCGCAAGCGCGGTAAATGATGGAAGCACAAAAGTTGCCGTTTTATTACAACTTAAGTTCGGCGTTGGCTGGGAGCAGCAAAACTGTTTACCGGTTTCAGGCAGAAATGTAGACAAATGATTTCGGCGTGATCGTCGCTTCGCCTTTAATGGGTAAGTACTGATGGAAATAAGGATGAACTGTCAGCACGCGCCGCCGGAGACATAACAACACAGATATTTCGGGAGCTGGGATGGAGTCTGTAATGATGATAAACACTACACCATATTCACTCCAATCTCAACACTCCAGAGGCTGTGATAGAGATTTTCGGACAGCGCCCGTGGTAAATGATGTTGGTCTTCTACACATTTTAGAAACTTTGGAAAAAAGCTTTAATACTAACGATTTAAACATCATAAGAAAAATAAAGCCCAATGCAAGAAAAACAAACTAAAAATGAAAGAAAATACATTAAAAAAAAAAATACATCAAAAAAATTTGATATAATTGGTTCCAAATTTACACTATATGTGCGCTAGGGAGAAATTCCCGAAAAAATATAAATTTGCTTTGGCGGGGAGGGCATGAAAAGGAAACAATGGGAAAAAATTTACAGAATATTTGAAGTGGGTGGGGCTAAGTACTGAGTGGGCGTGGTCACTATGTCGCCACCTCCCTTTGTCTCTCATAGTGCTGACTATGAACAATCCATGCCGTTTGGACAACCTGGCCTTAGACGTGAATGTCTTTATGGCACGGATATAGATATCAGTAACTACCCCTTGTTTTAATGACATCATAACTGGCCAGTTGATGTAAGCATTGTGACGCTCATAACCATTTGTCATAGAATGACTGAATTTTGTATAAACATGGCAAGAAATCACGGATTGGAAATCACTCGTCAGTAAGCAAAGTGTCCTTGATTGAAAATGGCAGGATCGCCGATGGATGCAATTAGAGAGTGTGGGCAACTTATAAACACGGCTTTAAGAGAAGCACAACATGACCAAGTCAAGTAATAAAGAGTCACAACACTATTTCTGTACATATAAATGTATGTATATATTAAGTAGATATTTTCCAGAAATTTGATTGTATTATACAGGAAAATGGAAGGAATGTTGACCTTGGCTTGGTCAAGACCGATCCATAGGCACTTATTGCGTTTTTTCCCCTCTCTTGGTATAATGTGGATATTTACTCGTTCAAGAGCTGGCGTTAGGTCATAGAACTTTGACCTTCATAACATCCACTAATAGAAAAATCGATACGTAAGGCCCTTGTTTCTGACCGTTGGTGTTCTAAAAACATATTGTGGTCAAGTCACAACGACATATGGGGAAAATGGAGACATCTCATGGCATCGTTTACTCAGGAAACACGACCTGAATGAATACATCTAAAATATATCCTACTCGGGTAAGATTAACCCCTTAAGGACAATGGGCGGTCCCAAAACCCATTGAAAACAATGCATTTTGAGCCCGTACATGTACGGGCTTTGTCATTAAGAGGTTAAATTAACTTTTTTTTTACCACGGACGGCCCTCCGGTATGTGATTAGTTTTCCGATTTCACGTGGAGCGTTCTGTTTTATTTTATTAATGTATTTTTTTTTATAAAGTAATTTTTGTAAAAATCCCACTGAAAATATTTAATAATTATTTCAAGTCTAAAAAAAAATAAAATAGCAATATGCATTTGTAAAATATAGATAAATATAGATAAAAAAGCCTAAAAAAGTTATCTCGCAAAACTCTATGCGCTGAAACTAAAAACCAAACTGTATTTTCTTAAAGGCCATCGCATGAATTAATGTCGCCTCTAGGCTCAGGTTTTACATGTGGGATTTTGTGTGATTTTCTCTCTTTCTGTTCAATATAAAACCTTTGCTTACCATAGCAACCAGTGCTCTGATAGTATGCAAGCGCTCATCCCTTTAGATGTAGGGAATTTGATCAAGAAAATCAGTGCAAAACACTATGTAAATTTTTACCATGCAATATTATCTGGATTAACCTCTTAGTTTCTCTTCTGTGGGTTGCTAAACAAGATATGGATTGAAACCAAGGCATCCATTGACTAGATGGAGATGTTTTGTAGGGTTAAAAATTCAGCTTGTGATGTGTGTTTGTTGCAGAATAATTTAATAAAACTGGGAAAATATTCAATTAAGTTTCAGATGAGATTAACATTGATAAATGTAAAGTTATGCAGCTGGATATTCATTTTTTAAGACCTACCCACTCGTGAAGGTGTTTCTTTTCCGTTCTATATTGTCACTTTATTTTCCCCGACCTTTGCCTATGCAGCTGGATAGTAAAGATCATAAAATTAAACAAATATTTCCAACTTTTTTTTAATTAAAAGCAAAAAAATGTAAATACAATGATAGACATAAAATTAAAAAAAATTGACAAATATTATATATATATATATATATATATATATAGTTTTAATTAATATATAATTAATTGCTTTTAATATTTCATTTTATTTAGCTAAATAGCTAAAATAATATTTTATTGTTATATTAAATGACATTATGTTATGCTTTACCAGTTTTTTTTATAATTTAACAATTCTTTATAGTGCTAGAGCACAAAAATGTAGAAAATTAAATTTGGAAAATAAATTATAAAAAAAGAAAAGACGAGATATGATCAAATGTATAAAACAGAGGTGGCTGTGTAGCCATTTTGGGCTCAGTTGATTTACTTTATATATTAATAAAATAATTCTTTAACTCCTTGAACGAATGGGCACCGAATTCTAGATATAGTATTTCTTTATTTTGCATTACGAGAAGCGTATATTTTCCAACGATGGTTGGATTTTCATTGATCTTATTTTTCATTTATATATATATTTTTAATTATTAAAGGAGTCGATTTTGCCTTCACACGGGTATGGTAATGAGTGTGGATTTCTGATATGGCATGTGACAGCAGAGGCATTAATCTTTATACCCCTTTTACAAATCTATGTACACGTTTATGTCTGTCTAATAAAAGGATTCAAAGACAAGCAAACAGTCTCTGTTTAAAGCTGACAGTCAGGAGGATTCCAGAGTCATGTCAGCGAGAAGTCCTTGTAATGACATTTAATAGAGAGCGTCTCGTTGATAACCTAAAACGATGAACGAAATTAAATTAAATCTCATATATAAATATCAAATCATTTTTGTTTTACTTGAAATTGTCTTTTCCCTTCTAATAGAGACTGACATTTGATTCTTTCAAGGATTGTTGTTGTTTCAATAAAACCCGTCACCGTGAAATGTTATTGACTTATATGTAAATCCTGAATATATGCTTCTTCTCGCTGGGGAATACCTTATTGTGTGCGAAAGGACTAGAGGACAGAGATATAGTAAATACCACTTCCACTCCCCATTCCCCATTGCTATGAACTATAACATTTGGCATGTAGCATTGGAAATCACGGCAATCGAAAAGTTTGGCTTGACAAAATATTAACAAAACTTAATGGTTTTTCCCTAACGAGTAGAACCCTACCTTTTCCATATGCTTGGCCCCTCTAAACATGGCTTATGTCTCTCTTGTCCATGTTGCCCCATAAGTTTGACATTTTTTTCTATAGCTAGCGCGACCAATATACTCTTCTGCTTTTCTCCTCCACTCTAGATGACCACCCTGACCTTCTAACTTATACTATTATTATTTTATTTATTATTATTATTATTATTATTATCCTTATTAAGTGTTAACATATTTTGAAGCACTCTAAAATGTCAATATGTAAATAAGTATATAAAAGCATTTAAATGTACAGATACAACATAAGGACCTTGCCTTGGCCTTGCCTTATGACACCTTCATCCCACGTTCCAAGAAAGAATGATGATCTTTAGGAAGCCCCACTTACATTCTAAAGGTCCACAAAAACAGCTGGTTTCCTCCACTTGTCTTGATACATGTTCTCCATATTTCATGTCCTTCTCTCTTATATATCATGCCTAGACATTCCCAGATGACCTCCTACCTATCCCCTATCCTTTTTTGTACCATCATCTTCTCATGAGCTCTCCGCACCCATCTCTTGATACATTGTATAAACCCTCATCCTTTTTATTTATTTTGTAGCCAACGATGATACTTAGATCAGAAGGAGACAAGAGACAACAAAGTACCCTGTGATGGCATAAATGAGGCCTAGGCAGCAGGTCGCGAGGGCTATAAATGAAACTAACAAGGATTAGGGATTAGGGTGCTAAAAAAAAGAGAGCTTAATAAGGTGAACGACGCATGAAAGATGTTTGGGGCTTGCTGATTAAATCAATGCTTCTTAGATGAGGTTATATTGAATAGAGGAGTAAAAAATCAAAAGGGGATCAGTTAACGTTGGTGTCTTCAGGAGATGTGGAGATGTGTTGAATTGATTTTGTATTATATTCCCGCGACCGAATGTTATTATAATAATTGTTCATTCTTTTTGAACTAAGAGAAGGGAATGTTGTCAGGTCTGGACTCCCTGTCTAGATATGGCATTGAACAATGAAATATCCGCTAAAAATGACACATTTTTCATGTTGGACCATTAAAGATCCATCACTACCCACAGCAACGGATTCCATTGACATATTTCAGGCGCCGAATGGCCTTACTCTTAAAAGCTTTTACCGTAGATGCGAGAACTATGTTACATATCAGCTTTCATTTAAAACGATTGCAAAAGTAGTCCATATTTTTTCATGAGATCATCCAGTTTAACAGGAGACTCGTCAGAGTGACCTTCTCCGTAGCATGAAACAAAGTATCAGATTTGTATCAGACCTCCAAACATGCTAATGAAACATTTCTGTCTTGCGAATCCTGAAGGCTATTTAGACACCACGGTCAATCTGCAACAAGGACAGACAAACTGCATTTATGCCGATATAATGTGCCCCGGGGGTAGAAAATTAAGGATAAAGAAACTTTAATTTCATTATAACAAGTGGATGAGATCGTATGTGCTTGTATAATACAGGGTCCAAAAACACATAAAAAAATCTCTTATTCTTTATATTTAGTACAGTTCAGATAAAAATGCACCCAGGTCCTTTATTCTGCCCCCACGTTGGCTGCAGCCCCTCTTCTGGACCCTAAAGCGTATTTATTCACGACGGAAAATAAAAATAAACACGCCGAGAATAACAATGTTGAGTTGTGGCATGAACTGTAATATGCCAAGGCAATCGTCGACAAATTTCACGTCCTTATATCTGCCGCGAGAAGGAGAGACAATTGCCCTGATAAGGAGGTCAGAAGATACAATTGTCTCCATCATACTCGAAAACCCTCACAAGATAAAAGCAAGAAGAAACGTCACACCACTCGTGGTCAAACGACCAAAGAAACATAGTGTTTTTTGGATGATTTCTACTGTTATGGAAAGTTTTTGCCCGAATCCAGAGGAAAGCCACACAAACATTCTCATTGTCCCAATTTTTGGGACTCCGTTGGCTCCCAAACTAAAACCCAAGAGAGGTTTGCTAGCCATGGTTTGTATCATCTGCTAAAATTCTAATCTCCTTTAGTTAATATAAACCAGACAAAAGCAAGTCTTAAGAGGTCAGAAGTCTGAAGATGGTTAGGCAACCGCACGTTAAAAAATTATCTGTCTTTTCAAATAAAATACCATTTATCTGTTCGCTCTCAGCCGGCGCACGATACCCAATTACTCGCCACGCGATGTAAGATTAATACAAAATCTGTGAAAAATTGGATTTTCATCCCCTTGTCCAAAAACCATAGGTATGTAAAAAATTTTTTTGAATGGGAATACAAACACTGGTATTTTTATTATTTTTTTTTCCATAGATTTAAATAGGAATCAAACAAATGGTGGTTCTTGAACAGAAAAGCTTTTTTTATAATCAGGAGATATTCAACTGAAACATATCTAATCTCCATTGCGTTTTCATAATGATTAACCCCTTAATGACAAAGCCCTTACATGTACGGGCTCAAAATGCATTGTTTTTAATGGGTTTAGGGACCGCCCATTGTCCTTAAGGGGTTAAATTCTGAAATATCCATCTCTGCACGCTCATTTTCTAATCCTCTAGAAGTAATGGGTAAAAAAGTCGGTTTCTCGGTAATAAGGTGACAGCAATGCATTTATTAAAGTTAATTGAGAGGTTGTTTTTACATGAAAAATTTGTGTTCCAGGCATTCATAACTTTTAGGCTAATTTTTACTGCTCGTTCATTTCTCCGTTGCCGGTTACAAACTGTACTTTCGTCCTTGTCATTTTTCACGAATGGAATCACGGTCTCGAAAAAAAAAAACTGATAGGCAATTAATCACATTAAATGCTAAAGTTTCGTGCCACGAAATCATTTTCCTGATAGATGTATCAAGAGAACCCTATTTTCATTTGGACATGGGGAGACATGACTTAAAATATATCTCCATGGCACAAGTGCCGGGCTCGATCGCTCTTTTTTTTACATTTTTCTTTCAAGTACGTCAATGCAGAGTGAATTTTGAGCAATACTTAACAACGGGATGATTAAAGGAAGTATAGTTAAAATATTAATGAAATATATATATATATATCTATAAATCCTGCTAGATATGTGTACAAAACATTGTAGATCGTTACCGGACCGGCAATTTAAATTGAGCACTGGCACTTTAAGGCCAACAGCCAATAAACTACAGGCCTATGGCCACCATGACTTTTTTACAGCTCAACCCCCCAACATTTCAAGTGTCCAAACTGTGTTGGGGGTGTGGTTAGAGGTGGGAAGAGGCGGGGTTAGAGTTGAGCATGTATAAGCTGGAGGTGGGTCCAAGTGGGGTCAGAGGAGGGGCCACATGTCCACCTTACCCAACGCTGCAGCACAGACTTCCATCAATCTTACGGCTCCCTGGACTGGAGGTAAAAGATCAAAGGATCTTGTCAGCCTGCCTATGACCCCCTCTGCCCTGAAAAGTGGGACAGTGGCGGAGCTATGTGCCCAAAAATCAGGGACACTTAGAAGGAATGACAGCATGAGGCCGGAGTCTATAGGTAGGTGAGAGGTGAGTTAAAGTTGCTGGCTGGTCGTTATGGGGGCTGTCTCCCCGTGTTTAGCTGAAGCACCAGGTTTAATGTCTACATTTTTCACCCAATATCAATTTTGATCACACATTTTGATCTTTAATCACACCTCTTTCCTCAAAACCAAAATCAATTTAGAAATTGGCATATGGCACCGGGTTAGAAGTAACAGCATCTCTTATAAACAATAACAAGAAGAACCAAAAGAATAAACAGAAGAAACCAAGTAAAAACTTTGTAAAAACTTGTTATTATTACTTCTATATTTTTAGTCCAGTTTTTCCGTCGAGCTTATAAATGGTATTAAACTGTTAAGAATTCAATGACTTTTTTATAAATCGTTATCAGGCATATACCAAGAAGAGCTAGAGTTTCAAGGACCGGTGCGGATGCTTTCATGACAATACCGCTTCCCTGCAAGCTGCAATGTAATTATTGTAGGAATAATCATACTTATTTATAGAGCACTTTATGTCAAGGCAATTTCATCTACGGAACATTATGTACACATACAGAAGGGAAAACAAATAAAGCATTTTACACTCACCTACTAGAGAGCATGGGATTTTCAGTGAGAAAAAAAGGAATTCAATGTAATTTTTATTATTCTTGAGTCCAAAAAAGTGGCTCTTTGTGGATGAAAAACTCAACTTTTTTTTATTTCGCTGCAGATCTGATATAATGTTTTTACATAACGCAGGTTCTACAAGCTTAACACTTTGAAAGAAAGCTATAAACAACCAATAATGTTGGGATTTTTTTTGGTAGCGTCAAGGCCCAAAAATTCCATCCTTCTGTATGAAGAACGCCACGCCGCGTGTCAATGAGCTAGAGCTGGGGCGATGTCAGAGATCGCTGCCCGGACGGACTTCACATCCATTTCCAGAAGAAGACAGAAGCAAAAAAGGAGGCACGGGGACATTGTCACTGGGCAGTACGCCCCTCACCTTGGGGTACTCTGGGCAACTGTCCCTCTTGCCCCATGGGAGTTAAAGCCCTCCAATGAGCTTCCAGACTATGCATATCCCAATCCTTCTCATAGGCCATTCTAATACTCATGAAATGGGTAGTGATATGGGATTTTTAGTATGTGGAAGGGTTGTAAGTCATATACTGGGTGTTCGGGACTTTTCAGCTTAATAGTTCCAGGAGTGAAGCAGAAAAGAGGAGACGCAGAAGTGGAACAAACTTACGTAAGACACACATGGATGGAGGACAGACAGGAATTGATTAAATGCCGGCTAGGATTACCAATCAAAATAGGTCAGAGGCATCGTAGCATGAAAGGAGCAGCTAAACATATTCTGTAACACAGCTTGCGTCTGCCAAGAGCCAGCCACGTGGTGCCAAGGTGGAGACCCACCAGGGGATTATGGTATTTGTAGTGTCTTGAACACAGGTTTTACATCAACCCTTTGAACCTAACCCTTAGGGTTCAACGTGTAACAGGGTGTTAAAAAAAAGAAGAAAAAGGAAAACTGTTGGAATGGACAGAATGATCGGAGAATGGAATCATGGAGATAAGTAAAGCAGAAATTCTGCTGATCATGATTGTGAAGAGATTGAATGCATTGGCCAAGGTTCCGCGAGCGGCAACGCGGGAAACCGACGACCGTACAGTATGGTGTTACATAACCTTGGCCAAAATGTTGACTTTTCGGTAAAATGCCAAATCTGTTTCAATAGCGTTTGTTTAATAAGAATCAACACTATATCTTGTTAAGCAAGCATATTGGAACAGATTTGATATTTTACCAAAAGGCCAAGCTTTTGGCCAAGGTCGTATATTGACATTTTGAAAGTGGTAGATGGGTCCTTAAGAGGAGATCCTAAGGAAGGACACGGATAATACGAACATGGTGGATAGATCCTGATAGAGTAAGGAGACATCCCGAGGAAGGACATGGTTTGGACCTCACAATGTAGACCCTTTAGCTGTAGACTTAGGAGATACGTATTTGTGTCATGAATAGGACATTTTATCAATCTGACCTTAATAAAAATCCTCACTAATGTAGAAAAGTCACACCTATCCATTATTTTTGGTATGACCCATTATACCCCTAGCATAACCTTTTTTGTTGTTTTTTTTTATTAAAGTCTGATGATTTGAAGTTACACGGTGCGGCAGATAAATGAAAAGTCAATACAGTTTTCCAGAAAGGAAATAATGGAACCAATTAGGTTTTTTTGCAGTCGGATCCTGAGCGTTTTATTTCGTTCCGTGTCAATGTAGGTCACCGAGAACAAGCAGTGAAACATTATTCACATAATAAAGAATTTGGAACAAAGAAATGAAATGGAGCTAAAGGAACTGAATTTCAAAACTGCTAAGAATTTGTAAACATGTCTGCCGTACTACCGTGAGAGTATCTTAAAAGAAATACATGAAGGATCGTCCTTGTTCAGACGGCGGAGGCGACGCTCTTTGGCCACAAACCCATTTATTGTCTGTGTCAACCGAAAGGACGAATGGTTCAGCATCACCGTTTCAAGATCGTTTCAAGATAAATTCTTCTTTTAAAGCTGGCACCAGGCTTCCCCTCCGCTGCAAACGGCTATTAATATGTATTAAGTCTCTAGACGTTGGCCAACCATAAGAGCGTTTAAGAATTGGTTACATTTTTGGTTACAACGTGGTCTTCCACCTGCTTCCAATCCAGCTGCCCCTCGAAGCACGGCCAAAAAAAAAAAGCATAAAACCATTAAAAACTTTTAATTTCTCCAGAAGGAAGAACAGATTTGCTGCAAAAGTAACAGTTAAAAAGCAAATGTGTAAAGATATGTTTACAGCCCACCTGGGGCCATGAATAGTAAACACAATTCCAAAATAATGCCCCAGCGGGGACAAGGGTAAGTTACAACTACAAATAAACCAATCCCGTTCCCGGGATCAAAAAATACCCTTATTATAACCCCACCCTAAAACATGACTTTTATTAATATGTTTATTAAAAGGTATAACCAAAAAAAAAGATTTTTAAAAACACCAGTGTCACCAGTCCTACTATAAAAGGTATACGTCACAGTAACATAAGCTGTGTTACACTAATATTAGGTCGTACATACTGTTGATGGCTGCAGTCCTAACAACAGAAATAATTCAATTATGACCAGTGACAGAGGCTAATTAAAAACTCAGACAAGTGGCCCCCATGACATGTTTTGCTCCTCAGAGCGTCATCAGAGGTCTGGGCTAATGGCTTCCAAAATGGAGACTGTTTGGCCTTATATCTCCTTTGTTAGTGACATCACGGATTCGGGGCGGGAACAATCATATCCAATGGTTACCGATGTATTAGATGTGTTGCTAGATCCAGCCAATTGCTTAAAAGGTGACTAAGCATGACATCACCCACATAGTCCAATAGAATTCCAGATACATGATGGGCAGTGGTTCTCTCCAATTCCCAAAGGTGAGCAGTCAAAGAAATTGACTGACAGTTATTCTCACCAATCATAGATGTTCCTTTCCACTCAGAACCACTCCTATTACTAGATCTCCTATCCATTGTAATTCTTATTATTCACATTACACACGGTTCACCAATGTGATTTGCCAGGCAGCACAGTGGCCCAGTGGCCTACACCATTGCCCTGCAGCACTGGGGTCCAGGGTTCAAATCCCACAACGGACACCAAAAAACACCAAGGCACCACATCCAAAAAACACCAGCGCAAATTTACATCATTTTGGCATATTTACCGTACATAGTTATACGCTTCACAATTGAATAATTCCCTTCCCAAATATCCCTATCACAATGTAAGTCTCCATAATATGGTCATACCTCCATATAAAATAAGTAAATCATTATCAGATAATCAGTATTACAAATCAGAGTCCTATTATTTAGAATCTACAAATAGGCTACAAACTTTTGTGTCTATAGATCCACTTGGCTTCCTCTTTTAATAGTAATCGATCCAGATTCCCTTTTCGTGGACAAAGTTTAAGTTGAGAGATACCCCAAAACCTCAGAGACTCTAGATCTCCACCATGGAAAAAATTAACATGACGGGCCAAAGATGTTTCTTCTTTCCTCCTAATCGTGCCCAGATGTTGGGATATACGTCTACGGAACTCTTGGATGGTTTTCCCTATGTACAATTTATCACAGCTACATTTAGTATCTTATTATAATACGTCTTCTCGTAATCGAGAAGGTATCTAATCATTCGCAGTGAGTTCTCAGTTAATAATTTTTCCCAACCTTGAATAAAGGAGGGATCCTCTTTATGAGAATTCGGTACTATAGGGATCCTCAAGCCCCTGTAAACAATATTTCTTTGGAGGTAGGTTTCAAAGCTAGTAATTTCCCACCAGGTCTTAATTTGCTGCTTATATGTTTTGGTAATATTTTTGAATGCTGACTGAATCTCAAACCGGTGGAGAGAAAGACTCTCAGTGGTAAACACTTGTGCTGCCTCAGCTAATAGGCTCTCTACATTAATATTCTGCTGTAAGAAACCTGCCATATTGCAAGTAGGGCAACAAAAACCAATGGGGACATAACCCCACTCAAATACAATTCCAAAATAATGCCCCAGCGGGGACAAGGGTAAGCTACAACTACAAATAAACCAATCCCGTTCCCGGGATCAAAAAATACCCTTATTATAACCCCATCCTAAAACATGACTTTTATTAATATGTTTATGAAAAGGTATAACCAAAAAAAAGATTTTTAAAAACACCAGTGTCACCAGTCCTACTATAAAAGGTATACGTCACAGTAACATAAGCTGTGAATAGTAAACAGTGTAAATATTTTACGGTATAGATATTATGAGCCACATGCATCCCCGGTATGGAAAATTGTACTTTATTTGGCTAACATTAAAAAATATATATATTTAAATGTATTTAATTTAATTACAGGCAAAATTTACAGATAACGTAAAATTTAATAGAAATTGTTCAATATATTAATATTTTTGAATTTAATTTTAAATTCGTTTTAAAATAACTTTATAGAATGATGAAAAAAAATATGCTAAAAATTTTATACTACATTAAAACCTCTCATCAAATAAAATGGTTATCACCAAACTAGGTGGAATTTCATTCAAGTTTGTAGCAATTAAACCGTCTACTTGGGCTAAACATTGATATAGAATGCTCTAAATCAAAGGAGAGAAGTGGTGATGACCGACCCCACCCCCCAAAAAAAGGGAGAGAACCAACGGATGCTAAAGAATTGTAACCTCTATATATTACAATTCTACATTATTACAGAAAAATGAGTAGAAACCATAAGAAGTTTCATAAGCACTAATGCTATAACGGTCAACCAGGGATGAAAGGGCATCTTCATCAAGGTGGACGCCATTAGCGGACGCCATTAATTAGGCGCCTGTGGGTTTTAAGTTTTAGAAAGCTGAAACTTTTCTCTATGTCCTGGGCGACTACTCTTCAAAAGTTAACCTTCACGCCCTCTACATATGAAAGTTGGGCAATACTTCTCTGGAACATGGGACGTCGTTGAGGTCCTTCTCATTGACAACTTGAAGGGGCGAGATCAAAAACATCAACATGTGCAGAAATGTATCTCAAAATTCTCAGGTAGAGAGTTAATTATCAGCACAAGATGCTTTATGGTTAACTTTTCAACTTCAAAGTGAAGGTCCATGCATTTAGACGATTCCTTTTGAGAACGTTTCAACCATTTATTCAGTAAATAGTGGTTTTCTTATACAAGACAGCTTGATACCTCTTGAAAGTTGGTTGGAATTCTCTTAATTTTGTTTGAGAGGATGTATGCTCCCTGTGGGAAGTCATGGTGTTGAGCCCTTGTCTTCTTTTATCATCTTGAAATATAATTACTTCTTCTATATTTCAGTCTACGGGATGTTTGGATGGTTGGTCCACCAGCCTGTGAGTATTTGACCTACTTAAGAAACGGAATGAGTTTAAGTCGCTTGTTTTTAAAGGGTTTATGGGCCGCCCATCGTCCTTAAGGGGTTAATAATGGTACAAGAACAATTATATATGTTTTGTTGTTTTTTATTTATGACAATGCGTTACAAAAAAGGTAACAGCTTCTTTAGTAATGGTTTTAACCTTTTCTCTGCCAAAGGGATAGTTTAGTTATTTGAGTCGACATTTCTTGAAGCATTGTGTATGCGTGTTCTGCCACAGGGGTCTACCGCGGGGGGGGGAGCTTTCCCTGTCTTCTTAAACCTTAAGAGATTGAACCTCGGGGATTGCGGGGCCACTGGAGAAGAAGAAGGTAAACTGATAGATGGCAAGCAGAAGTCAGGAGAAGGAGTCGAGCAATAACGTCAACCTCAGTCCGGGAGTCAGAAACGTAAATAGAATCTTAGAGACAGAAACATTCCGATGACGAATTATGGACAGTTAGGGTTTTTACGTTGATATTCCAATCCCAGCTGTCCTTATATCGCAGTCCCTCAGTTATTTGCTGGTATGAAGGAGTTAATGGAGATGGGCTCCTGCCTTGCTGCATTTTACATGAGATAATGCGCATGCTGACTTTTGGTTGTCAACTAAATAAAGCAAGTTCTCACAAATGTTTTTTCTCGGGAGTGCACATGCTCCAATGGCATTTGGATAGAGTTTCATCGCTGTGAAGCTTTGTCACAGAGTCGTCAGAAGGTATGACCTAGATTCCTCCTAAAACATTTTTATTAGTTGCTGGGGTTTTTTTTGGAAGTCAGAAACCGTCGTGCTGCTGGGATGATGACTGGAAACCTTGGATCGAAAACAGGCAAGCAGAGCAGCGCAAGCAATAAGCAATTTATTTCAGCCATGAACTTTTAGAAAAGACAAGCTCATGTAGGTTAAGGAGAAGGGGAGTGTTGGCACCTTTGGACTTGAGGGCAAGTAAAGCTGAGTGGCCTCCCTGGTTCCTACCCCCCCCAACCTAACACACACTAACACACTTACACATACACTCACTCTAACACACACACTAACATATAGTAACATAGACTCACTTTCAAACTCTAACACACTAAAGCTAACACTCTTACAAACACAATCCATACACACTGTAAAGCAAACACACTCTATCACACACTCACACACACTTACTCTATCACTCATTTTGTCTGAGCTGCTGCTCTACTGCCACAGGGTCATGGAACGTCACATTATTTGGTCCCACCATACTCCTGCCTCCACAAGTAGGTCGAGTAAGTCTTATTTGAACCAGCCATGGGGGCCCATTGTCCTGTTGACCAGATGCTACCTGACAAGGAGTTAGGAAAATGGATGGAAATTTACATGTTGAATCCGATTTTGTGTGGTGGCCAATGATTTTACCCCCAAACACACAACCAAAGCCCCTTGTTTAGGAGTTGCGGCTTGCTGCGCCATGCACTCAAGGGTTAAATGGAATAAAAGCACATAGGTATCGATTTCTCTTCCCTCCCCCCCCTGCTTTCCAGTAATGATATAATAGAACAGGTAAACAAGGCGTCACATTACTCATCTTTTAGTGCTGCCGATAGCCGCTGCCGGTTAATGATGCCTTTTGTACCGCGCTTCTGCTAATGGGAACAAACTTACCTCTTGCTTAATTTCTCTTGGGATGCTTGTGTCACGTTATTGACTTCTGACCTCCGCGAGGGTATGATTTATGCCAAGAGAATATTGAATTCCAATGTGTGTTTGTAGCCATGCCCATTCTTCGCGCGTTGAGTGTAAATGTGTGTTTATGACTAATAATGGACTGGGAAAGTTTACATTTAAATACAATGTCTTTATGCTGTGTTAGGGAATTCTTTTTACTCTGGGTCGGGATGGAGATGCGATGACGATACGGCCTCAGTAATAAGCGGAGGATCTCTCAGGGTCGCGTCTTTCCCAGCCACCCGACTCTCAAAGAGAAAATGATACCTAAGAATAAATAAACCATATGATTGAAGGGTCTGCTGATGGATAGAAGAGAACACGCATAAAACCTGACCTCCTGCTGTAAAGACTGAAATCTTAAACAATCGTTGGTCTCGTCTTAGATTCAGGAGCCGTATCCCCATCCCATCTACCACTCTACTGGGAGGCTGTTGCACAGCACTGCCGGTTATATTACTGTATACAGCGCTGGGGGGGTTATATTACTGTATACAGCGCTGGGGGTTATATTACTGTATACAGCGCTGGGGGTTATATTACTGTATACAGCGCTGGGGGTTATTACTGTATACAGCGCTGGGGGTTATTACTGTATACAGCGCTGGGGGTTATATTACTGTATACAGCGCTGGGGGTTATATTACTGTATACAGCGCTGGGGGTTATATTACTGTATACAGTGCTGGAGGTTATATTACTGTATACAGCACTGGGGGTTATATTACTGTATACAGCGCTGGGGGTTATATTACTGTATACAGCGCTGGGGGGTTATATTACTGTATACAGTGCTGGGGGTTATATTACTGTATACAGCGCTGGGGGTTATTACTGTATACAGCGCTGGGGGGTTATATTACTGTATACAGCGCTGGGGGGGTTATATTACTGTATACAGCGCTGGGGGTTATTACTGTATACAGCGCTGGGGGGGTTATATTACTGTATACAGCGCTGGGGGGGTTATATTACTGTATACAGCGCTGGGGGTTATATTACTGTATACAGCGCTGGGGGGTTATATTACTGTATACAGCGCTGGGGGTTATATTACTGTATACAGCGCTGGGGGGTTATATTACTGTATACAGCGCTGGGGGGGTTATATTACTGTATACAGTGCTGGGGGTTATATTACTGTATACAGCACTGGGGGGTTATATTACTGTGCACAGCGCTGGGGGGTTATATTACTGTATACAGGTCTGGGGGTTATATTACTGTATACAGCGCTGTGGGTTATATTACTGTATACAGCGCTGGGGGTTATATTACTGTATACAGCGCTGGAGATTATCACATGACACATTAAGCTAAATTGTCCTTTTGCCATTAAAGGGTGCTTCAGCAGCTCGTGTGTGAATATATGTGGATTTCATTGTGTTCCAAACCAATTTCCTTTCAAAACACAAACACAAAACACATTTTCATTACACCCAGCGGTACTTCAGAGAGCTTTGTTGCTTAAATAGTAATTAGTTCGTCATTTTAACAATTAGTTTATAGGGCTGTCACTCAGCGCATTCTCATGCCGGTGAAATATGGTATAATGGATTAGAATGCATTAAGGTTGATTGATGTCATTTATGTAGCGGAAAATGTATCCGTATTATATATATTTTTTTCTTAATGGAAGACGATTATACCAAAATAATAATGGTAACAGTAATTATAGCAGCAGGACTCACTTCACAGCTTTAGAAACACTGTATCCCTTTGAAGTGTATCATTACTGGAGCTCTGATAGACCGGAACGTAGACATTGTTGGATTGCGGAGTCATTTATGCTTGATGGCTCAAGAATAATAACGTACAAAATAATCACGGGCCGGGCACCGGTTCAGAAACATCTTAGTTGATTGCAGGTCAACTCAATACTCAAAATCCATCCTCTTAACCTCCCCGATACATGATTCACCTCCTCCGATCCGTTCTAAAGGAATACTTTAGAGACAACTTGGTCCGACTCTTGGACATTTGTCGAAAGTCTTCAACCCCACGAGTGCCAGCGGTTATCTTGATGCGTGGAAGAACCTTCAAGACCACCATGATGATGAATATGTGTGGCTTGAAGAACAGAGCCACACGGTTTCTTAAGCTTTAATGGTTCTTGCCCATCTTAAACACGCCTGGAAGAGGCGATCTTGAACATACGGCAAAACCAAGGATCAAAAAAAGTAAAAGAGTATTTTTTCGGAAGAAAAAAAAAATGAGAAGACTAGATGGGCCAAATAGTTCTTATCTGTCCTCAAATTCTACATTTTTGTATGTCACTGCTGGGCCCGTAACCCTGGGACCAGTGGCATGTTCTTGTCTAGGCTTAGGGCAGCAAGTCCATGGGGGGGGGGGCAATCACCCTATTAGGTGATCAGGCTCTTTGTAACACCACTGCTCATTGGGTCATTTAAAAGGGAGATCACTGATCCCCCCAACACTGGACTGGGTGACAAGTCAGCACAGCCTTCCATTGCTTACTTCCGCCTCGCACCACACTTCCTTAAAAGGAGAACACCAAGATATGACATCATATCCCAACTTCGGCAGTACGTTGGCGCTGTGGCAGAGGCGGCTGGTAGCGATGCCCTGGGTTAGGCCTTGGGTAGTGCCAAAGATACACCACTGCCTCTTGAATCGATCTGGCACGGGGTAATATTTCCATGGTACCACAACGTCTGTATTGCTCGTTTTCTATAACCCCTTTTAAGCCTAAACTAGTTTAGATATACTTTAACCCCTTAATGACAAAGCACGTACATGTACGGGCTCAAAATGCATTGTTTTCAATGGGTTTAGGGACCGCTCATTGTTCTTAAGGGGTTAATCACCCCCATGTTGGCATTTTTAGGAAACATTTTCCTATCTAATCCCTAGACAGGAGCCAGCGCTAATTTGTGTCAAATTGCCAATTTCTAAGTAAAATTACGTAAATAAAACCACTCAAGGCAAACTTTAACCTCATACAGGAGCCCAATTCAGCCGGAAAGGTCAGATTTGTTATCTATCAAAGTAGCCTAGAACAGAGGAATAATGAGCGACCTCGAATATCTGGCCTTTACCCTGCGAAAAGCGCTTTTAAATCAAGCCGAGAGAGCAGCGACTGAAAATCATTCCTTTCTGTCTGCACAAAAAGGTCACTGTCTGAAATATTATGGGGTAATTTTATACAAGTTTATAAGGCGGAACAAAACATAGCAAAAAAAAGCATTAAAACCACATTTACGGAGCATGCGAGTGCTTTAACGCTCCTCGCCGGTCACTGGGAGAAGAGGGAGTCTGTAAGAGCTGCCAAATGCCTAAATTACTTGAAAAAACCCCAATAAATAAATGTGCAAAAAAATAAATGTGATATTTACCTTTGCAAGCGACTTTATTCCCTTCTAAAGCAGAAACATAGAATCTAAAGGCAGATCAGGCCCATTCGGCCCTTTCTAGTCCGCCCGTTACATTCAGGAGACAAATGCCTATGCCATCAATGTCCTTTTACTGCATTATCTACCACTCCTGCTGGGAGGCTGCTCCGCTTATCTACTACCCTCTCAGTAATGTAAGTGCAGACTGAACTGCCAGCAAATTCTGTGTTTCTATATACAGAATATAAAAAGGTTCTGACTTCTTCTATTTATTTGAGTCATGGAAGTAAGTATTATGAGAAATTAAATATTTTATTTTTATTTTATTTATTTGTTAAATTATTTTTATTTTTTTTATTTATTTTTTAAATAATTTTTTTATTTTATTTATTTTTTTAAATTATTATTTTTTTATTTTTTTTTATTTTTTGTGCTCTTCTGTTCCTTTAAAAAAAAAGGCGCACTTAGGTAATATATTGCAATTCTTCTATCGTAAGACGTTATGTTGAAAAGGCACTTGTTTCCATAATTGGCTCCTCCGTCTCCTAGAGGATGCTGGAAAAGTTTTGTTAACTAACGTTCCTGATGGATTGTTTTTCTGATAAGGATTCTGATAGCTCTCCTTGGGGGGAAATAACCCAAAAGGTTTTTTCCGCGATGGTCGAGCACGCGGCAATGCGGTTATTCCGGTTTCACAATATGACCCTATGGGACTCATTACGATGTTTCCACTGCAAGTCTGATTTCAGCACCTTGGACAGCGGCCAGAACGCATTCAAGTTATTTACACGACTTCTGTACATTGGAGATGCTACCTGCAGCTTGTTATTAGGACCATTTTCTTTTATTTATATGGCGCCAACCATTTCCGCAGCGCATCTTACAGTCCCTGCATTCAAAGGGTCTGACAAGGAAGTTAAGCAAACAGTTGAAGACGACCTTGAAGACGCTGATTTAAAGGGAGGAAAGGCTCGCCCGCTACCCTTTCATTGTTTATCATGTATCGTAAAATGTCTCATTCCACGGGCTGCCCGTCGACACAGTTCTGTTATTGCTGGGCTTTAACAAATGTCTGAAATCAGCAATTTACGGGTATATTTTTAGTAAGAGATACAAGATCAGAGTCGTGGAGGTTATATTACTGTATACAGCGCTGGGGGGTTATATTACTGTATACAGCGCTGGGGGTTATATTACTGTATACAGCGCTGGGGGTTATATTACTGTATACAGCGCTGGAGGGATTATATTACTGTATACAGCGCTGGGGGGATTATATTACTGTATACAGCACTGGGGGTTATATTACTGTATACAGCGCTGGGGAGTTATTACTGTATACAGCGCTGGGGGGTTATATTACTGTATACAGCGCTGGGGGTTATATTGCTGTATACAGCGCTGGGGGTTATTACTGTATACAGCGCTGGGGGTTATATTACTGTATACAGCGCTGGGGGGTTATATTACTGTATACAGCGCTGGGGGTTATATTACTGTATACAGCGCTGGGGGTTATATTACTGTATACAGCGCTGGGGTTATATTACTGTATACAGCGCTGGAGGGATTATATTACTGTATACAGCGCTGGGGGGATTATATTACTGTATACAGCGCTGGGGGGTTATATTACTGTATACAGCACTGGGGGTTATATTACTGTATACAGTGCTGGGGGTTATATTACTGTATACAGCGCTGGGGGTTATATTACTGTATACAGCGCTGGGGGTTATATTACTGTATACAGCGCTGGGGGTTATATTACTGTATACAGCGCTGGGGTTATATTACTGTATACAGCGCTGGAGGGATTATATTACTGTATACAGCGCTGGGGGGATTATATTACTGTATACAGCGCTGGGGGGTTATATTACTGTATACAGCACTGGGGGTTATATTACTGTATACAGTGCTGGGGGTTATATTACTGTATACAGCGCTGGGGGTTATATTACTGTATACAGCGCTGGGGGTTATATTACTGTATACAGCGCTGGGGGTTATATTACTGTATACAGTGCGGGGGGTTATATTACTGTATACAGCGCTGGGGGTTATATTACTGTATACAGCGCTGGGGTTATATTACTGTATACAGCGCTGGGGGTTATATTACTGTATACAGCACTGCGGGTTATATTACTGTATACAGCGCTGGGGGGTTATATTACTGTATACAGCGCTGGGGGTTATATTACTGTATACAGCACTGGGGGTTATATTACTGTATACAGAGCTGGGGGTTATATTACTGTATACAGAGCTGGGGGTTATATTACTGTATGCAGTGCTGGGGGTTATATTACTGTATACAGCGCTGGGGGGATTATACTGTATACAGCGCTGTTCTTTATTATTTTTATGGATGGGACTTCCCATTTAAAAATGATTTTGCAATAAAGTATGTTTTTTCTACTTACTATGACATTTCGATTGGTAGACGGATAATCATTGAGTGTTTAATGAGAACATTTTTTTTTAAAAAAGAATAAAAATGCTAAATATAATTTTCTTTCATTTGCAATAAATACCGTGTAAGAAAAGACAAAGGTTCCTCACTCGATTTCAACCAAAAAATAGAGAGAGCCCAGCAAGCGAAAAATTCAACTTATAGTAAATTATTACATTAAGTACAAGATTTAGATCTAATTTGCTTCTGATAAATCCCACCTCGTGAGATTATGGATAATTTCCACTAAACTGAAGAGTGAATTATCCCATCCCAAATGAGCAATTTATTTAACAAAAGCGTGGATGGAAACCGGTTATCTCTGACGATGTCATACAAGCATAATTTCCATAACAGCTCCATCAAATCTCTGAAACGTGGCTAGACGTCAACATGCGCTCGATTCTTGGCTGGAAACTCACGCATAAAAATGGACTCCAAAACATATGTTTTTTTTCCCAGCCTATTTGTAAAATTATTTGGGGGGCTTTAAATTTAAGAGTTAGATGCACAAATTCTACAAATATTAGAACATTGAGCGTGTTAGAACTCCAAGACCCACTAATATGGTTAATGTCTTACTAACCTTAACTCGGTTACGCATACCTGAAGGACCCATGCGGTCACGAAACCTGATGAGTTGGTCCGTCTTGGTTATGTCTTAGCCTTCAACACTGGATAAATAGTCTGAAATCCAGAAATATACATCGTGAACCTCTAACTATACCTACATACACCTCATACTTAATCTTCTACTCAGTTGGCCTTGACATGAGCTTGATAGGAGTCCATTGGCTACAATGGAACAAAAGGCCACTTGCATTCAAAAACCAATAAAAAAAGTATACAAAGCCATTAAGCATTATTACGCAAGCTTGTCTAGTTTTAAAACCTTGTCTTCACAGATCAGACATGCAGAGATGTTTTTGTAGACCTCGTTGAAGGTCAAAGATCTGGTCTTGCAGGCAAAGCCTACTGCAGTACACGTAATCCTTCGTACGTAACAGGGGTGTCTGGCTGGGCGGGTTCCAAAGTGTCATATTCATGCTATAGTTTAATTATTTCTCCAATTAACATGAGATCAGACAACCAACAGCGTCCATCACTAGTGGTGGGTCAGTTGGCCAAAAGCGTAGGAAGACCTTGTTACAGGGTCACCGTACCCAAGGCTGGGTACCCCTGTTTGAGGGCTGAGGAATCACCAGTCAGTCCCTCATACGGATAGCACTCAGCTATCCACGGATCATCCAGACCACCATTCGTAGCAAACCAAGAAGAACTCTCTTTATTACAAACACACAGAACTTATATACAATCTCAATGCAATGTGTACCGAACCCAACCCCCAATCCCATCAGCCACATCCCCTCACAAATCCCATCAGTATACAGGGGATGTATCAGGTGAGGGGATTACAGAATACAATGGGTTCCCCCACCTGTGTTATCCCCCCTGTAGTGCGGGTGCCGTCTGGGCAGACAGGGCTGTGTTGGCTGATTAAGAGCCCCAGCCAGATTATAGGATCGTCTCTTTGAGGGCTGGGGCTGAATCCACATCAGTCTCTGGGCCGGTTACACAATAAACACAATATAATATATTACCGGGTCACGGTATACAGAACCGGACACAAAAGTGCTCCGTGACCCGGCTAAACTTCATATGACACATGAGCCAGCTAGCCTGGCCCTGGCCCTGTCACAGACCTAACCCAGCTTCAGGAGACACTGGCCCATCTGCCTGAGGTGTCTAAAGCCAAGCCCGATTCACACACTTACCCCGGTCCACCCGACGTGCCAACAAGGTTCCATGATGCTCCTAGAGGCGCCCAGAAAGTCAAACGCATCACCGTGAAACCGATACATTCTGCGTCGTTGGCCTTGGGTACCAGTTTTACTGGTGAAATATTTTCATCGGTGAAACATAAGAATCTTCTGTAAGGAATTTTGGAATCCAGCAGGCACACAAAAGGCTATTTCTAAATGGCTCCATACAACAGCAAAATAATATTTGCAACGGTTGAGCAGTAATTTGTGTCTTCGTCTCAATAGGGGACCCATCTGGTGTGCATGCACGGCTTCTAATTACATTTACCTAACAAAACACAATAAAGCAGCTGGTTGCTGGTTAATACAGTGGGAAAAAAACCACACACAGAATCAAATGACAATAACTCATGGTTCCGCTGTTATTTCTGAAATACCTAAAAAAGCAGCAATTTAGCCATTCGACGCGCTGCCTTAACATCATCATGCGTTACCAACAAGATTTTTTTTTTTTCTTACGCAAAATGTGTAATGTTTTGAGAGATGACAGTCATTGTGAAGCCGCGGGTGTAGTTAAATGTAAGACATGTTATTAGATTTAAGTGCGTTTCCCCCATGCTGTATACAACACTCGTCTTAGACTCCTCTTCAATAGCAGATTAGGTACACAAAATGCCATAGATTAAAAAAAAAAAACAAATATATATTTTTTGTGGCACTTAAAGGGCCAGTGAAGGTCAGAAATTAGCTAACAACATAATATTTATTTGGCTTTAATATGTACCTAGCAACATGGACACAACAGGTGTACAACCCAATACAACCCACAAAGACTCAACGTTCTAGGCTCCCTCACAACAGGTGAAAGGTTCAACCCGGTCTGATGTTGAATATGCGATTAAAGTATTTATTAAGAGTGATTCCAGTATAAGAAGCATGGATATTATTAACATTCTATTACTGTGTGGCTGGAATAGAATGCGGCTGTGATGTAACTAGTTATGACATCACATTGCGCCAGGCCAATATCGCGTACCAAGCCAAGCTCACCCAAACTGATTTGACGGCATTAGTCTCCTGCCAAAGCTCACTCAGCCCACCTGAAGCCAACGAGGGCAAGAAATTTAGGGGTATACATTGGAATAGGTGTCATGTCCCAAATCGGGACAGTTGGCAAGTACTGGGCACCTGTATGAAATGTCCAATTGATGAAATGAATTGGCGGCGCTGCAGGAAATTACCGTGAGTGGGTGGAGCTTTAATAGAAGTAGGTGGAGCTTATTGTAAGCCCTCCCTTTAGGTGCTCATCATCTCTTAGAAAGTAGTAGTTTAGCAGATCGGAAAGAGTTATTATTTCATGTTAAATTAGCAAAGAATGTTCCAAATAACAAATATTTTTGTATCGATGTCACAAGATGTTTTATGAGCGTATTTTTAAACTTGGTTTTATATGATTCGGTAACCGGACTACATCAAAGGCGTTATTGAGCCTCTGGCATTAAAGAGCTTCTCTGAAATCAATTAAGGGTCATTAATTGGATTTTCCTATTCGGTACAAGGAACAACGATATTAATGATTTAGCACATTCCAATCCAATCACAATATGTTCCGAATCATTCCCGTGTGTTAGCAGCGCCAATAAACCGTTCCTTCAGTATCATGCGTTAAAAGGTCTCTAATCTGTCTATAAAAGATATTGTTCCATTCTTTCTTGTTCAAACCCAATTACAACCTCAATTCATCTTAGTCTCCAGCTCAAGACTGTGTAGACAACCAAAATTGAAACAGAAGAGTATAATGGCATGGAATTCGGCGAAGGAGAGAACACAATGTGCATATCCGTCCCAAATGTCATTTAGTACGTCTTTTGTCTTTGAGGAGGTAATCTCTTTAATCTGTGAAGATGCTAGTAGTGCCTGCGCTGGAAGGGGATCTGTGGCCTTCAAAGCTTTTACTGTAACTACATTTATTTATCAAAACTTCCTACAGCTTTTGCTTTTTGTTTTTTTCAAACTGTGTAATTCTTTTGGAGGTATTAAGTTTAAAAGCAAGGGACTATTTTGCATCTGGGAAGCTGAGATTGGTGGCAACCCGTGGCATTATCTAATCGCTTCTTTCTCTCCTCTTCTTTCGTGATGGGTGTTGGTGGTCCCTGCTGACGTCGGTGGGCAGTCCTGATGATGTTGCGCGCGGGGGGTATGCCCCAGACACGCTGGAGGTGGTTGGAGGGGAAGTGGGCAGGGAGGGGGACATGTTGCAATGGCGCTCCCCCAACTTGGAGTTTCTCTGTGGTGACCCGGAGACTTGGAGAAGAGGCGCTTCCCCGGGAGAGTTCCCAGGTATGACGTTGCTCCTGCCTGCAGGACAAGGAGTGTATAGGTATAATGGTGGCCTACCAGGTCCATGTCCTCCTCTCACAGGCGCTCTCCTCTGTCAGCAGGTTCACTGGCAATTCCCTTCTGAACAGATATCGGAGGTTCCTGTGCTTTTCAACAATGGTCAACACACATGGGACACGGTCCTCTGCTCTACTCTGAAGCCACAGGATACTGAGTCACCGTACAGGACTGTGAAGCAGTCTCACTGGCTACACTCTCTTTCGGAGGATGCGCTGACTTCCCCAAGAGAGTCTCTCTAAAGGGATAGTGAGAACGGCGATTCCCATCAACAAAAGCGTGTGTCCTGAGACATCAGCGGGACCGCCCAAGGACGCCAATGGGACGACCCATGGATGTCAACGGGATTCCGGGTGGGGGGCTCCGGGTAGCTGGAGCCAGAAAATTCCCAAGTTTGGATAGCATTCAAATATAACCAAGGCTTACTTTGGACCTCGTTCTCAGTCTAAATGTCCTTCCTTCAAGCTTCCCTCTCATGTTTTACCCTTCAAATTATTTTCAATATTACTTTTTTTACTTTTATTCCAGCGTAAAATCATCATATTAAAATAGAAAAAGACATCAAAACGTAATATTTCTATTAACTGATGCCATGCGAAACATCTAAAGCTAAAACAAAAATGAAGCCGGAAATGATTTATTGAGCATTTAAGATATTCATTTAATGACCCCTTGCCAGAATAAGACCCTCTAATGCAGAACCGATCAATGGCAATTAAGTAAATTAACAAATGTATTGACCACGGTCCCTAACCAGAAAGATTCATTGCAATACATCTCTTCAAATTAACGTAAGCCACCGAAATAAATCTGTATCACATTAGTCACGGAAGAAAAATTGGCAAACTGTGCAACTTTGCTAAGGAACGATTACGGTTATTACATGTGAGCCCAATCATGAACACACTAATTAAAGACTGCTCTTCAAGGACCCAACTTCTCTGAACACAAGTGTTGTTGTGTTATCATTTATATATGTTTTTTTACATCAAATTAAATGAAATTATCCTATCACTTTGACACAATTAAATATGGGGCACCCGTATTTTTTAGGAGAGGTTCTCTATGAACATAAACCCCAGCGCTGTATACAGTAATGTCGGTCGGCACTGAGAAAAACCTGGTTTTATCTCATTTTATCTCATGTCGCTGTCAGTCATGTGATATTTTGGGTGACTTTCCCCGCTCAATCACCACACCGAGCTGATGCTTTATGGCGACGCTAATGAAGTCCGTTCCCCCACAGACTTTTATTATTTATTAGTCAGAGTGTGTGGCTGTGTGATTGAGACTGAGGCATTCTATTGCTCACCACAGGCAGTATGATAAGGAGTCGGGGTGTTTGTCTAGATATAAGTAATAAAAAATTTCATGGGATTTCCCCTTTAAAGTTTGCCTAAGAACATTTAAAAAAAAAAAAATAAATACCCGTAAGCAGCAGCGTTAAAACCACCGATCCCAAAAAATGCGTAGAATATTTTTTTTTATAGCTTTCCTTTAAGTCTCGTCTTAACACCTGGGATCCCCCTCTCTCTCTCTCTTTCTCTCTTTCTCTCTCTCTCTCTCTTTCTCTCTCTCTCTCTCTATCACATTCTCTCTCTATCTCGTTCTCTCTTTCTTACTCTTTTTCTTTCTCTTTCTCTCTCTCTCTCTCTATCTCTTTCTCTCTTTATCTTTCTTACTCTTTTTTCTCTTTTTCTCTCTCTCTCTCTCTCTCTATCTCTTTCTCTCTTTTTCTCTTTCTTACTCTTTTTTTCTCTCTCTTTCTCTCTCTCTCTTTCTCTTTCTCTCTCTCTCTCTCTCTCTCTCTCTCTCTCTCTCTCTCGGCGTCAGGGCTGTTATCTGCTATCATAGAGAAGGCTCTAGAATGGCTTGACTTGGATGTAACATCTTCTGTTTGTCTTGAGAATGAAAAGATCGATAAGCCCACAGTACATTGAGAAGTTCCTTTTTTCCCCCCGCTGCCGAGTCCCATTTCTTTTATAGCCTTGGAACTTTGTTAGTAACAGGCAAGGTGCTGTCTTTGAAAGCTCGAGATAACGCCGATGAAGAGAGAGATATGTGTTCCTAACAGACGAGCAGGGAAGTGAAATATTAGTGAGGAATCCTAATTCACGGCAGCCCTATCATACTCTCAGCGCTATGAATAACACGAGAAAGCCAAGAGGAGGAGGAGGAAAAAAATTGCACTTTATACCTTATTTTTATTGCTTCGAAAGCCGCTTTTGGAGTCTAAAAAAAAATAGCATTTCTTTACCAGACATAAGAAAACTGAGAATTTATTATTATTTTTTTGGAGGTTTTAAATGGCATTTGAAATGTGTTTCATGAAGCTTGTATAGTTGAGTAGAGAAGAATACTATTTCGTGAACCAGTCTTTTATTTTAATACTGATTTGAAAAAGTAAAGGGAAGACCATAAACTAGATGACATTTCAACCCAATTCCAGCAATATTTTCATGTATATATTTCCAAAACAAGGCCAGAAATGTTTTAAACACCCATGAATAGGCACAAAAGGCGAAATGAGTAAGGGGCTTCCTCCTCTTACCCTTCCCTTTTCTTTAATTCGTTCTCCATACATTCATAACCCGTCTGGCAATTTCATGAAATAAAGTATTTTGTTTTTTTGTTTTTTTTGATCTTCCAACAAATGTCCTCTTGGTCCTGTTTTAGTTTTTGGGTCAGAAATGAGGTCAATAAAAAATAAAAAAAAAATAAAAAAAAAATGCATTCTGAAAATATTTTTATCATAAATATAAATATAAAAAACTAATATTAGACAGGAATGTTTTTCATCAATGTTTTGTTTACTTTTCATAAACAGATTTAATATTAATTTCTCCTTGAATTTAGCTTATTTGTCTTTGCGGTTCCCTCGTGCTTTTTTCCCCTGTGAGTTTTTTATAGCCTTTTACGCTCTAGTATATTATTATATATAGTATATGCATGGAAATTGCTCCATTAAGTGTTTCCAATCGGTGGTCATTTAAACAAATAGTAACAGCTAATGTTTTAAAGGAATGGTAAAGGCCGTAGGGTAACTTATAAAATGTACATTATGTAAAACCAAAAAAAGAAAAAAAATCTAAAAAAATAATTTTATTGCTATAAAGATATTAAACACCTTTCCTCATTTTGTCCAAACATTTTGTCACATTTTCCCACCAATTTGCCAATATTTACAATTAAAGTTGGCCAAAGAAATCTACACTTTCAAACATGAGAGTAAAGGGTTAACATCCATAATCTGTCAAGTTTCCTAAACAATGGGTTGTATTTTGAGTTGTTGCAGGTGAATCGAAACACTTCATCTTTCTGTCTTAATGATGCATTTTGAAGAGTCAATGCCAATGAGCTTCTGCCGTGGAAATGGCCTGGTTCTGTTCCCCTAAGAACTGTATATTACAGAAATAATCCTTACCCAATGTTTTCATTCTTTCGTCTGAAGCTTTGTAAACACAGAAACATTTAAGAAGCAACAACCTATCAGTGTCTGCTTTTGTGTCACGTGACAATTAAACATTCCCTGAAAAATGATGAATTTTATAATTTTAATTGATTATTTCTGGGATCAGTACTAGGAATTATGTTTCTAATGCTGTATTTATTTACAAACGTCAGGACAGAAGGGTTTCTTTAAAGTCATGCCATCACCCAATGGTGCTTTGGGAAATCCAACTTAAATCACGGGAAACGCAAATATAATTCCTGAAATCTTACATTCTTTATCCTTTCTTTTTGCTGGCTTTATAAACGGACGCTCGGTCTCCTGCACAGATAATTATAGATCTGCTGCATGTAGAACTCAAATCTGATTAAATCAGCAGAGCGAAGGGTATAATTATACACTATAAGAACGTGTTTATACCTCCCGATCTTTTAAACTGATATCGGAAGGGCTGCCGTACCTATGAAGCTTCTCGGTGTTGGAATCTATGACTATACGATGTTAAATACCATTCCTGACAATGTTCTCTAAAATCTGTAGAAATGAATCTGATCACACAGTGACTCGCTTACAGTGGCAGCCAAAAGGTTCTAAAACAGCCCTTAATGAAAACTATGACTTGTCTGGCGTTAAAGATATTCTAAATGAAGTCACCTGTATTCAGGCAGGGGCTTTTAACTGTCATATAGCAGGGAGAAAAGCACCAATCAGGTTCTACAGGTGACTCTGAGAACCTGCTCAATTGCCCCGAGACTGTTATTGGTTTAGATTTTATTATTATTATTATTATTATTATTTTATATTGTATTATTATTATTATTTTATTTTTATTGTATTAATATTATTTTATTTTTATTTTATTATTATTATTATTTTATTTTTATTGTATTATTATTATTGTATTTTTATTTTTATTATTATTATTATTATTTTTTTTTTTTATTGTATTATTATTATTATTATTATTATTATTATTTTCTTGGCTTTACTTTATTATTTTATTTTGGAAGCAAGAGTATTAAAAAATAAAAATGAACAGTTATTTGTGTACGGTTTTAACAAAAGGTAACAATTGCAACAAATTATTGTATCAAAAATATCAAGTGAAGAATAACAATGAAACTTATCAAGTGGACAAAAACAGGTTTACCGTCCTTCTCCGCGGCGGCAGCTTAGTGTTCTCCGTGTCCGCCGCCCAGCTGTCAGCGCTCCTGACGCCGCATATGACTCTGCTTGCGACAGAGACAATTTTATTTTAACAGGGGGGGTTCTTAGTAGGTAGTGATTTTAATATGAAATGTTAATGCATGGCGGAAGCTTCCGTGGCAGTGATGGATTATTAGTGACACGCTGATACACTGCTAGAGGGCTTTGTAGTTATCTTGGGAATCTATGACTTAAACTCTGTTATACCCGCAGCGTCCATTGTTGCAGGTGACATCATCGGAGAAACAAAATGGCCCGCTATCTATAAGACTTTCAAAAATGTACAAAGGCCTGTTACAAGGGGTCTCGCCGACTTGCCCAGATGTTGAACGATGGAGAGCTTGACCACCCTATGGGGCAATCCCCTTGAACTGCCACCCCCTTGAACTGTCACCCCTTGCAACCTTGCCCTAGGCCTATGTGGAACGATGGGCGGCTTGGCCACCCTATGGGGCAATCTAGCGCCGATATTGCAGCAGAGAGGCTGCCACCCCCTTGAACTGTCACCCCCTAAAAATGCCACCCTTGCCCTAGGCCAACGAAACTGCCTCCAAAGCAACTATCATATGTTTTAGCTTTTTGGGGGGGGAAGGGGGGCGGTCAGTAATTTGAGAACACATATATATATATAATCTTTATTAAATCCTAAACCCAAAAGCGTGTCTTTATACGTATTCTTCGTACTTATCGCCTCCAACACAGAACACATTTATAAGAAAGAAAGAAAAAAAAAAAAAAAAGACTAAAACATTTTGTTTTGGTGACATGTACAAATCTCGACACTTTCTCTAACAACGGAAAGTTCTTTTAACTTTCAGGTAACCGATACACGCGCATGCACCACCAGCTTTCTTAAATAATTAAACTGATTTGATTAAAAACTTTTTCTTTTCTTTTTTTTTTTTTTCTTTCTTTCGCGTGGGGAACACAATAGTCAAAATCTTAATTAGAACATTCTCTGTGACTGATCTCCCTGGAATTAATTCACAGGTTCTCGGCGATTCCAACTTATCTTTTCACATTCTGTTATATTATGTTCTATTTTTTTATTTCTTTTTTTTCATTTCATTTGTATTTGGTACATTTCCCATTTTAATTAAATTATTCTTCATTCTTTTTATTTTTTTTTATTTTTTTTTCTGCGATAGCTGACGCAGAGGGACATGTTTTGTTTGTTTTTTTAAATAATAAAAAAGTTAAAATAATAAAAAAATAAAATATTTCAGACGCAACGTATTCCGTGAGCGTATTGTTTCTTCGCGTCGCCTATCGGTTTATATTCACGGCAGGTAGTACAAGGTGCCGAAAAAAAGGAAATAAAAAATGTTTTGTGTTCCAAAAGACGTCTTCTTGTTTCCTCCCCAGATGTTTCCGGCGGTCTATAGCATTATGCGATAATTAATCCCACGTAAAAACATGAAATCCGGCATCTGTAATTTATCCAAACGTGGGGCTTAAAAAAACATCAAGTATCTTTTTTTTTCTCATCTACAAAAACAAACGTACATAAAAACGCAAAAAAAAAAACAGAATGTCATATCTAATTGGAAGACGGCGTGATTTCCTGAGAGGCGCGACTTATATTATGTAATTACAACCTGCGCACGCTTTGTATTTCTCCTGAGAGGGTCTCGTACATTAGCATAAAGATATTTCAGACTGTATGTCACATACAGGCCTTTTTTTTTTCTTCTTCACTTTTTTCCCATTAACATAATTGCCCCGGCCAAGGTACACAATTATCAGCTGTTCTTCACCGTGAATCATCTCTCACTTCACTGATGAAGGCCAGGAGAGGCCAAACCGTACGTCTGGGAATGGTGAATCTACGATGTAGAGGAAGTATGCCTCGTTTTTTCTTAATCTATATGGATGGCATCAAATAATTAGAGATGTTGGTAAAATTGGTAGGGTTTTCAGCTTTGCGAAGGAGAGGACTTGATGCCCTCCAAAAGAGCCATGAAAATGGCCGCAATGCATGAGTCTACTAAGGATGGAAAAGTCTTGGTGGCATCTCATACAACTCCAACGTGGAAGAGCCATCCCTGTATATAACATTTATATATTTCTGAAAAGAAAATGCCCTTTTTTTTCATTTTTCAAATGTAGGAACAAGTGCAAAAAAAAAAAAAAAGGCCAGCAATCAGACAGTAGGTCCCCCTGAACTAGTTATCCCCGTGCATAATTCATGAACGGATAACAGTAAAAGCCAACTCGTAGACCAATTTACAGAAAAAAAAAGAAATCAACACACAGAGACGCTCCGCTCCCTGCTCATCGATAAAACGTTCACGGACAAGCAGCGCTCTGCAGTTAGACAAAAGGATTTGATTCCGATCTGAATGTGAAAAAGGCTGCACTTCAGGAAATCCCACCACGCACTCGCGCTCGCTCCGAATCCACAGAGAACTCGGAACGGATTTTAGGGGTCGACACGGCTGTCCCCAAGTAATAATCACAACTGTGACCCCTCAACCCCTTTTCTTAAAGATTACGTTCAAGTATTTGACAAGCTGATGGGACCTACTAGGTTCTAGCGTCTAGTATCCACATGAGAATAACGTCATTTTTAACCCCAAAAAATAATCTAGAATGCGTAATTTAGTAGATGTTCCGTTTACCGCGCAGATTGCGGCGTTTCCGGAAAGGTTCACCCAAAAACAAAAGCGCCAGAAACAAATATTTTTTGTCTGCCATGTTTGATATAAGTTTAAATACTATAGAGAAGTAGATTGCGTAAAAAGTGAAATATAAAATAAATATAGATAATAAAAAATGTGATAACGATAAAAAACATAGAATTCCATAAAAAATATGTTTGAAAAATTAGAAAAATATTTTTATATAATAATGATGGCTCTTGCTTTAATGTTTTACCTGGTTCTGCATAATAGGGGACTGAAATACGGTGTTGTAAACACTCTTTATGGTCAACCATAAACCAAGGGGTTAAGATGCCAGGGAGATGTTCTCGGCTTCTACGATGACAAACAGCGAAAAAGCCTTGGAAGCGTGAAACGCCTTGAAAGACTTTAATTCTATCAATGATCTGCTACATTTTCTTGCTAGGTATGTGTGCAATTTAAATTACACGCCTGCTCATTTCGGGATTGAAATACGTCAAGAGGAAGAAAAAAAAAGAAGGAACTACAGAAAATATACAGAAAAAAGGATTTCAAAAAGGAGAAGACGCACTTTGATCAAAAAGTTACCTTTTATTTGTAATGTCTATGAAGAGGATTTGAATGATCTATGAAGATCTGAGAAGACAATAAGTTCTCTTGAGTGTACATTAAAATGATTATTAATTTTTTTTAATAGTTTTTGTTTGTGTCACTAGAGATACATCTAACTTTATCACAACATTTTGGGTAATGATAATTTGTTAATAGATATTTGCTAAACATGTGCAAATAGCACAAAAACGGTTTTTTTAGTATGTTTTTGGCCCATATATTTTGAGGCAACGAATTACGTTCCCTGCCCATTCAGTTCGGCTGCAAATTTAGGAACATTTTTAATTCAGGATCAAAATCTGTAGTCCTGTGTCCACATTCACTCTCTCACACTCATTCTCTCGTTCACTCTTTCTCTCATGCTCTCTAAAAGTTTCCTTACCTTTTCCGTCAACCACTTTCTCTTCTGTCGACCACTTCCACATCTTCATCTTTTATCTTCTCCCTTCTCTTCTCCCTTCAATTGGCCATCTTCAATCTTCTATATTAGTCCGCATCTCTGTGGGCATAACCTGGCGGGAACTTCTGCCAAAATGGCAACTCATCCGGTGACATCCTCCTTCTCGATCCTCTAATCAAGGGGGAGGGCTTCACTGAAATCACAGCCATTTTGACCTAAGTTGAACTCAGGGCAATATGGCGACGCTTCAGTGATGTCCTCTTCCCGATCTTCCCGATCCTCTTCCCGATCCGGGGGGAGAGTTTTATTGCTATAGAGCACCTTAACATGGGCAAAACATTGAAAAAAGAATAGTTAACCTGTCAAAAAATTTTTTTACTTTTTGACGGAATTTCTATTTCGAAACATAGCCAAGTTGATTGGGCTTTCTTGAGTGATTTTGAGCAGTTTAGAGTTTTCAGTTGAGTTACCTCGATTGATACTGTAAACCTTAGTAAATAGACCCAGCCAAAGGCCATGCCTGTTTGTGATGAACATCAGACATGGTGTTTTCAGCCTGAATATGTTCATTTTGCAATAATGCTTCTTTCTCAGGTCCAGGGAGCACTTAGCTTCGGGAATTTAAACAGAACTATTGGATTTTGTTATTTTAGTTGAAAGGGAATTATATAAGAACAAGATTAGCCCGGCAACACAAAAAAAAGGTAAATGGTTGGTTGGGTTTTCTCATTTAACTTAACATCCTTGGAAAACATGTCACAAGAAAAGCAGCAATGGAAGATCGGTTTCAAGAAGAACTTCATTACCACCAATTCTATCAACTAGAGTAACACTGATATTCACGCTACTCCGGGATACCCAGAGACAGGTTGAGAAAGAAGCCCAGCTTGGCCGGTTTAGAAAGTAAATGAGAAGAAAATTTGCATTAAAAATGTACATTATTTGTTCTTAATAACCTTGAAGGTCGAACACTACTGTGTTTTTGTAGCGTATAGGGCAGTCCATCTTGAAGAGCCCATTTAGCACTGAACTCCGCCATGTAATTCGGTTAGACTGCAGTATTGCGTCATCATGGTGGGACATGCCAGCTTCTCCCACTGGATATGCCACAATCGAGATCTGTCCTAATATCCTATGACAGTACGCGGGTAACCATGTATCCCTAACTATGTACAATGTTTGCCCTCCTCCTTGCCTCCTCCATAGACTCCATAAATACATGTCAAATAGCCAGGAATAGAAAAGAATGAATGCACACATCTTGAAATGTAAAAGATTTCTTGATTTAGAAACAAATGACAGCGTTTTAAAGATTAACTCATTATCGCATAGCCCTGTCAGATGTACCGGGGTTATTAATGTCACCCATCACAGCCCTGTCGCTGTGGGACTGAGTGGGATTGCACATTTAAATTAAGAACCGTCTGTAATTAAGACTTAAACACACAAATACTGAATACCGATAAACATATGTCTTAACATATGGATGCGCGAATGAATGTAGCTTTAACACAGAACTGTTTGAATGAACGGTAAAATATACATTTTTGCATAAAGCTAATTAGTAATTTCATACTTTGAGTGAAGTATTTAACCGAGGCTGGACCTGGAATAGGGTTTAATGTCATTTTGATGCTTAGAACACAGTGATTTTAAACCATCTCAGGTCTGTAAAGTATTACTCATTCCTTTTGTACTTAGTGAGCCATATTTAGAAATACAAAACCCGAGAGGTGGAAACCTGACATTTGAGCGACTCTGTAAATATAGCTGCTCAGAAACAGTCAATTCAACCCATGACTATTAACCCGGTACATGTTTACCAAAAGAGACTGAGAAAGAAAGAAGGGATCCAGCCAGGGTGTAAATACTTAAAGGTCTTTCAATGCTAGACCCTTTTCAGGGCCGGACTAAGGATAACTAGGCGTGCCTGGCAAGTGACATTATTGGTTAAATCTGCATTATGTAGCTTATAGTTCTCGTAGTATCAATTTTTGGAGAGGACTTCTCAGGACCAATACCTTTCTTTGCTCAATTCACAAACCACAGGCAAATCTTCCATGGCATTGGTCCAAGGGGCTGGCTAGGGGGGCAATTACCCACCTGGGCTTCTGTGGTTGGAATAATTGGGTCACTACCAAATGTGTATTTTTTTATCTTTTGAGATTTAATTGCAATTCCAGTTACAGCCACTAGGCTCGGACTAATTATAAGCAGCTTGTAGAACATGGCAGGATCCTTTATGTGTTCTTGTATGCAATTCCTTTTGGGAAACACTATGTGTGTTTTATGGTAAATATATACGAATGTATTTTATCTGTAAGACTTTATGATTTCATTTTTTTTTACTTCAAACTTTTAATTCTAAAACATACTTATCTATCACATGCATCTACTTAATTCTGACTTATCTGGAGATTGTATGATGTAATCTTTAGACTGTAGGTCTACCATAGCATATAATATGGTAGTTACATAAAAAAAAAGGTTTAAAACAAAAAAAATGAAAAGAAAAAACAATCTTTCACGCGGCTTCCCATTTTAAAACATGTTATTCATCTGGAGCCCCCATTGACTTATTCATCAAGAAAGTATAGTCGTAAATTGTTAGCTAAGGCAGAAAGAGACTTTGTACAGACTCACACTGTGAATATGCACTAGCTGTCTGTCTCAAAACCAGGATCGTTTAAGTTCTAGAAGCAAAACTGTTCGTCTAGAAACAAGGATTGATGCAGCTTGTCAGAACGAAAGGACTGATGACTTTAGCATTTGTTTCAAATTATCGTTTCTTTTCTCCCCAAATCATTTACAAGAGCTTAAAAAAAAAAAAAAAAAAATCAGTGGTTTTTGATACAAACATAAAGACTCGCACCAGAGCGTAAACTATTAAAAAGGAATGTTCTTATTTGATTTTTTTGGAAATGTAGAAGCAGTAGCTTTTTTATTTCTTTATACATAGCAAAGTATACTGATGTCGGTTGGCGTGGTGTATATTTTTATTCTATAAAGTCAATTTTTGATGAAAAGAAAAATAATTTATAATTGTTAGGAGAGTCCTATGTAAAGTGTACCAAATTTTCTCTTTTTACATTTTTTTTTCAATTACTTGTATTGCCACCTTTACAGAGGACTGTAGACCAAATTGATCATCTTGTGGCTCAAGGTAAGTTGTTTAATCCATCCTGAACATGGAGGTTCACATTGGGATCCACCATCTGCCCAGTCCTACAACTTGAACTACTTCGCTCATGTTAACCCTTTCCCTGGTGTGCAAGTTTTCCGATGTAAGAGTAGCGGATCCCTATCGTTGCTTATGTGAGCGTCCATGGAGCTATGCCCTGGAATATAGATTTGTTAATTAAAGCGAGGACCTGCAAGTCGTCTCACACCTGGAACTTTAATAAGTTGCATTTACAGTTTATCGGGCCGCAAAGTTCCTGCCTCACATCTGCAGAAGTACTTTTCCAAACTGATGGACTCGTTAAAATCTAACGCTCCGCCTGATGTCCAAATGGCAAAGGCTTAATAAGGTTCACCCCCTTGTAATGGCAGATATAATAACAGTGAGCACACGAGGAACGCAATTCTAACCACACAGAGAACGCTTGCCTAAGGAGTCTGCGGATGATTGATTGTGGGGAGAAATTAATCATTCCGTGGATGGGAGTGTGAAACGGAAAAGGTCACAATCCCCCTACAAATTGTCAGTACTTATTGGAAAATTAACCTTTAATATGCTCAGCCAAAGGGGGTGTTCTATATGCAAGAAAAGAAGCCTCTGCATATTGAATCTTGATTATTCTAGCTCGGTCAGGATTGTTTTTTTTTTTCTGGAATACATTTTGATAGCTTTGTTACAGGACAGAAGCAGTTGCTTTGTTTTAAAATGTATCCATTTCATGAAACATGGCTAAAGGCCTCTCCCTTTTCATAGAGAAGGAGGAAGGTGACCTGGAGACCCAGGGAAGCAGAGCTCTACCTGGAGACTCCGGGTCAAACTTGGAGAGTTCACATTTATGCCTATTCGCCCCAGTCGAGGAAGAACAAGAGCAATTGCCTGCCTGGTGCACTTCCTGCAAATGAGGTTGTTGAGTAGCACAACAGGAAGTGAGGTGTGCGACATAGTATGGCTTCCTCCACTCTGATGGGGAACATTCCAAACAAGAAAAGCACAAAAGAAAAGCTATGAATTAAGATTATACATTGTATGGCATGCATATTATCCCAGCCCGCAAGGCACACCAACGCCCCTGGTTTCTTGAATCTCCCTATTGGAGCAGAATGTAGTACTTACTAAACCCTGATGTTAATCTGCCTTGGGGACAGGGTTAGGAACAACTTACTATGGCTTATTTTAATCACAATTGGTTATATCATCTTATACAAATCGATAAATGTCGGTTTGAGTTTATTATTGAATGCTTTTTAATGTCAGCAAATTTTTAGTAGAAAGCAGTTGGGAATCAAGAACAACATTTCCAACCAAATTAAGTCAAATCTCAGACACATATCGACAGAAAAAAAAAATGAACGTAAGAAAAATGTATGATCTGTTGAACTTTGCTTGAAGCCAGTATTGTATGTGAAATCAGTAAGCTGATAAAGGAAACTATTAGCTGGCCGCTGGGTGGTGAGAGAATACTAAATTGGAAAAAAGGTTGGGGGTATCTCAGTTCAAAGAACTCCAGAGTCAGACAGAACAAAGAGTTTTGAGTAAGCAGAATGTAGAAAGTTGTAACTCTGATTCTTTTTTGTTTGTGAAGCATATAAATAGTTGTAAGAATGTGTACATGGCTATAAAAGCAGTAAGTGGGC